>JARQOC010000002.1:155320621-155359133 GCA_033576535.1 Allobates femoralis | reverse complement strand
TACTAATATCTATTGGCCAGTGTTGTTACTGTTCACTTATGTTGCTGTCAATTAAGTTGATTCAAACTGGGAGTGGCTTCTACTTCTCTTCCTGCCTCCCTCCTCTCAGTAGCCATTTTGCTGTTCATCTCATTGCTGTGAGCACACACATTTCTAGGCTTGTGAAGTCTTCAATTTCTTGGATACGAAGGTAGGAAAGTCTAACAGCATCTAACAGCCAGTTATACCTTCATTCGCCTTATGTGGGGACAGAACAGTCAGAAATTGTCTTTGAGCCTGGACTTGGCTTACATATATTTTGTATGAAACTTATCACTATAGGTATGATTTTTATACGAAAAATGGATAAGAATTAGTATCTACATATTGTTTTACGATGTTTTACTTATATTCAGCACAAAATAAAGATGGTGACTCTGTTACAATTTTCCTATTGGTCGAAAAAACAGTCGAAGATGGAATGAAAATTCTGAAACCGTATACGGTTTACATAATATATAAATTACATTTATAAATAATTATCACTAGAAATAATTTACTGATTTATCTGCACTTTAGAATCGAGCTTCATTCTACTTGCCACGTGTTATTGAACTAAATTACGAAGCCAAAATTCATCTTCCAAGTCATCATGAGTGATAGTGATGCTGGATCTAGTTTCTGCCATAATCCAAGAAAACGTGTTTGCAGGTTAGTATCATTTTGTGAAAAGCCAATAAAGTAGTATTGTGTAGTATTTTGGAAAATTATTTATTTTTAATTTTTTCATATTTACAGATTTACGTCTGATGAAATAATGCGAATGCTAGAAGAATCTGATTCTGAGCATGAGGAAGAACCATATGTTGCATCTGGTGATGAAAACTATGTACCACAAGATGTTACTGAAGAAGATTCAGACATTGAACAAGAAATGGTCATAGAGCAGGAAAAAGAATACGACTCAGACGAAAGTGTTGAGGATGAGTCTGCGCCTCAAAGTGCAGGTGACATTTGGACTGCTAAGGATAAAACTCCATGGTGTAGTGATCCACTGCCAAATGCACAAACAAAATCTCGGAATGTCCTACGACAACGAGGTGGCCCTGCAGCAATCAGCAACCTGTATACAGCAAAAGAGCTATTCAAGTCAATCATGACTCCCGAGATGTGTGACATCATATTACGAGAAACGGATCGATAGGCCAAGAGAGTTTGTGATGCTTACAACAACGAACTGGTACAACATTTTCCTGATTCTTCTGAACGGCCACCACAAAAAACATTCAAGCAATTTACTGAAACTGAACTCCATGCATTTTTGGGCATACTGATTGCTGCTGGTGTGCACAGAGACAACAAAGAGAATCTGGAGGAAATGTGGAATGTTGCTGCTCTGCCTCTTATACGTGCAGCCATGTCTCGTGACCGCTTCAAGATGATACTCAGATTTATCAGATTTGACAACGAAAATACAAGTGCAGAACATGTGCAAACAGATAAAGCTGCACCAATACGGGACATCTGGACAATGCTGAACAGTAATCTGGAGAGAGCCTACAAGCCATATAATTGTATCACCGACGACGAGCAATTATTTCCATTTAGAGGCCATACTAAATTTACCCAGTATATGCCTTCAAAACCAGCTAAATATGGCATAAAGATTTTCTGGGCTTGTGACTCGTCAAACACCTACCCATTACAAGGTCAGCTCTACACTGGGAAACTAACTGATGGTCCTCGACAAGTAAACATTGGTGAACGAACAGTATTGGACCTAGTGAGCTCGTATAAAGGCTCTGGAAGAAATGTCACCACCGATGAACGTCTTTACAACCATGGAACTAGCTAAGGTATTGAACTCCTGGAACATGACACTAGTTGGTACAGTGAGAAAAAATAAAAGGTTCCTACCTAGCGACATGCAGCCTGCCAAAGAAAGGCCTGTAAACTCGACAAATTTTGCCTACAATCCTGATGCAACAGTCTGTTCATATGTACCAAAGAAGAACAAATCAGTCGTGCTTCTATCATTTATGCACATGACGGGAGAAGTTGAAGAGACACTAGCAGCCAAGCCAGAGATAATAAAATACTACAACAAAACAAAAGGCGGAGTTGATGTTATGGATAAAATGTTGGGAGAGTACACTGTGAAACGACGAACATTACGTTGGCCTCTGGCATTTTTCTACAATATGATTGACGTCACTGGGTTAGCATCCTACATCATCTACAGAGAACACAATCCAAGCTTCAGGACAAAGGATCAATGAAGAAAGTTCCTGAAAGATCTCGCAAATCAGCTGTGTATGCCTGCAATTGAAGATCGTAGTACAAAGCGAATGATGATGAGAAACCATTTTCTTCGAGGTGCAGTAGAAATGGTGCTTGGACGATGCATTCGGGTAGCATCGCAAGCAGCAGCTGGCCCTCAAATACCTCATGGTAGTCGTGGACCCTCCCCTGTTGGTAGTTGCTATGTCTGCCGAGACCTGAGGCAAAAACAACGTAAGACTAGAAAGTCTTGTGTGGTTTGCGTGAAACCCATTTGCGATGAACACTCGGTAGCAAAGACAACATGCATTACTTGCGAAAAAAATCAATAAAAAATGTTTCTTACATTTTCTTTTATAATGTAAATGAACAGTTTTTTTACTTGTTTATAATAATAAAATAGCATTATCATTAAAAAAAATATTATTATTTTTTCCTTGCATTATCTTCATTCAAAATATATGAGGGTACATTTGTATCTATGCAGCTTGTTATGGATGCAAAAATATCTCGACCCCTTATCTCGGAAGGGGGTGGACATATTTTATTGAAATTTGGCCAATATGTTCTGGACCAAAACTGCAGAGATGTCACAAAATTTCAGCTCTCTACGTCTTTTCGAAAAAAAGTTATTGCAATTTTAAAACGGAATAGTTACAATTGTACCTACTCCGCCGGACGAAGGTTAAATAGGAAAAATAAATCACCTAGTCTTGAGTAGGGATGAGTAAAGCCAAACTGTAAAGTTTGGGGTTCATACTGGACACTTAGTGTCTGGTGCTTAAATTCGGACACAGATATCTCCCAGAGTCCGTGTTTGAGTGTGTAGTTCGATGCTGAATACGGTTTGTTAAAAGGCTGCAGCAGTGCTGATGAACAAGCCTTCTGGCTGAGTGCAAATGCCCAATCATCACAACCATGCCAAATATTGACGTGTCTGTGATTGGCCGGCAAGCCACAGCAACCAGCCTGTATCGTGGCCGGATCATGTGTAGCACCACCATTTTGCTCTGATTAGTCCAGAGAAAGGATGCTGCTTGAGTAGGGGACAGAGTTTGGTTACTCCTCTTACTCTGCTCTCTGCATAATCATAGTACATGCTCTGCATGGTCACTCTGTACTATGCTTTGTAGGTGTACTCTCAAAAAGGCTCTAACATGCCTTTCTGTACCAGTTACTGTTAAAAAGACGTCTGTGGGTAATCTAAAAAATAAAAATTTCTCTGTGGGGTACACTGAACAAATGGTCTGTGGCAGCACTCTAATATTTGGGCACTGTGAGGAAACTCTGAAAATATGCTTTGAACGGCACTACTAAAATTTTGGCTTTGTGGGGGAACCATGCAAACAGGCTCTATGGTGGCACTCTTAACATGTTTTGCTTGGTGGGAAAACCCTGAAAACTATCTCTGTGGTGGCGCCCTTAAATCTTTCACTTTATGCATTTACTCTCTATTTAACCATGGTTAATATGGTGAAAGAACCTATTTGAATAATTTCTCTATCCATATTTGTTTGCAGAGTAATTGTATTGCTCTTACCCTCTTTTGCTTCCTTTTGAAGCCCCCTAGTCCTTAATATAATCAGTTTACTGCCTTTTTACAGCACTAAAGATCAGGTCCCTTTGATTTTTTTTAGGGTTTAGGTCCGAACCGAACTTCTAACTACAGTTCTGCTAAGCCCAGCGAGCCCGAACCTCAACAGGTCCGCTCATCTTTAGTCTTGACTGTAAGGGAGAAAATAGAGTAGTGCATTTATTATAATGTAATCTTAATATTATAGTATAATTTATAATGTTAATAATCTGAATATGAATAATAATATACATAAAGATAAATATGACTAAAGAGTCTTATGACCCCCCACAAAAAATGGGAAAAACTCAAGAATAATAATGAATCCTACAAAATAATGAAGTCATATGCCCATGGATTTGATGAATATAAAACACATTGTTTTAATAAATCTAACAAGAAAAACAAAAATTCAAGTTTAAAAGGATCACAGTCAGAGGTAAAGACTCAATATTACTGACACAAGAGGCACAGCCATAGAGGAGGGAGGTATGCATTGGAAGGTATGTATATAGAATAATAAATATTTTAATCATAAGCACTTAAGATGAGAGATCCAAACATGCACATCTATAATTATATTCAGAAATGATCAACATATGAAGTAAATTAATAACCACGAGCAGAAATATAAGTTTATTAGTACTAATCACTGAACATGCGGAAAGTGCATGACATATTAACCCACGAGATACTTACCCATTTCTCTATGTGTCTGTATTTTCCCATTTTGATAATTTCTGAATATGATTATAGATTTGTGCATGTTTGGATCTCTCATCCTAAGTGCTGATGAGTGGATTATTTATTACTCAATATACATATCTTCCAATGCTGCTACCGCTCTATAAACCGTTCCTCTTTGTGCCCCACATTCTTGAGTTTTGTCCTTTGACCATGAACCTTTTTAACTTGAATGATAATTTGTACTGTTATAATTAATAAAGCAATGTGGGTTTATGACTACAATATAATTTAGCAGCACATAATGTTACAATGCTACCATCTGTTCAGCATTAAAAAAGAGCTGTATTTTCAACCTTTAATAAAGACAGTAAAACATAATTGATAGAAATTTAGATCAACACAAGGTATATACCGTACTTATTTTTATTTTAATGATTTTTGTTTTTATTAATGTTGGGCAGATCTTTTGAGAATTGATTTTGATGATTTAGCGGTGATAAAATTAGTACAAATTGCACTACTGGAAAGATTGTAATTGTTCGGAAAATGTACATGGTGGAGGGAGAGAGATATTCATGCTCACCTTAAAAACTTAAATACTCATGACAGAGAGTTAGAGAACCCTGCTGATCATAAGAGTTTATAAGCTTAAGGAGAGATAAACTGATCCAGAGAATGGATATGGAAAATTACTCTGTTATGTAAACTCTACACCACTAGGAACTGCTGATATGTGATGGCCCATGGACTGACCACTACTGTACATTCATGGGCATAATGATTATGGTTGTAAATATTGTGACCGCGATTGGGCCCAAAGGTACAGGAGCCTGGCCACCCCAGCACCTGTTTCAGCTAGATGTGTACCCCAAGTATGCGCATCCAGCTCAGTAGTGGTGTATCGCCAATAAAGGAAAACCATGTGGCCTCTATGGGGCTCGTGAATCAGGAATACTAGGTGCACCAGATCCCATTTGCTTACACATCATCACCCAAAGCAATGATGAAAGAGGGAGTGTTCCACTGTCCGCTCCCTCCTTCATCATTCTCCTGCTGTGCCTCTGCTCTGACATCTCAGTGCAGCAGAGCACAGTTACATCACTACTGCATGCTGTTGTGTTGAGATGTGCAGAGCTGAAGGGTGCTTACACAGGGACTGGAGAAATAGAGGAACCAATGAGGAGTAAGTACTTATTTTTTTTAATCAGTGAGTACATGGTTGCCTAAGGACAATGGGGGTGAAATAAATGATATGGGGGATGCATTATAATATATGGAGGGATATGAGGCTGCATTATAATATATGGAGGAATATATTTATAATAATTGGAGGACTATGGTGGCAAGAGGAGGAGGACAATATTTAAAAGGATGAGGAGCATATACACCAGAAGGTGGACCATATATACCTGTTACAGGACCATATATATCAGTATGGGGGACATATATGCCAGGATAAGGGCAATAATCTAGGAGGTGGACCATATATATATCAGGAGGACCATATATACCAAGAGGAGAACCATATAAGGAAGGATGGGGACATGCTGTATATTGCAGGATGGGCCAATGTATAGCAGGGTTGGCCCATATATAGAAGGATAGGGACTTATATAGCAGGGTGGACTTATATATAGCAGGATGAACACGTATATAACAGGATGGGCCCAAAGATAGCAGGATAGGGTCAAGTATAGCAGGATAGGCCTATATGAGACATTTCTTACCACAGCAGACTCAGGTCTGGAGACCATTACACTCAGTGCTTTGTGCAGCTTTGCCCAGGTTATAACTGAAGGCATCATAAATGCAGGACACCAGCTCCAATCACTAGCAACCTCCTTTCTCACAGAGGGAGTGACCACTGGTTGTCCTGCAAACAGAATGGGATTCATATAGGGCACTGTTCACACAGGTTAGCACAGTGCATGCCCAGCTTCTTACATTAACCCCTATCTCAGAAGGCGGGCTGTTATGGCATTCAACACCATTACCCACTGGAACAACTGCACCCATATGGCCCAGCCACACACAGCAATAAAAAGAGTGCAAATAAACCACAATGACAGGTGCTGAAATTGTGGAAATTTAGTTTTTAACATACAACAAATTGTGGGGTATTGGTTTGTCTTTTGGTCCAAAACATTTAAGCTTGTGAGCCACTACACGGCTCCCCACATCTCACAAGTCCTATAGTGGATAGGACTTGTGAGATGTGGGGAGCCGTGTAGTGGCTCACAAGCTTAAGTGTTTTGGACCAAAAGACAAACCAATACTCCACAATTTGTTGTATGCCAATATGAGACATGTAAACTATTGGAACACATGAATGGATTTTTTACGCACTGTAATGATACACTGTGATGTAAACGTTTTGGTAAATTAATTATTTGAATTGTAATTGCAAAGACACTATATATACCGTATATACTCGAGTATAAGCCGAGTTTTTCAGCACAATTTTCATGCTGAAAAGTGACCCCATCGGCTTATACTCAAGTCATGGTGTACAGGCTCAGTGGGGGGGGGGGGGGTGATCAGGGGCTAGAGGAGGCAGGGTGAGGCTATAGTAGGAGTGGGCGGTTACATGGGCCTGCTCATTAGTGCAATGCAATATGCACTGCATCCCCCTGTCCATCAGCGGTAGGGGGAGCGGTGCATATTCCATTGCACTGTGTATGCTCCCCTCTCCTATGATCAATATATACCCACATGCTGCCGCACACCATAAAATAATAAATCATTCATATTTACCCTCCGTCGCTCTGTCACCGCTGCCATCCTCTGGTTTTCCTGCTTCTTCCTGCTTTTGCTGGCGTCATGTGACCGGCACAGCAGCAATGACATCATCTCATACAACAACATAGTAATAAACACAAATTTTAATAAGGAAGCACCGCAAAAAAGGAGGAAATCCACATCAAGCAATACATAGCCCGGCAAGAAGATAACATATAAAGCAAAATATAAAGGTAAAAGAAACCACCCGAGATTAATATTCAATAACTAGATGGTGGCCCGATTCTAACACATCGGGTATTCTAGAATATGTATGTAGTTGCATACTGTGACTGACAGAACTTGTTCAGTCAACATGAGTGAACTACACCGCTCCTCCATCTCTCCTCCTGTCCCCACTCCTCCTGTCACTGCTCCTCCATCTCCCCTCCTGTCTCCACTCCTTCTATCACCGTTCCTTTGCCTCTCCTCCTGTCACCGCTCCTCCTGTCCCCATTTCTCCATCTCTCCTCCTGTTACCGCTCCTCCTGTCCCCACTCCTCGGTCTCTCCTCCTGTCACCGCTCCTCCGTCTCTCCTCCTGTCACTGCTCTGTCGCTCTTCCAGTCCCTGCTCCTTCTGTCACTGCTCCTCCTGTTACGATTACTCCTGTGCCCGCTCCTCCTGTCATCTCTCCTCCTGTTACCGCTGCTCGTGTCCCCGCTCCTCCGTCTCTCCTCCTGTCACTGCTCCTCCTGTCCCTGCTCCTTCATCTCTCCTCCTGTCCCTGCTCCTCCTGTTTCTGCTCCTCCGTCTCTCTTCCTCTCACCGCTTCTCCTGTCACCGCTTCTCCTGTCACCGCTCCTCCGTGTCTCCTCCTGTCATCGCTACTCCTGTCACCGCTCCTCCTTCTCTCCTCCTGTCACCACTCCTCCTGTCCCCACTCGTCTGTTTCTCCTCCTGTCACCGCTCCTCCTGTCCCCGCTCCTCCATCTCTCCTCCTGTCCCCGCTATTTCTGTTCCCGCTCCTCCGTATCTCTTCCTGTCACCGCTCCTCATGTCACCGCTCCTCAAGTCATCGCTCCTTATGTCACTGTTCCTCCTGTCCCCACTCCTCTGTTTCTCCTCCTGTCCCCGCTCCTCCATCTTTCCTCCTGTCGCTGCTTCTCCTGTTCCCGCTCCTCCATCTCTCTTCCTGTCACCGCTCCTCATGTCATCTCTCCTCTGTCTCTCCTCCTGTCACCGCTCATCCATCTCTTTTCCTGTCCCGACTCCTCTGTTTCTCCTCCTGTCCCCACTCCTCCATCTCTCCTCCTGCCCCGTGCTCCTCCTGCCCCGTGCTCCTCTTTCCCCGTGTTCCTCCTGCCCCCGCTCCTCCTGTCCTCGCTCCTCCATCTCTCCTCCTGCCCCGCGCTCTCCCTGCCCCCTGCTCCTCCTACCTCCTGCTCGTCCTGCTCCGCGTTCCTCCTCGCCCGAGTTCCTCCTGCCCCCTGCTCCTCCTGTCCTCGCTCCTTCATCTCTCCTCCTGCCCTGCGCTCCTCCTGCCTCGTGCTCCTCCGACCCCGTGTTATTCCTGCCCCCTGCTCCTCCTGTCACTGCTCCTCTGTCTCTATTCCTGTCAGCGCTCCTCCTTTCCCCGCTCCTCTGTTTCTCCTCCTGTCCTTGCTCCTCGGTCTTTCCTCCTGTCACCGCTTTTTTGTTTCTCCTCCTGTCAGCGCTCCTCCTTTCCTGGCTCCTTCATCTCTCCTCCTTTCACCGCCCCTCTTCCATCCCTTCTCCTGCCCCCCGCTCCTCCTGTCCCTGCTCCTCCGTCTCTCCTCCTGCCTCGCACTCCTCCTCCCCCCGCATTCCTCCTGCCCCCCGCTCCTCCTGTCACCACGCCTCTGTCTCTCCTCCTATCAGTGCTCCTCCTGCCCCCTCCACTCCTCCTGCCCCTCCTGCCCCTCCTGCCCCCTCTGCTCCTCCTGTCCCTCCTGCCCCTCCACTTCTCCTGCCCCCTCCGCTCCTCCTGCCCCCCTGCTTATCCTGCCCCTCCTGCCCCCTCCGCTCCTCCTGCCCCTCCGATCCTCCTGCCCCTCTGCTCCTCCTGGTTCTCCTGCCCCCTCTGCTCCTCCTGCCCCTCCTGCCCCCTCCACTCCTCCTGCCACCTTCACTCCTCCTGCCCCTCCTGCTGCCTCCATTCCTCCTGCCCCTCCTGCCCCCTCCGCTCCTCCTGCCCCTCCTGCCCCCTCCGCTCCTCCTACTCCTCCTGCCCCTCCTGCCCCCTCTGCTCCTCCTGCCCCTCCTGCCCCCTCCGCTTATCCTGCCCATCCACTCCTTCTGCCCCTCTGCTCCTGCCCCTCCGCTCCTCCTGCCCCCTCCGCTCCTCCTGCCCCTCCACTAATCCTGCCCCTCCTGCCCCCTCTGCTTCTCCTGCCCCTCCACTCCTCCTGCCCCTCTGCTCCTCCTGGCTCTCCTGCCTCCTCTACTTCTCCTGTCCCCTCCGCTTTTTCTGTCCCCTCCACTCCTCCTGCCCCCTTCACTCCTCCTGCCCCTCCTGCCACCTCCATTCCTCCTGCCCCTCCTGCCCCCTCCGCTTCTCCTGCCCCCTCCACTCCTCCTGACCTCTTCACTCCTCCTACCCCTCCTGCCACCTCCATTCCTCCTGCCCCTCCTGCCCCCTCCGCTCCTCCTGCCCCCTCGGCTCCTCCTGCCCCCTCCGCTCCTCCTGCCCCTCCTGCCCCCTCTGCTCCTCCTGCCCCCTTCGCTCCTCCTGCCGCCTCTGCTCCTCCTCAGCTTATCAGCTTCCCAGGCAACAACAGGTCCTCAAACCCTGTAGGAGTTGGAAGACGGAGGTGGAGCGAGCAGGCAGACGGGTGAGTATCCTCACTGAGGATTTTTTTATTTTATTTTTACTGTGGAGGAGTGAGGGTCCGCAGGGAACGGGGGGCTGCAGGAGCGCGGGCAGGAGGGGCTTTGAGGAGAGGCGGTCAGCGCTTGAATGTTGAATTTGCGCTCTGCGTGGCTCTTTTGCATACTGGCCACTTCCGTCTGCGGAGCGCGATTTCGGCCTCAAATGGAAGTGGCTATTAGACAATTATATAGTAGATAGCCAACAGAAAGATATATATATATACTGATACACTAACACCCCATATGGATTCTGAGAGACATCACCCCCACTAATGGAACAGAACCCTGTCCAGAAGAGTAATGAGAAACTTATTGAATTTATAGAAATAACTGTATGTATATATATATATATATATATAATATATATATATATATATATATATATATATATATAAACAGTACATTAGGATTTTAATGTTTTCAAGCATTTTATATAAAAAGATTTGATAAAAATAATTTTAATAAATATCCGGTACACGGTTAAAAAATACATTAATGTGATTTTATTTAAGATTTGTTTAGCATACATATTGTGAGTAGACATAGTGATGTGACAGCTCTTCAAACTCTCTGGCTCACTCTTTATTTAATGTAGGATGACAGGTATGAAAAGAGGGGGGATCGTGGGGCTCCGGCTTCAAATAAATCAAAAATCAAAAAGTGTTTGAATTCATATAGTGGTATTAATTTCTTCGCGTTTTGTGGTAAACCCCTTCCTCAGGAATACCACAACTATAGAATGACATCCTAGATGACATCCTATAGTTGTGGTATTCCTGATGAAGGGGTTGACACCGAAATGCATAGAAATACATTCCACCATATGAATTCAAAACTTTTTGATTTTTGGATTATTTAGAGCGGGAGCGCCGTCACAAGTCTGTATTCTCATACCTGTTATCCTGGATTACTACTGGAGAGAGGACTGCTGCAGACCATGCAAAAGCTTGACATCTAAAGTTGTCCCAGGTGAAAAGAGTGGTTGTGACTTCTCACAACCCAAATAGGTGAGCAAACTCACTTTTATTTCTATACATTAAGCCGACAGAAATACACCATTGTGCGCCCCTTTCTTTTAAGTTTCATGTTTCTTCTTTACTTAATGTGTGAGCCAGAAGTCTCTATAAGGTCTCATTCACATGAGTGTGAAACACTTGTGAGTTCTGTCTCATGGTTTAATCTAACCAGTGTTATATTACGCGGCAGTGCAGATCAGCAATTTTTTTTTACATACAAATTCAGTAAGATAAAACAATCTCAGCCTGCTGTAAGTGCCTCTGTAAATTTTGATCATGTACATCCATAAAAGTCTATAGGTGCATATAAAACATTGGAATGCACTCCGATGACATCCAATAGATGCTAACACAATGGAGAAGATGGAGAAAGTAATATATCCATCTTCTGATCACCTGTGCTCCAATTGTTGCAAGAGAATTGGATCCCAGTAATCTGACACTTGACTCATGCTCGCAGCAGAGTTTGAGCCATGACCCTCCTTGGCTCATTTAGAGCATAGTGTGACTTGGAGAGTCTGGAGAACCATCACGTGACTCAGAAGAGGAGAGGAGCAGTACTCTGTACTAAAGAAGACCATGGTAGGTGACTTTATTAACACAGCAACAGTATATTACATTGACATATGCACATATTTAGGCAAAAAAAAGTTAATAGGAGGGCTAATTTGAGCTATGTATTATAGGTATACTAATATGATAGACACACTGACCATGTCTGCTATGACAATGCATTGGCACTGCAAGATTTAGGTGGCTATGGGTATAAGAAGTGGCTGCTACCAATTTGTAAACACTCATAAGTGGCATCTAAAAGGTTAAACACCTGTAATCAGAGGTAGCAACAGTTACTATCATGATGTATAAAGCTGAACCAGTTCCTGAATCCTTTAATACAATAAGGCTAGGGTCACACTTAAAAGACACAATGCGGTAACCACATCCATTACCGGATGTGGTTTTACCGTGTGCCTTCATACTACATTTGCTACCCTCATTCCGCATCTGGATGCATTAACGCATCCGGTTATGGAATGTTGGGTTTTTGCAATTTTAAAAACCGATCTGGATCAGGATCCGGTACTGCAAGGTACATTTATGTACCTTGCGGTATCGGATCCAGTCCCATAGGTGCCCATGTTCAAAAAATGCATCCGGTTTTACAACCGCTGCGAAAAATGCAGCCTGCATGATTTTTACTGCAGGCTGTAAAACCAGATGTGGTAACCGGATTGCAAATAGTGCAATCCGGTTTTTCTGTTGAAGCCTATGGGCTGCAGATCCAGATGCAGTTTTGAGCATTTTTAATGCTCAAAACCGCATCTGGATGTAAAACAATACCGCAGGTGTGACCCTAGCCTAAGTTTGCATATCCACTAAGCATATGTCACTAAGGGGTTTAAGTTATTGAATTATTATATCATCAGAAAGTATGATGTCTCAAAGTTAACACTTGTAAACTTCGGAAACTATAGTGTCTTATGCTAGTCTGTAATATAAGAATCCAGTGCTTTTACTGTTAATATTGACAAAAATGGATCCTCACCACAAATAATCTTTAAATGTTGCATTTGTTTGATTTACAGATGATAAAATGAACATACATTTCAAGGCTAAGGAAATAAAATGTGCTTTACTGCCACCTAGTGTCTCCTCTTGCAATTATTCTACTGCAGTAGAATATTTTCAATTATTCTTAGCAATGATGATGATGATAATAATAATGATCATGATGATGATTTTTATTATTAGTCAATCATTAACCCCGTCACCACCTGGCAATCTTTTGCTCCCCTGCTTCCAAGAGCCATAACTTTTTTATTTTTATTTAAATATACACTTGTTTTTTGCGGGACGAGTTGTACTTTCAGATGCAATCATTTATTTTACCACATAGCGTACAGGAGAATGGGAAAAAAATTCCAAGTGCAGTGAAATTGCAAAAAAAGTGCAATCAAATGTTAGTTTTTTGGGTTTTTTAGCCGCTGTACTCAGTATGTGATAAAACTGGTATGACGGTTTGATGCCTCAGGTTGATACGAGTTCATAGATACCAAACATGTATACTTGTACTGGTACCTAAGTGGTGAAAAAAAATACTAAATTTGAAAAAAAAAAAAAATTGCACTTTTTGTGCAATGTTCCATGACCCGTAGCGTCCTCATTTTTCAGGATGTGGTGCTGTGATTACTTATTTTTTGCTTCTTCAGATGACGTTCTTAATTATACTATTTTTGGGTGCATGCGCTGTTTTGATTGCCCGTTATTGTACTTTATAGCAATGTTATGGCGACCAAAAAAAATGTAATTTTGCGTTTGGACCATTTTTTCTATTACGCAGTTTACGACTCTCATTAGTTGATTTCATATCATATTGCTATAGGCAGCCTAATAAATCTCCAGCCAACAGTAAACCCTCCCCCGCGCCGGGCAATATATATTACCTCACACATACACATAAAAGACAGCTCATGTGACGACATCTGCCTTAATTCCCTATATGGCACATGTGTTGTTTTTAATCTGATGTTTATTTTTGGAAATTAAAGATACCAGACATATGAGGCGAGTTGTGTGAGGCGATTTGTGCACATCTGTGTCTGTCTGTGTGGTGTGTGTGTCCCTGGTGTGTGTGTGTCCCAGTAGTGTGCGTGTGTCCCTGTGGGGGGTCCCTGTGGTGTGTGTCCTTTTGGGGGGGAGGGGTGTCCCTGTGGTGTGTGTCCTTGTGGGCAGAGGGGTGTGTCTGTGGTGTGTGTCCATCCCTATGTGGTCTGTGTGTCCCTGTGGGGTGAGTGCATGTGTCCCTATAGGGTGTGTATGTGTGTGTGTCCCTGTGGGGGGTGTCTGTGTGGTGTGTGTCTCTGTGTTGTGTGTGTCTCCTTGTGGTGCGTGTGTTTGTGTTCGGGTGAGTGGTGTGTATCCAATATTGTGACTCCACCTTAGCTGTTATTCTTTGCATGCATGTGGTGTGTATACATGTCCCCGTGCATGGTGAATATTCCATGGTATATGCTGTTAGTATTTGGTGATGTCATTAAGCCCCTCTCATTCACAACTGTCAACTGGTAACTGTCACTTTCTCTCCACATTATGTAGATAGGGCCAAAATTGTTTGGTGAATTGGAATGCGTGGGGTTAAAATTTCGCCTCACAACATAGCCTATGACGCTCTTGAGATCCAGACATGTGACTGTGCAAAATTTTGTGGCTCTAGTTGCGGCAGTGTAGATGCCAATCCCGGACATACACACACACATGTACACATATTCAGCTTTATATTTTATATATATATATATATATATAATATATATATATATATATATATATATATATATACAGTTTTTTTTTTAATACTTCTATCTTGAGTGAGGGAAAAGGGGGATGATTTTAACTTTTGTGTTTTTGTTCATGTTTTTAAAAACTTTATTTTTCACTTCATTCTTTATCTCACACAGCCCCATAGGATACCACACTGCTGCAACATCCGATCGCTTGTGACAGGTCCCAATGAGCTGTAGCACATCAGGACCTGCAGGGGTGGGATGCACCAAGTTCTCCCCGGTTTGCTGGGTGTTAAAACAACAGCCGACTCCCCAAACTGGGAAGATCAAGAGCCTTGATCTGTGAGCTGCAGCCCACGGACACTCTGCTCTCATCACTTCCCGCCGTCCCCACGGGCTGTGAGGAGCAGAGCAGAAATGGCATGGGCTATGACTGCAAAACAGGGAGGAGCAGAGCTGCAAAGTGCAGAAGCTGCTGCATCCTACCTGCTCTGTCCTTACAGGACCTTACAGGAGTCAGGGGTCACATGATCAGCTCTTCCGTGTTTCCAGGACTCTGCTGTGCTGGTTGTCATGGTGCTGGATGAGATAAAATTTATCTGTGGGTCAGGAGATATTTACTGTGTGAATGTAGCAGAGCCGCATGTGTACAAAGTTTATGGTGCCGAGCCGCGTTTGTATGAGGTGTATGGAGCAGAGCCGCGTGTGTATGGGGTGCACGAAGCAGAGCCAAAAGTGTACAAGGTGTACGGAGCGGAGATGCGTGTGTACGAGGTGTGCAGAGCGGAGCTGTGTGTGTATGAGGTGTAGGGGGCGGAGCCAAGTGTGTATGAGGTGTATGGAGCGGAGCCATGTGTGTACAAGTTGTTCGTAGAGGAGACGCGTCTGCATGAGGTGTACGGAGTGGAGCCGAGTGTGTATGAGGTGTATGGAGCAGAGCTGAGTATCTTTGAGGTATATGGAGCGGAGCTGCATGTGTACGAGGTGTACGGAGCAGAGCCGCGTGCGTACGAGGTGTACGGAGTGGAGCCGAGTGTGTATGAGTTGTATGGAGTGGAGCCGCATGTGTACCAGGTGTATGAAGTGGAGCCAAGTGTTTATGAGGTGTACGGAGCAGAGCCGAGTGTGTACGAGTTGTATGGAGTGGTGCCGCATGTGTACGAGGTGTAGGAAGTGGAGCCAAGTGTGTATGAGGTGTACGGAGCGGAGTGTGTATGAGGTGTACGGATTGGAACCGAGTGTGTCTGAGGTGTATGGAGCGGAGCCATGTGTGTACAAGTTGTTCGTAGAGGAGACGCGTCTGCTTGAGGTGTACGTAGTGGAGCCGAGTGTGTACGAGGTGTGTGGAGTAGAGCCAAGTGTGTACAAGGTATATGGAGTGGAGCCGCATGTGTACGAGGTGTATGGAGTGGAGCCGAGTGTGTATGAGGTGTATGGAGCAGAGTTGAGTATCTTTGAGGTATATGGAGCGGAGCTGCATGTGTACGAGGTGTACGGAGCAGAGCCGCGTGCATACGAGGTGTACGGAGTGGAGCCGAGTGTTTATGAGTTGTATGGAGTGGAGCCGCATGTGTACCAGGTGTACGGAGTGGAGCCAAGTGTGTATGAAGTGTACGGAGCAGAGCCGAGTGTGTACGAGTTGTATGGAGTGGTGCCGCATATGTACGAGGTGTAGGAAGTGGAGCCAAGTGTGTATGAGGTGTACGGAGCGGAGGGTGTATGAGGTGTACGGAATGGAGCCAAGTGTGTACGAGGTGTACGGAGTGGAGCTGAGTGTGTATGAGGTGTATGGAGCGGAGCCACTTGTGTATAAGGTGTATGGAGCGGAGCCAAGTATGCACAAGTTGTACGGAGCAGAGCCAAGTGTGTACGAAGTGTACAGAGCAGAGCCGCATGTGTAAAAGATGTATGGAGTGGTGCCGCATGTGTACGAGGTGTAGGAAGTGGAGCCAAGTGTGTATGAGGTGTACGGAGCGGAGTGTGTATGAGGTGTACGGATTGGAACCGAGTGTGTCTGAGGTGTATGGAGCGGAGCCATGTGTGTACAAGTTGTTCGTAGAGGAGACGCGTCTGCATGAGGTGTACGTAGTGGAGCCAAGTGTGTACAAGGTATATGGAGTGGAGCCGCATGTGTACGAGGTGTATGGAGTGGAGCCGAGTGTGTATGAGGTGTATGGAGCAGAGTTGAGTATCTTTGAGGTATATGGAGCGGAGCTGCATGTGTACGAGGTGTACGGAGCAGAGCCGCGTGCGTACGAGGTGTACGGAGTGGAGCCGAGTGTTTATGAGTTGTATGGAGTGGAGCCGCATGTGTACCAGGTGTAGGAAGTGGAGCCAAGTGTGTATGAGGTGTACGGAGCGGAGGGTGTATGAGGTGTACAGAATGGAGCCGAGTGTGTACGAGTTGTATGGAGTGGTGCCGCATGTGTACGAGGTGTAGGAAGTGGAGCCAAGTGTGTATGAGGTGTACGGAGCGGAGGGTGTATGAGGTGTACGGAATGGAGCCGAGTGTGTACGAGGTGTACGGAGTGGAGCTGAGTGTGTATGAGGTGTATGGAGCGGAGCCACTTGTGTATAAGGTGTATGGAGCGGAGCCAAGTATGCACAAGTTGTACGGAGCAGAGCCAAGTGTGTACGAAGTGTACAGAGCAGAGCCGCATGTGTAAAAGATGTATGGAGCGGAGCTGCATGTGTACGAGGTGTAAGGAGCGGAGCCTAGTGTGTATGAGGTGTATGGAGCGGAGCCGAGTGTGTACGATGTTTACGGAGCAGAGCTGCATGCGATCATGGTGTATGTACAAGTGGTAGCACCTCGCAGATGCCGCTCCCGCTCCTATAGTTACGGCCGCCTCTGCCGGCAGCATTCTTCTCTAGAGTCCTGGCCGCCGCTGTTTGCCATCAGAGATGTGAGTATTTACTTTTTTTCTTAATCAGTGAGTACACTATTGGGAAACTATGTAATAGGCAATATAATATAGGAGGACTATGAGGGTGCAATATACTATATGGAGCACTATGGAGGTGCCCTATATTATATTGAGGAGTATAGGGGTGTATTATATTACAAGGAAGGCTATGGTGGATGCATTATACTATATGAAGTACTATGGGGGTACATTATATAATAATAATAATAATAATAATAATAAAAAAATCTTTATATAGTGTCAACATATTGCACAGCGATTTACAATACAATTGTTCATATACAAACGGTCTTACATAACAATAAAAAATATACAATACAGTAAGTAATTAAAGTAGAGTCAATGTAAAAAATCAAATACAGTAAGCAGAGAATCAATGTAAAAAGTATAATAATTAAAGCAGAGAAACAATGTAAAAAATACAGTACAGTAATTAGATACAATACAATAAGCATATAATCAATGTAAAAAGTACAATACAATAATTAAAGCTAGAGGTGGAGAACTATGGAGGTGCACTATACTACATGGAGGACTATGGGTGTGCATTATAATATATGGAGGGTTATGGCGGTGCATTATAATAGAAGAGCTATGGATGATGTATTACGAAGGACTATATGTAGACAATTATACTATATGGAAGCCATCTACTCTATAATTGCCGTAGGCATTTTCGTGTCGGCCCCCGAAATCGCCGTGGCTATGTCACGCTGTGACGTCACCACGCGCGAGCAATGGCCGCGAAGCGGCCATTGCGAGTCGCTGGCCGAAAATAGAACCAGAGGCCCGGCTACAAAGTTAGCGATTTACCGCTGAGGTAGCGCGAGCAATGGCCGCGAGGCCATTGCGAGTCGCTACCTCAGCCGCCGCAAGTCCCACTATACTTTCAATGGGGAATAATTGCGACTCGCTGGGTAGTGCGAGCACTGGCGAGTCCATCATCATCATCATCATCATCATCATCATCATCATCATCATCATCCTACTACTACTACTACTAGCCGCACAGACCCCCCCCCCTCTCCCAATGGCCGCACAGACCCCCCCCTCAATGGCCGCACAGACCCCCCCCTCAATGGCCGCACCCCCAAGGCCGCCACCCCCCCCCCCCAATGGCCGCACAGACCCCCCCCCCTCAATGGCCGCACAGCCCCCCCCCCTTAGAAAGTATAGGGGGACTTGCGGCAGGTGCGGCAAGTGCGGTTTTGCCGCACCTGCCGCAAGTCCCCCTATACTTTCTATGGGGATTACCGCAACCGCGCCGCAGATGCGGTTTTTAAATAAAATAAAATAATTTTAATACAAATAAATTTTCATAAAATAACAAATAATAAATACATTTAATAATAATAAAAATAGTAAAAAAACAAAACAAAATAAATAATAAAATAAAAAATTCCTATCTACTATATTGGATTATTATTTGAAAATCTAAAAAAAAAAAAAAATATTCTAGACACCCGATGCATTTGCATCGGGCTCACAGCTAGTTATAATATAAGTAGGACTCTGTGGAGGGAGCCTCTATACTTTATGCAAGGCTATTTGAGGACTGTGTTGGGGCCATTATACTGTATGGATGGCTGTGTGGGGGTCACAGTTGGAGTTCATAATGTGTCAGGCTAGTTGAGGGGCTTACAGTAGGATCATCATAATGTGCGCGTGGAGGAATTTACTGTAGGGGATCATACAGTGTTTTTGGGGAACTTTTGTTGGCATAATACTTTATGTGGGCAATGTAGGTTCTTCAATAGGAAAATAATTACTTTGTAAGGGCAGCAAAGTTGTGAGGTATGTATGTATCTATGTGACCCAGCCAAATATTTTTATGAGGAAGTCAAATTAGAACTTCTGCTATGGGGTCCCATGATTTCTATGTGCGCCCTTGGTGCAGGATGCATTGTCCCTTTCATATTCACCTCTGCTGCAGGACTGATTGGCAATAACTTCCACATTACATCGAATGCAGTTCCTCAGTACATACAGGCATCCAGCCATGTTTCTCCCGAGTGATGGTTGGTCAGTGGCACTTGCCCCCTTACAGTTCAATTATCATTTGCTCAACCCAATTGTAAGGCCCCTGCTATTAGCTCCAGGCAACCCCATGTGCAGTGCTTGTGACTGGCTAAGCATTTTGGGAGAAGGAGGCGTGATCTGTCTGGGAAGATGCACAATTTTACCAGCTTAGTGCAGTGGTGCCTTGTTGATGCTCGGACTGCAGGTCGTTGTATGTAATGTGTGGACGGTGCGGTATGGTGGACATATCTGACTGGTTAGTGCCAGGCAACCGACACTTTGGAGCTGCCCAAAGGTTTGTAGGCGTGTGCCATAGATAATAGATTGGCAATCAGTGCTGCCTCCTGTGCTATAAGCATGCAGGACTATGTCTGCCTAAGGACCACTGCTCTTCCGCCATCATTATGTGTCTGTATCTTGTGCCAAGCCTTCCATTAATGATCCTTGTTTTAGATTATGTGCGTGTGATGGCGCTGACATGCTTGTGTTTGGACAACTATTTTCAATTTCTTTAAGTTAAAATGTATGCTATTGTCCTCATTTTTACAGGATAGACATAAATCTGTATGCACCAGATTTATTTGTACAGATTTTAAAAAATTACTAGGTTGGGGGGTTCTGTTTTGCAGCTCGTCTCAGGCAGCACAGAGGTTAGGTTCACCCTTGGTTCCAATATCGCTTCGATTTTTAACAACCGTCCTATTTCACCCTTATTCGTATATGTTTGAGCAATGGGTTGGGCTTAAAATGGCTGTGGTTTTTATATTAAAATGGGTGTGGTTTAAAATGGGTGCAGCTTTAAAATGGGCGTGATTCCCCTACACTCAAACACAGAACCTGTTGTTAAAAATTTGAATCCCACCCCTGGGGACCTGTCACAAATGTGTGGCACCCCAGGGGTTAATGTGCCACAGTAACATCAACCAGGGTTAACTCCCCTCACAACCCACTACACTACACTAGCGCCTCTAGGCCAGAAGGGGGAGCTAAAGCAGCTCCCCTATATATTTTAGTGTAGAGAGGAAGTGAGTAGTTTAGTGCGGTGCAGCACTGAGGAAGAAGCACTGTGGTGTAAAGGAGTGGCCTCAGGCTTCCCCACGGTCAGCTGCTCAATTCCAGGCCTAGTCGGGGTCTGAGGAGAGGAGTTAATAGAAACAGAAGAACACATCTGGGAGACTGAGTTACCCCATGACTCGCCCCGGAGGAGCGCAAACACCGGATACCGGATCTGAAACTGTGACTGACACAAGCAGCACAGTAAACACCGGAATAGTGGAGGTTATAGATCTATACTGTACCTTAGCGAAGAAACACGGCGGGGTCAGAAACACACGGAAAGACTCAAGTTGCCTAGCAAGTGGGTACCTGTGAGGAGAGACAGGGCCGGCAGCCTAGCAGGGCCACACACACAGCGCAGGAGTGGGAAGTCAAGGACCCGGTCTGTGTGATCCTTGTGCTCAAGCCCTATTTTTCCTCACCAACCACTGTCATCTCTACTACTACCCCTACCCTGCATCCCCTGCATCATCTATAGACTATTACTACCACTGCCCCGGGGAACTTGGCTCTGCCCGTGGAGAGCCGTTACATCACTAGCTGCCATCCATTATCCCCGGAGGTTCTGCAGCAGCAGTGGTCACCCTGACCACATACCGTCATGACTTCTTCCTTGAAAATACCCCCCAACCTTTATTGTGGGCTCGGGACATGGTCCAGACCAAGACCGCCATGATACCCCCTGCAATACCCCGGTCCGGTACTGAGTAGCCTATCCCAGTGGGCTCCACAACTGTGCACTGTGAGTGGTTGGCAGCGCTAGCCAATCACTCACAGGAAGCAATCAGTGATAGCTTCTGGGGTGTCAGGAGGACCCCAAGCTATCACATGAGCACCGGAAATCTCGCGATACTATCGTGAGATCTCCAGTGCAGGCGGAAAGCAACACGATCCCCATCGCGGCAGTTTTGGATCCCTTTGTCAGTGAATGACAGCAGGATTCAAAGTGTTAACAGCATCGAACGGATCCTGGATCCAATCAGGGCTGTAAGCCCGACATTTAAGCTTATGAGATCAGAAGAGATGTCAGGTGTTTGATGTAGGAGCTGCACTGGAGCTCAAATCAAACACCGGGACTCGACCCTTGACATTGTATTGCATCTAGGGTGGGGAGGGGTTAAATCTACATTGGACTGATAGTCCAAAATACTTTTATCTGCCTTTCAAGTGTTATATAACATGATAGTTGTATATAGATAATAAGATCTTTAAAATTTCTTATTTAGAACAGAACTGGGTGATCAAATTATTAGCATTATTACGATAAACATAAAGGAATGTGTTTTATTCTTTTGTCCTCCAGCTTATTCTTACAATCAAAATATCTGTACAGCTATCTTTGATTTCTCTTTGTATTACTGAGTGGATTTTTGTTGCTTATTTCTTGCTAAGGAAGCCCCTAAGGCTCAGGTCCATGTATACAGTCATATAGAGGACTTAGCCCTAATAAAAATCATACCAGTAGTGTAGAAAAAAATACAGCATCACAAACAAAAGAGCAGGTTGCAACTCAGAGGTTGCAACCCAATAACCTATGGTAATTAAAAATGCAAATTATCTACAAGAAATTGGTGACTTATGGTCCCATGAGACTTAGGCATTTACGATCCCAATAGAACAGTCTTGATTTACGGAATGCTGTCAGCACCTTTTTGTACCTTTTCTGAGAGCAGCATGATGTAAACAAAGAGACTCTGAATCCAACAATCGATGTATCTCTTAGGGTACCTTTACACACCGCAACCACGGTGAGAAATATTGGCAGCAATATTGCAACCTGGAAATATCACTGCCACATTTCCTCCAAATTGCCTCCTTATTGCGGAGTGTCATTGGGGAATTTGGCGGCGATAATTCCAGAGAGAAATATCGCCACCAAAATTGTCTCCGCTGGTTGTGGCGTGAGAAGGTACCCTTAGATTACTGGGTGCACCAGTTTTGACACAATCAAAGATTTTATATTTAGCCATGCAGCAAGACTGAGAGAGCAGCTTCGGCCCTCACCAGGCTCTCTATAGACATTATATACTGACAGTGAAGTGCCAGTCAGATGAGGGGGTGTGTCGGACTGCCTTGTGTGAGGCAATGTAGTTCAGCAAAGATGATGTTATGCTGCTTAACCAAATATTGCAAATAAACAACACCACAAACAGACAAAAGAGACAGCACTGAATTATCTTTTAATAACTAGAGATAAGAGAACTTTGCTCGAAGATGTTTATCAATTTCAAAGCTGGACCAAATTTGGCAGTGTTTGTTCGGCCCCTGGAACACGAATGTTTTGCTGAAAAATCAGGAAATTCAGGTTTTGTTCAGTAATTGGATTTATGTGTAGCTTAACTAGAACAGAAGCATTAGTGCAAAAACACTAATGCTTTTGTTCTATGTTATGCTACACATACACACAGAAAGACACACATTGATTTTACCAGACTCCCGCTGCTTGCTTGCTTCCAGGTCCCCCCTCCTGTACTCCTCTCACTTGCTTCTGCCCTACTCTTAAAGCTTTCTGCATATTTACTTCACTGACCGAGCAACAGCCAATCACAGATGCTCATGCTCTGTGACAGCATCTGTGACAGCTACAATGAATGCACCATTTTCAGGGCAGCAGTGGGCTGCTATTCTTTATCTTGAGGGACCCTAAAATTATGGCCCCTCATCGCGCTGAGAATACTAGCCCTCAGCTGCCTAGTTTTTCCTTGGCTTGCAATTAATAACAGGGCAGTGCCCTATGCATTTTTTTGCCTGCCAAGGTAAAAAAAGGAAACTAAGGGTGGTAGCTCATAGTTGTCTGCTTTATCTGTGCTGGGAAGGCAAAATACAGTGAAGCCCTTTGCATTTTGTTCCCATTATTTATTTATTTTGCACCCTACGATGTCAGGTTGGTTGCCCTACACTAATGTGTATGACAACCAAGCACAGACACCATCTAGATTGTGAAAATGAAGTCTAATTGCAAGAGCCAATCATAGATGCTCTCAAAGAGCATGAGTGTCTGTGATTGGCTGTTGTCAAGTCATTAAAGTGAATATGCAGAAAGGATAATGGGTGGGACCGAAAGTGAGCGAGAGGAAGCACGGGAGAATGGACCTGGGAGCAAGAAAGCAGCAAGAGACAAGTAAGATGATCTGTGTGTGTCTGTGTATGTTTGGCAGCTTTTGGAAAGCTTTGAAGGTGTTTTCTATGCGATTGATGTTGCCTGCCATTGATTTTAATATTGTCTGGGGCGTTTGTCGAATTATTCATCAAACAATTCAGCAACCACCCTGCATTCGGCAAACAAAGCTGAATGTGAACACTCAAGTATTCACGCATCTCTAGTAATAACCCTTACAGCATGCTGTCTTCAGATTTAATAGCAATAATCTGCTAGCAGATTCCCTTTATTCACCATAGCGCTCTCTGGTTCAGGACAGCAGTGTTTCTTACTATCTAATTTTATTTATACTCATATTTTTGTGGATATCATTGGAAATTTTCAGCATGTTTGTCACAATTTATTATGATATTTATATACTTTCAGCTGTAATGCACATGTAAGAACTGACTGATGTCTGCTGCCCTCTTTCTGTTTGACACCAGCAGACTGACATCTCTTATGTGCATATCTGGACATGCACTTTCCTCTTTGTGTTTATATTCCTATTTTTCTCTGACACTATGCCAATATCACCCTCATGTCATACTCAGCTCACTGGTTTTCTTTAACCCTTTCAGCTCCTCCCTCTCTCAATCCCTTTGGGATTTTTTTCCTTACACGCAGTGTGTGTAAAGGTAACAAACATAGGAAATTTATATTGATTAATCTGTCATTTGCTCCATACTGGTGAGATGCTTGCCTTTTTTATAATTCATTTTTTGTGCTTTTTTTTTTTTCAATTAAGATTAAAGGAACCAGACCACTCTAAATCACCCCCAACCCTATTAATACCTGTCCCTGCACCATGACAGATCATTATTAGTGGTCCTTTTCTATAAAAAATGCGTGCTGTAACCTTGCCAAAAACAACATTATGCACTTACATATCTGCGACTTCTTGGCTCTGAATAAGTCTCATAGGGCGTTCCCTGTGAGACTCTAAGCCCTCCTGAGCCGCTCATTATCACGCCCATCGGCGTGATAAATAATCCTAGAAAATGATGATAATAATGATCTGTCATGGTGCAGGGACAGGTATTAATAGGGTTTGGGGTGATTTGGAGTGGTCAGGTTCCCTATAAATAAGGTAAAATATCAATTTTGTATACCATTTGACATCTGTACACATGAAACTATTCAGCGTTACTGACTATCTGTAATATACAGTGGGTACGGAAAGTATTCAGACCATTTAAATTTTTCACTCTTTATTTCATCGCAAGCATTTGGTAAATTCATAAAAGTTTATTTTTTTTCTCATTAATGTACACTCTACACCCTATCTTGACTGAAAAAATACAGAAATGTAGAAATTTTTGCAAATTTATTAAAAAAGAAAAACTGAAATATCACATGGTCTTAAGTATTCAGACCCTTTGATCAGACAGTCATATTCAAGTCACATGCTGTCCATTTCCTTGTGATCCTCCTTGAGTTGGTTCTACTCCTTCATTGGAATCCAGCTGTTTTTAATTAAACTGGTAGGACTTGATTTGGAAAGGCACACAGCTGTCTATATAAGACTTTACAGATCACAGTGCATGTCAGACCAAATGAGAATCATGAGGTCAAAGGAACTGCCCAAGGAGCTCAGAGATAGAATTGTGGCAAGGTACAGAACTGGCCAAGGTTACAAAAGAATATCTGCAGTACTTAAGATTCCTAAGAGCACTGTGGCCTCCAGAATCCTTAAATTCAGGAAGTTTGTAACCACCGGAAGTCTTCCTAGACCTGGCCATCCAGCCAAACTGAGCAATCATTGGAGAAGAGCCTAGGAGAGAAAGGTAGAGAATAACCCTAAGATCACTTTGGCTAAGCTCCAGAGATGCAGTAGGGTGATGGGAGAAAGTTCCACTAAGTCAACTATCACTGCAACCCTCCACCAATCGGTCCTTTATGCCAGAGTGGCCCAACAGAAGCCTCTCCACAGTACAAGACATATGAAAGCCCACATAGAGTTTGATAGAAAACACATGAAGGACTCCCAGACTATGAGAAATAAGGTTCTTTGGTCTGATGAGACAAAGATAGACCTTTCTGGCCATAATTCTAAGTGGTATATGTGATGAAAACCAGGCACTGCTCATCACCTGCCCAATACAATCCCACCAGTGAAACATGGTGGTGGCAGCATCATACTATGGAGGTTTTAATTCAGCTGCAGGGACAGTATGACTGGTTGCAATTGAAGAAAACAAGAATGCAGCCAAGTGCAGACATATCCTGGATAAAAACCTTTTCCAGAGTGCTCTGGACCTTAGACTTGGCCAAAGAGTCACCTTCCAACAAGACAATGATCCTAAGCACACAGCTACAATAAAATGCAGTGGCTTCAGAACAACTCTGTGACCATACTTGAGTGGCCCAGCCAGAACCTTGACCTAAACCGAATTGAGAATCTATGGAGAAACCTAAAAATGGCTGTCCCCAAACATTCACCATCCAACCTGACTGAAATGGAGAGGATCTTCAAGGAAGAATGGCAGAGGATTCCCAAATCAAGGTGTGAAAAACTGGTTGCCTCATTCCCAAGAAGACTCATGGCTGTACTAGCTCAAAAGGCTGCTTCTACTCAATACTGAACAAAGGGTATGAATACTTATGACCAGGTGATATTTTAGTTTTTGTTTCTTAATAAATTTACAAAAATTTCTACATTTTTGTTTTTTTCAGTCAAGATGGGGTGCAGAGTGTACATTAATGAGAAAAAAATTAACTTTTTTGAATTTACCAATGGTCTGAATATGTATGACCATGTGATATTTCAGTTTTCCATTTTAATAAATTTGCAAACATTTTTACATTTCTGGGTTTTTTTACAATCAAGATGAGGTGCCAAGTGTACATATATGAGAAAAAAAATGACCTTTTTTGAATTTACCAAATGGCTGCAGGGGAACAAAGAGTGAAAAATGTAAAGGGGTCTGAATACTCTCCATAATAACTATATATCTGACATATATATGTTATGTATACTTGTTATGTATTTTTTTCTACTGCATTTGTATCTAAATTCACTTTATATCTTTTTTTTAGCCACCTGGTGAGATTAAGCTTATGTGCTGTCTTTATAATACTCTGTCTGTTGCACTCAGTATTTTCCTGACAATTATACATTTTTTTTCTTCAGCGGAAACATTGCCTAATGTTCACAAGGGCCAATAGGAATACAATTGTTTTTAGCATGGCATTAGACATTGAGTTCTGCCCACTTTCTTTGCTACCTATATAGCTGTACTGTAGACTAAATATATTTGGTTATACATGATAAAAACAGCTTTATTGATTATAAAATTGTGGGACACTCTTGGCATCACTAAAGACTAAGTGCACTATTCTGCCTCCTCAATTAAAATCCTGAGTACCTGTCCTCATGCTGATTGACAGCACTTTCTTTGGATCACTGCCTGAATTCTCTCCTTGACCCTGAACACACTGACAATGTGTCATTGGGTGCAGATGAGTTCTCTTCTTCCTCAGTTGTTTGCACACAGAATCACTCAGTATTGGGTAGCGGATGTTGACAAGTGAGGGAGATGATATAACACAGGCAATGTGTGTGAATTTGCTCGGTGCCAGCCATGTCATTGTGTGCAACATCTAATGTGTTAGGCCCCCTTCACATGTCTGTGCAAAAAATGCATGTTTGACTGATCATTTTAAGCAGCCATGTGCCATTCAAATGTCCATTTGTCTTCCATGCGACACGTACTTCAGAAAAATTCATGCCACTGCAATTAATAGCAGTGGCATGTGGAAAATATGTGCAAAGTCAGATAAATGAACAATGATGATAAATACAGAGAAAGATAGAGATGTATAGAGCTTTATAGATGAAAAATATAGATAGATAGATAGATAGATAGATAGATAGATAGATAGATAGATAGAGAACTGACAAGGCTCAAAACGTCGCCATGTATGCCTGAGCTGGAATAAACATCCCTTTGAGAAAGAAGTGCTGTGACCCTCTTTTGAACTGGATAGATAGATAGATAGATAGATAGATAGAGATAGATAGATATAGAGATAGATAGATATAGATAGATATAGATAGATAGATAGATAGATAGATAGATAGATAGATAGATAGATAGATAGAAAGAAAAAAAACAGGCAGCACTCCTTGTAGATGGTGAAGTGGACAGGTTTAATCCAACCTCATGTGATGCAACTTTTCAACCTTTTGGTCTTTCTCAGGCATTACTTTCTCAAGACCGAAAGGTTGAAACATTGCATCACATACGGTTGAATTAAACCTGTCCACTTCACCATCTACAAGGAGTGCTGCCTGTTTTTTTTATATTTACTTGTGGCAGTTGAGCACTGCAGATACAGGAAGTATTGCACCCAATATTTTTTTACTAAGGTTGTGTTGATTCTTTTTTCTTTTTCTATAGATAGATAGATAGATAAATAGATAGATAGATAGATAGATAGATAGATATAGATAGATATAGATACATAGATAGATAGATAGATATAGATAGATAGATATAGATAGATATAGATACATAGATAGATAGATAGATAGATAGATAGATAGATAGATAGATAGATAATTAGATAGATAGATAGATGTCAAACACCTATATAATGTCCCCCCTACATATCCTTAGATTGCGCTCTTTGTTGACTTTCATATGGCACTACAGAGTGTTTAGCCTTGCACTTAAGGAAAACATAATTAATTATTTAAAAAAAATGACATGGGGTCCCCCTATTTTTTATTTCAAGCTAGGGTAAAGCAGACAGCTTCAGCCTGCAGACCACAACTGGCAGCTTTACCTTGGCTGGTAATCCAAAACAGAGGTCACCCCATGGTATGTTTGCAAACTATTTATTTATTAATACATAATTTGAAAAAATGGCATATAGTTCCCCAATTTTTGATAACCAGCCAAGGTAAAGCCAAAAGCTGGGGTCTGGTATTCTCAGGGTAGTAATGGCCATGGTTATTGCCAATCCCCAGCTTAAAAATAGGGGCCACAGCTGCTCTTGAGCTGGTACTTGCATATGATGCACCAATCTTTGTGCTTCATTAATGCTATTCCCGCTGCCCTGGTGTGGTGGCAAATGAGGTAATAGAAGGGGTTATTTACAGCTAAGATCCGATAACTGCCATCAAGCCCTAGATTGGTAATGTTCAGGTCTTTATGAGAGCAATATATCACCAATCTAGTGAAAAAACTGTTAAAAAACACGAGCAAAGAGCAGAATCCTTTATTTTAAATAAAACACAGAGAAAAATCCTTTATTTAACTCAAAACACAGAAATAATCTTTTTTACTGATTCATTAACCTGAAACTATATCCAACTCCAATGTTAAATCTAAAACATGGGGTCTGTTGACGAAGCTCTCCAGCTGTGTTACATTGCACTGAGTGGTTAAACCATTCAGCTCATGTAGGGCTCTCATAAAGCCGGAGCCGCGGCTGTGAGAGCAATGATGTCAGACAATTCACACAGCTAGCATGGTTACTACTGTACCTCAGCTGTGACCTCAGATGAACTCTGATGTCACCGTTCTCAGTGCCGCAACTGCCAGTGTGAGAGAGCTGCTTACGGTGAGTGGAAAATGTAATGTATCTACTCACCGCAATGTAGCAGAGCTGCAGAGCTTTGTTGAGGGACATCGTCTTGTGGATTAACATTGGAGCTGGGTATGTTTGGGGTTAATAAATGGGTAAAATAGTTGTCTGTGTGTTTTATTTTAAATAAAGGATTTTTCTAAATGTGGGTGTTTTTAACTATTTACTTATAGAATTGGTGATTTGGGAGTCTCATAGAAACTTGAATATTAGCAATGTACGGCTTGATGACAGCTGTCAATACTCAGCTGTGATTAACCTCTTCAATTACCCTGATTGCCATTGCACCAATACATCAGGAAGAGCCAGGTAAAGCAATAGGATTTGGCGCTTCTAAGGAATCTTTGGTGCGGCTGCAGGCTGAGGAAGCACGAACTATGTGGCTCCCCAGGGTGAGAATACCAACACCTAGAAGTGTGTTTTATCTTAGCTGAGTTTCAAATTGGGGGTGAACTCCACAACGCCATTTTTTTATTATTTATTTAAATAATCTTGAAAAACCCGAATGGGGTCCCTGTATTTCTTACTTAGCCAATATAAAGCACATGGCTGAGAGCTGCAAGCTGCAGCTGTCCACTTTATCTGCGCTGTCAAAAATACAGGGGAACCCTATAAAGTTTTTTCAATTATTTATTTTATTTTTGCACACATATGATGACAGCTTTGTTGAAATACATTAATGTATATGGTAACCAATCACAGACACCAGTAAATATAGTGGGTGTCTGTGCTTAGGTTTTGCATTGAGCGTAGTGACTATTCATGAGGCATAATGATCGGACCTGGAAGTAAGCAGGAGACTGGTAAGTATAAGAATGCATTTTATTTCAGTGACGTGCATTTTCTCCTGTACATATGACATATAAAATATCTTCTCTAATAAAGATATTTTAAGTATAAAGATATAGTTAGAAATGTCATTAGGAAGGTGATTCAGCCTTCCTAACATTTTAGGGGGGGGGTTAAAGCGAACCTGTCACCCCCTCCAGGCATCTAAAGATAACATAGCCACCTTCTGCAGCACTAAGGCTGCATCCTGAGAAGGTGTCTATAGCATTTATGCTCCCTTGATTCACTGAAATAAAGACTTTTATAAAATCTGTTTCAAACCAGATCCAAGACCGGGAGGCGGGTTTTCAAGTGTCTATCTCCCTCCTCTGTGGTGTCAGTCATCCCTCTCTGCTCTCTGTGCACCGCCTCCAGGGCCATCTCCCTGCATTACAGAGCTTTGTCAGCTCTGCTACAACATAGAGCTGCTGTTATAGGAGACCCCACAGTAGTAAATCTAGCAGGAGGACCCTGAGCAGAACAGCAGACAAAGCACTGCCTGCTGCGTAGCAGCCCTTGAGCTGAGCAGGTTTCACTTTCAGTTTCTTGTACCCAGCAGCATTGCTCCGTCCTCAGCCCCTGATCTAAAGCACAAACTCAACTCTGCTGCACTGCTGAGAGCTCAGCTCAAGGCTGCTATGTAGGAGGCAGTGCTGTGTCTGCTCAGGACCCTCCTGCTAGATTTACTACTGTGGGGTCTCCTATAACAGCAGCTCTATATTGTAGCAGAGCTGACAAAGCTCTGTAATGCAGGGAGGTGGCCCTGGAGGCGGCACACAGAGAGCAGAGAGGGATGACTGACACCACAGAGGAAGGAGATAGACTCTTGAAAACCCGCCTCCCGGTCTTGGGTCTGGTTTGAAACAGATTTTATATAAGTCTTTATTTCAGTGAATCAAGGGAGCATAAATGCTATAGACACCTTGTCAGAATGCAGCCTTAGTGCTGCAGAAGGTGGCTATGTTATCTTTAGATGCCTGGAGGGGGTGACAGGTTCGCTTTAATCCTTCTATCAGGCACCCTTTAAAAAGTTACATTTATTAAATGTAATACCCCAACCACAAAAGATGTAAAAAAAAAATGCACAATTTGCCAAGTTGATACTTATTTCCATTCCACCTCATTAAAGGTAACAGGATGTAAAAGAGTTGAATGACAAGTTACTGTGTAATAAGATTTCCAGAATTCTCAGAATATACTTGGCAGAAGAAATAAAAGGAGTTTTCTTAGCAGTTACAAGGTTCTCTCATAGGAAGAGATGAATTTGTCATTCTGGTTTGTTCTATAAACTCAAAAAATTTATACAATTAGGAAAAAAAGTACTTGTGAATATTTTATTCTTATTCCTGATAGTTTTATACAGGTGTAGCATTCTTTAACTTAACATTCAATGTCTTTATCATGATGCAGAAGTATCTTGTCGTTAAAAGCGTTCACCAATACAAAGGAGTTGTGCGGTCTAAAATTTTAAGTTTTCAGTCACTCTATGTGACAGCCGCATTGTTAATCCTCATATCATACATACAATGTGCTGTGACATGGCCAATATTCAACTAGATGGGCGAGGCCTGTCTCAGTGCAAGTTTAGTGAGCGAGGTTACACCCATCTACACTGTGTGCAGAATTATTAGGCAAATGAGTATTTTGATCACATGATACTTTTTATACATGTTGTCCTACTCCAAGCTGTATAGGCTTGAGAGCCAACTACCAATTAAGTAAATCAGGTGATGTACATCTCTGTAATGAGGAGGGGTGTGATGTAATGAAATCAACACCCTATATAAGGTGTGCTTAATTATTAGGCAAATGCCTTTCCGAAGAAAGATTTGACAGGCTCTGAAAAGTCCAAAATTGTGAGATGTCATGCAGAGGGAAGCAGCAATCTTGAAATTGTCAAACTTTTGAAGCATGATCACTGAACAATCAAGCGTTTCATGGCAAATAGCCAACAGGGTCGCAAGAAGCGTGTTAGGCAAAAAAGGAGCAAAATAACTGACCATGAATTGAGGAAATCAAGCATGAAGCTGCCAAGATGCCATTTGCCACCAGTTTTGCCATATTTCAGAGCTGCAACGTTACTGGAGTATCAAAAAGCATAAGGTGTGCTATACTCAGGGACATGGTCAAGGTAAGGAAGGCTGAAAAATGACCACCTTTAAACAAGAAACATAAGATAAATTTTCAAGACTGGGCCAAGAAATATCTTAAGACTGATTTTTTCAAAGGTTTTATGGACTGATGAAATGAGAGTGACTCTTGATGGGCCAGATGGATGGACAGAGGTTGGATCAGTAAAGGGCAGAGAGCTCCCCTACAATTCAGACGCCAGCAAGGTAGAGGTGGGGTACTGGTATGGGCTGGTATCATCAAAGATGAACTTCTGGGACCTTTTCAGGTTGAGGATGGAGTGAAGCTCAACTCCCAGACCTACTGCCAGTTTCTGGAAGACAAATTCTTCAAGCAGTGGTACAGGAAGAAGTCAGTATCATTCAAGAAAAACATGATTTTCATGCAGGACAATGCTCCATCACATGAATCCAACTACTCCACAGTGTGGCTGGCCAGTCAAGGTCTAAAAGAAGAAAAAATAATGACATGGCCCCCTTGTTCACCTGATCTAAACCCCATAGAGAACCTGTGGTCCCTCCTAAAATGTGAGATCTACAGGGAGGGAAAACAGTACACCTCTCGGAACAGTATCTGGGAGGCTGCGGTGACTGCTGCATGCAATGTTGATCAGATCAAGCAACTGACAGAATCTATGGATGGAAGGCTGCTGTCATCATAAAGAAAGGGGGCTATATTGGTCACTAATTTTTTAGTGTTGTGTTTTTTGCATGTCAGAAATGTTTTTTTTCTACATTTTTTGCAGTTATATTAGTTTACCTGGTGAAAATAAACAAGTGAGATGGGAATATATTTGGTTTTTATTAAGTTGCCTAATAATTCTGCACAGTAATAGTTACCTGCACAAACAGATATCCTCCTAAAATAGCCAAATCTATAAAAAATCCACTCCAACTTCTAAAAATATTAAGCTTTGAAATTTAGGAGTCTTTTGGGTTGATTGAGAACATAGTTGTTGATCAATAATAAAAATAATCCTCTAAAATACAACTTGCCTAATAATTCTGCACACAGTGTAGTCAAACATGGAGTGACTGCAGACTTGTAATTTTAGACATGACAACCCCTTTAACACAGCAGAAGCAATTAATCATTTTAGGCATCAGTAAATATAACTTCATTGTTAATGAATAATAGGAAATGCTGTATGAATTTTTATATTTACATGGCTGCTATATGGTGCTCACGCTTTTTACTTCTGAATTGATATTTTCATACTTAATCAATAATTATTATTACAATCTACTTCACTTTGTCAGGAAGGACCTATTTAAGTGATTTCTTGATTGAGAATGGGTGTGGCAGTAATCAGTCCTGGGTGTGGCTAGGCAAATTGAACTCAGCTTCCCAAAGATGTGATGAACCACAGTTAATTTCTGTTTTTGAGGTGAGGGGCAATCACTTTTACACACAGGCCCCAGTATGGTTGGATTTCTTTTTCCAATAATAATACAGACCTTCATTCATAAACTGCATTTTGTGTTTACTTGTTTTATCTGTCTGATAAATAAGTTTGTATAGTGATCTTATACATTTGGGTGTGACAAACATGAAAAAGAATAAGACATTAGGAAGGGGCAAACACTTTTTCACTAAGGTATAAGAGGTTAATTTACTGCCTAAATTCTTCATACAATCCAGTGTTAAGCCTACTATTTATTTTAGATTTTTTATTACTGTTTTACTGAACAAAATATATACAAGATTGTGTAAGAAAATTGTATGAGTATTTTAACACTGCACTGAACCTTTAGCCTTATAGAATAAAAAAAATTGGAAAAGACTTAATGTCCAGACAGAAAACTACATCTGCCCCCCTAACGGCCGCACTTGCGGTACACTTATGGCAAACCCCATGCATTCTCTATGGGGCTTGTGGCAAGTGCGGCAAGTGCGGAATCGCCGTGATCCAGCACTTGCGGAAGTTGCATCTGGGAAAAAAAAGCAGGTAATTGCGCTTTTTTTCGCACCCGCAGCTGCCGCAAGTGTCGGATCGTGGCAATACCGCACTTACCGCAAGCCCATTAGAGAATGCATGGGCCTTGCCGCAAGTGCACCGTAAGTACGGCCATTAGGCAGATTCGGACAGAAACACAAATAAGAAATGGGCCTTAGAAGACATTTCATAGAAAAATGCCTAACAGCTATGATAGGGATTGTCCAATAGTTTTAAAACGGTATAGAGGATAGTTTTAAAAAAAAACTATTACTTATTAAAGGAATGTTCTGCCTCTCCAGACTACTACTCCAATTGATCATCTGCCACTGGAAAGGATGATATATTGATCTCCAGTTACCTGACTCTGCAACCCATCACTAATATCAAGAGTCAGATGATCGATATTTGGAATGCTATCATATAAATGATGTTGTAAGTCCAATAAAAAAAAGAAATGGTCGGGCACAACCTTATAGCAAGCTCTTAATCCTCGGGATCTATAAAATCAATGGATATCATCAGATTCAGATTCAGCCTCCAGAAGTCGCTCTTATGTCTCCAGGTGCACATTTCTCAGTATAGTAGTCTTTAGTTAAATCCAGCCACTTAAGGAAACGGACAGCACTCACAGATTGACAGACAGAACTTCATTTATCAGACAGGGCTAAACCACATGAACACGTGAACAGGAGGGAAGATGACAAGAAAACAAACAATGGCCGTTTCACACTACACTTTGCTTCAACGGGTTCAACATCAAAACCGATTGAAGCACAGTGTAGTGTGAAAAGGCCATTGTCATTTTTGCTGTAATCTCCTCTCCTGTTACGGTGTCCATGTGGTTTTAGCTGTCTCTAATAAATTAAGTTCTGCCTGTCATCTGCTGGCTGGATATAAATGATGATGCCTCCCCCAGTCACCTTGTTTGCTGAGGCCACGGTTAGGATGCAGGGTCAAGTGACTTGTATATCCAGACATTATTACTGCTGGAGCAGGCAAAAAACTTCACAACAGCCTTACTGAAATACTTCAGGTCATCTTTAAATACTAACTCTTTCCTTTGTAATGATTCTTACTCTCTGAAAATGTTACAATTTCCTAAAGAAACAATTGGAAACCAAACTACAAGATGTTACCAAAGGATGTCCAAAAGGAATCATGGCTTACCACCAACATGCTGGAGAAAATGTGGCTCCATATTTGTCTATATGTATTTGCGATTGCCTTTATGTACTTTAACTTCTTCATGACAGGGCCAATTTCCTTTTTTGCATTTTTGTTTGTTTCTCACATTCTTCTCAGGATCTTAACTTTTTTTTCTGTTTACATAGACATATGAGAACTTGTTTTTTGTAGGATGAGTTATACTTTTGAATAACATCATTTATTTTGCCACACAATGTACCGGAAAACAAGGAAAACGTCGCCACCTGGCAACGGGGCTGTAGATGTCGGCGGCGACTCGCAGATGCGCGCACGTTTTTGGTGCCCCGCCAGCGTCGCTGTCCCCCATTTGCACGGGGCGACATCTCCAGCCCACCCCACCCCAGCGGTGATGCAGGACAATGGTAGCCTATGGCTCCCATTGCCTGACAGGTCGCCGGCGGCTGGTTACATGGGGCGAAGTGGATACATCGCCCCAGATCGGTCGCCTGGTTTCAGAGCACAGCTCCGAAACCAGGTGACCTCCCGGCGGCGCCGGCATCGCCCCCTTACGTGAGGCGACATAGGGGCAATGTTGCCGCTGATAGGCCACGCCCCTACGCTGCCTATGTAATCGGCGGTGATGTGGCCTGGTGTGACGGGGCCTTAAGACTTGTAATACCAAACATGTCCAGTTTTATTATTTTTTTGAGGATAAAAATCAGAAGTTTGCAAAAAAAAAGGGGGGTGTTGAGCTACCATTTTCCAAGTCCTGTAACATTTACATTTTTCACTTGATGAATCTGTGTGATTGCTTATTTTTGCAAGGTGAGAAAATGTTTCTATTCATACCATTTTGATGTAGATTTTGCAGTGATAAAAAAAAATAATTTTGTATAAAGCATTTTTTCACAGTGTTTACCAATCATGCTAATTAAATATTTTTAGATCGGACGTTTCTGAACATGGTTATACTACATATGTGTATTTTTTTAATTTTATTTTTAATGAGGCAAAACGGGGGATTTGAACATTAGTTTTTTTTCATATTTTCAAAAATTGTTTTTTTTCTGTTTACTCTTATTAATAGTCTCTTTTGGATACTTTAAAATGCAATTATCTAAACATCTGTTCTACATGCATCAATGTCATAATTTTGCTGTATATAGTGAAAATAATGGTCTCCTTTAAAGTCAGACCCCCTGCTGTCATTGTAACTTATAGGGAACCCGTCATCACATCATGGGTGTGCTGATGGTTGCATAGAATGGTGCATCCCCCATGAAAGCATGTGTTAAATGCTGCTATCAGAGTTGACAGCAAGATATAACAGGTTAGCATTTACAATCACTGGCAATGGTTAGAGGCAGGTCTTGGCTGTTATACACAGTCATTAACTGCTGAGAAAAGGGCAGGCTCACCTTTTTAGCATACTCTATACACACTCTTCCAATTTGGGTTGTACTTGTATGGTGGATATCGTGAAGTGGTTAATGCATTAAGCACACTGTGAGAGTAAAAGTCAAGACTTTGGTGCAACTGGTCATGCTAATACTAGGAAATAATACTCTTGTCAATAATTTTTTGTGTTGACCTCTTTCATTTTCATTTTACTACAGCTATTACATTTTCAATTGTACAGAGTTGGCAATCCACCAGAGACAATTCTAAAAGTAACGTTAAAGTCAATACCAGTAATCCCTATGAAAGAATGTTGACTCACCATCTTAAAAGGGTACTTTGGAGAAGTAAATAATTAATTAATAATTAATTAATTATAATTATTCTAATATCCATGCCCACATAAACTACAAATATGAGATCCACAGTGTTGTTTCCCAGTTTCACTGTACCTGCAATTAGTGTTATGCTTGAGCTGGTCTTTTGTGCTCCTCCTCCTTTCTAGGATATTACATCATCCAATAGGGAGCATGGCCTGCTTCCTGCTAAGATAGTGGGGCCATTCTTCATCAATGGAAACCTTAATGCCACTGGATATCTGAAATTGCTACACGATTCAGATATCCAGTGGTATTGAGGTTTCCATTGATTAAGTATGGCCCCACTATCTTTGTACCCCGTATACCACAGCATACCATCAATTTTTGTGTTACAACAGTCTTGGGGGGATCTATCCACTGTGGGCTAGTGTCAGACCAATAGCGATGGTTTTGTTTGTTAACTTCACCATTCACAAAAAAAGTTTGCCTCATCACTCATCTGAAGGCAATTGTCTATGCTGTGAAGATACTCCATGTGCAGCATCTGAAACAATGGATACTGGAAGCCTGTGCTAGCATTTCTTCTGTGATGATGCTATCAGTGTGTCAAGAATGGGAGAAGAGGGTTGCATTGACAATTCAACAAAATGGGCAACACTTTGAACACATTTTATAAACTTGTCATAAACTTGTAAATAACTTATGAAAGAATAAAGTTGCATTAAAACCAAGCACACCATTGTTTTTCTTATGAAATTCTCAATAAGTTTGATGTGTCACATGACCCTCTTCCCATTGCAAAAAATAAAGTTGGGTCCAAAATGGCCGACTTCAAAATGTCCAACATGGTCAAAAGTTTTCTTTCTCCCATATATTAATGTGTCACAAACAGGAAGTTGATATCACCAACCATTCACATTTTATTTAGGTGCCTCCATATAAAAGGCCCACCCTGTAGATTCTATCAGGAGGCTTTCAGGAACTAGCAGCAGGGAGCAGGAAATGCTCCTAATGTTTACTTTATCCCCCAGAAGGGAGGGGGAGCACCAAAGTGCAGCTGCAGAGTGTTTACTGAATTTCAGGTACTTTGAGGATTGGAAAGAGCACTATGGATTTTATCTTTATAGTTTCTAAAGACAAGACTATTAGGTAATATATTTTTTCCCCATGGTACCACCTTTAACCACTTTATTAAAGTAAACCTGTCAGCAGTTTTATTGCGTATTAGCTGCAGCCACCATCAGTAAGGCCTTATATACATCATTCTAGGATACTGTTTAAAAATCATAATGCTGATCTTTAAATGCAAAAAATTGCTTTTATTATACTCACCTGGGGGGCGGTCTGGTCCGATGGGTGTTGCAGGTCTCAGTCCGGCACCTTCTATCTTTCTGTGAATGACATCCTCTTCTATGCTTCCCGGGTGACATGTCCTATGTCACCTGCACATAGTCTCCTCTATTACTCTCCTGCGCACACATATTGTGCTCTGCCCTGCTAATGGCATAGCAAAGTATTGCACTGGGCAGGCATGGGGAAAGGTCAAATAACTCCCTCTTATGCTTACCACACAGTATGTTACCTATTCAG
>JARQOC010000002.1:155005836-155320521 GCA_033576535.1 Allobates femoralis | reverse complement strand
TGGCATGTTATCACAAGTGTGCAAATCACATACACGTTGCACCTTCATAGAAAACATAAGGGAATTGTCCCAATTTTGCAGTCTACAATCATACAAAGTGACTTCAGACTTTTTTTTCTAAAATTAAACAACATCTTTAAGTTTTACATGTGCACTGCACATGTTTGGAAGTTCTGCTCTTCTGAGCGTGCAGTGTACTTCTCTAAAACTTAGACACATACACCTGGCTCCAGAGGTGCAATGATGCTATCAAAATGAGCTGAGATTTCCAGGAGTTGGTGTTGATGTTGCTCTTACAAATCATGTTATCGTGCCTGCAGGGGTGTGATAAGTAACAACATCATAAAAGGGAAGACTAGGTTGGGGGAATTAATGCCCCCTTGACTAGTTAAAGTCCTAGTTATCATAGGAAAAGTGGATTTATAAATACTTTTTAAAATATTCAGTTAAGGGAATAACATTATGCAGGGCTGGTTAGGCAGGGAATTAAGTCAAATAGATGTGAATGTTGTTGGTTTGTAGTGTATAGAGGACCTGACCGATTGCGCTTAAACAGGCAAGGGATTCTTAAAATATTCCCCTGCTCCACTTTCACTGACACAGACTTTATGTCTTTATTTCATCGGGATTGCAGATTTTAAAAATTGTTTCTGCCCTTTGACATGTTATCCTGAGTCAACAATGCCTTTGTACATGTTTATTTCTAGCTTTGTGTGTTTTGCACCTTTTTTGTTTGCATCTAATTTAACTTTACTCCAGGCCTCTCTTATGCTGCCTTCAGACAGCAACATCTTGCGTCCCTGGTGCGGGCGAGAGTGTGTGATTTGTGCGCAGGCATCAGCCTGCGCACAGATCACTAATGGCAGGCAATGAGAGCGCACGGCGGTCTGCAAGCATCTGCAGACCGCCGTGCGCTCCATTATAAACATAGGGGCCGTGGTATGCATGCAGATGCTTGCAGATGCCTCTGCAAAACGCTGCGGAGGCATCTGCAAGTCTGAAGGCAGCCTTAGGCCTTGTTCACACGTACCATCATTTTTGGCATTCCCTGCCTTTTTTAGCTGTTAATAAAAAACGCACATGCGTTAACGCATGGTGCACTTAAGTGTAACTGCATTTTTTTAGCTACACATGTGTTTTTTTTCACCATTACAAAAAACACTGCATGCAGCATTTTTTGGGTGCTGTAAAAAACGCATGGGTGTTGTAAAAAACGCATGCTTTTTTTAACATGGGGCCCTATGGGAAGCGAATGCGTTAACGCATGGCACATATAGGCACCTGCGTTAACGCATGCGTTAACGCATATTTGTTTTTAATGAAAAAATGACTAAGTCCAAAAACATCTCAAAAATGTTCAGAACCACAGGGGACACTATTTGGCACCCTTAGAAAAACTGAACAATTTTTCTAAGGGCTAAAAAAACGCATTGGTATGTGTGAACAAGGCCTTAGAGTGGCTTTCTGCATACAGAACCCATTTTTTACTTTGTGTGAAGTTCATGAACCATGTGCACCATTGTGATGAATTTGGCTCAATGAACATCAGCAAATACCTCAAGACAAAAGAAAAGTGACTTAAAAAAAGATGAATCAGGGGTATTGTGTCATCATGTAATTAACAATTCCAGGTAGTAACATCTGGTTTTTGAGCAATATTCTTTGTTTTAGGTCTTTTGATCTTCCAAATTTCCCGTTTTCCCTCTCATTAGTGATAATAGCCTTAAGAGAGTATTGTATGACTAAACCCTTTTCGGAATGCTTGTAAAAAACTGACCTTGTTTTCTTTTTTATGGTCACAAGCCTTAATAAGAGAAAAATAACAAGTAGCTATATTTCTCCCATCAATTGTTTTTTATCACCATTTTTTTAATCACGATACTACTCAGTGATCTCCACATTTTATATTTTTTTCTTGCAATTAGATATCGTAGTGACCAATGTAAAAGATGATACCATGGTTATGACTACATAAACAGAAAATTATGTAAAAATGGAAAAGTGGGGAGGGGTGAGAATAAAAGGAAGAGAAAATATGGTGGAAAAGAGCAACAAATGGAAGTCAGTCATCCACTCACTACTGTAACTGGAGGGAAAAATAAGAACAGAAGGGCATTGGTGTCACAGCAGCACAAAAAATATTTAACTGTAGAACCTTCGAGCAACATTTTATGTTTGCTTGTATCAATCTAGGGGGATGCCAAATGACTCAAGGGCTGTCTGCAAGAACCAGCCTAAAATGTTTTATATCTGAGAGTTTAAGCCACTAAAAAATGAGATAAGAAAGCAAGTCTTATTAAAAATGGTGGTAGTTTGCAACTTTTAGACATGTTTCTAAGTACTTAAGCCCAAAGCATAGCTCCATTATTGTCACAAAGAAAAAATTCTAAATTTCATATTCTGACTATAGGAAACTTAAAACTCACCAAAGTTATTTGGAAGTTGACATATTTCATTATTTTAGATGCAGTTTACTCATTTTTTTTAACTTCATATAGTATAAAATGTGAGGCTTCATGTTTACTTGTGCAAGATTTAACTGAATAAACTTTCACAGACAAGCCTATGATGACATATTACTAACTGCTCTCAACGTATTATATTAACATATTTAGAAAAATGCTTATGTTTTAATGCCCCAATAATTAAGTGTATCCCAGAAGTGAAAGCTTATCTTAAAGCATTAATGATAACACTTTAATTTTGAAAATCCGATCACAGAATTTTTCTCTACACTATTTGTATACGACAATCAACTGTTGCATACCTTTACCCACCTTTCCCCTCACCCGCCCTCTCCTCTACATACCATCAACTCTATAAAATCCACTTCACATCCCTCTCTATATCTCAAGCTTAAACTTTTTTAAATCAAGTGTTGAAATTTGAAAAAATATCAGTACGGACAGAATTTTATAGTCACACACCCTTCCCTACTCCCAATTCAACACACCAAAATATATAAAATACATAGTGGTCTGTCACAGAATACAATAAGAAAGGAGATTACTAATATATGTACTATAGTTTATCACATGTTGATAAGCACCTTCAAAATGGCTAACATGTCAATTTTCTCATAGAGGAATCAGCATACAACATTTATACTTTTGGGTTAATTAAAACTGTTATTTCTATGTACTAAAAAACAAATAAACAATATCTTCATAACTTCCTTGATGCCAGGCTTGATTAATCAATCTAGCGGGCCCAAAGCTTAACAAATTCAGCAGTAAGATTTATTGTCTTATTGATTTCTTTCTAGATTTGCAACATGTTTCCAGATTTACTACCCAGTTGATTTTATTAATAGACTCCATACAAGTGGGCACTTAGTCTGATATCGTATATTGTGCTATCAACTTCCTGGTCATACACAACTTACACGACACTATAGTTTTGCCATGAACTTCTTTGAATAAGTCCTCAATATAACCCAATATACAAAGAGTGAGGGGTTATCTTAACTGTATTGCCCTGTTTATGATTTCCAGAACTCCTGTCCATAACAATTCCAAATTTGGGCAGGACCCCATCATGTGTAATAGATTAGATAGATGTACCTTAAATCTAGGTCACAATAGGTCTAGCCACAGCAGAATATCAAATATAAACTGAGGAGATCTATATACCAGATGTATCACATATAAATGAGTTAAAGGAAGTCACTCAGATTTTCTACCACTTACCATCTTTAATGGGACCCATTCTGCCTTCCAATTCGCTCTTTGTATAGTCTTGTTGATTTAAAGTAGTGTTGTTGAAGGAGATGCTGTGCCCTCCACCCCCAGGGTTATCCCACCCACAGATATGCTGACGTTGAGCAGCCATATAATAAATTAATATATTTAAAACTGATGGTTATACCTCTGTTTTGTCCCTTTGAAATGTTTCTAGTCTAAGACACAGAACTTGTTTACTCCAGATCAAGTCCCTAAACAAATTATTAATTTTGAAAAAATATCTCTGTGTTACCCAAATTGGGGAATTATGTATGGAAAGTAATTGTTGGGGCATCCAAATATTGTTGACTAAATTGACAAATCCTGCCACAGACAATGTTAATTTATATCAAGTGCCTAACTTTGTTACTATTGGAGTAAGGTTTAGTCTCTCATAGTCATTCACCTATGCCATTTTCAATACCAAAGTATCTGAATTGTGAGGTCACCTGAAGACAAGACCTGGCATAATAAGATACATTATCTCCTCTGTCCAAAGGAAGCCAGGCTGATTACTCGAACTCAAGCCCTAGCCAGAAACAATAGAGCATCATCATCATATAGTGCCACTTTTTCTTCCATTCCCCTTCATCGAAAATCTTATATACTCATATAGCTTTGAATATCTGCAGTGAGAGGTTTGATGGCCAATACAAATAACAGGGGAGAGAGAGGGCTTCCCTGACCTGCTCAATTCAAAGGCCAAAGTAAGGCATCTGTTTACCCATATTCTAGGCTTCAGACTCTCATAAAACATCTAAATCCATGAACTAACTCAGATACCCAAGCTAAATTAGTTCAATACTTTCCATAGAAATTCCCATTTAAATGAGTGAACAGCCTATGCAAAATCCAGTGAACTTATCACACTATGTCCTGCATTATTTGCTGGCAATTGGAGATTAAGATGCAGTCGATAAACATTGCTCACTCCATACATCCACAACACTTTTTATCTCTCATTATACAGTACATGTATTCACATTTTACTTAACCCTAGAACGCGTACCCATAGAAATCTACACATTCACGCACCTGGGGCCTTTTAGGCCTGTTTACAATTATCATGGAATAACTAAAAAAAAAATACTTTTCAAAGTTTATTGCAAAGTAAGGATGCATTCCCACTAGCGCTGGGGTCAGCCAGGATGGGATTCCGTAATGGATCTGACCTCCTGGTGACCCCAGCAAAGGCTGGCGAACGCATACCTGGGGCCTCGCAGGCCTGCCAGGTTACCTGTTTTCTATTTTCTGTAAAATTACTTTAGTTAGATTTTTGAAACTCTAGGTATTCCTCAGGTATATCGTTGTTAGTAATTTCCAGTTGTTCATATATTTTTATGTTATAGGCATTTCGGTATAACAACCTTTTTTTGGGACTACCCCATATTCACGGACCTGGGGCCTTTTAGGCCTGTGTGCAAATAACACAGAATAACTCAAATAAAAATACTTTTCAAAATTTATTTTACAATTGCAAAGTAAGGATGCATTCCCAGTAGCGCTGGGGTCCGCCAGGAGGGGATCCGTAATGGATCTGACCTCCTGGTGACCCCAGCTAAGGCTGGCGGAATCCTTCTACGTTAGTACACAAAACTACCTCATCTGCAATATCATCCGAAACAAATTTACAGAAAACATCTCCTTTGGACATGAATTGGGGAATTCCGACAGCTCCTTGAGCAACTCTAATAATGTTATGTGATGGGGTGCGTGCAAGAGCCGCAGCAGTACTGTTCCAAAAAATATTCGTTTTAGATGTTCTATTTGAATGTTCTGCTGGATCCACTACTTCTTCATCATCTGAAGAATCGCTGGACGATGAAGTTGATACATTAGCTGGTGGCATGTACTCTTCATCAGACAAAGAAATTTCACTTTCATCATCACTATCAAAAATGATTGCCTCGATTTCATGGTCAGTCAATCCCCTGGAAGTAGACTGTGCCATTGTAATTTTAGATGTCAGTAAACTAAAAAGAAAAAAAAAAAAAGATTACAATCAGGCTTGTGCACTGTAAACAGTATGTGATAAGACTCTCTGTTAGGGTCCCAGCACACCAAGCGATATAAAGCAGGTAAAGTGCAGCCCCCCTCCTCTTACCTCCAAGAGATCACTTTCTTGTAGTGCAGTAGAAGCCTCTGGTTTTGGAGCTCAGAAAGTTTCTATTTCCAGACAAAAGAAAGCTGACTTCTTCCTCCAAAGTCTCTCCAGCAATTAGGACAAAAAGACCTGCGATGAGGTCAGAGACACATGACTTTGTGAGGGAGCCTCCCTTCCAAGATCACATGATCATGTTGTCATGCAGAATCCACACTCTTCCCAGCAATAGCAGAGTCATAAAAGTTATTCCCCAGCAACAATACAGACAAAAAGACTGAGTATCACATGTAAACCTAGTACAGGCCTAAAAGGCCCCAGGTGCGTGAATATGGGGTAGTCCCAAAAAAAGGTTGTTATACCGAAATGTCTGTAACATAAAAATATATGAATAACTGGAAATTGCTAACAACTATATACCTGAGGATTACCTAGAGCAGGGGTCTCAAACTCAGATGGGTTGGTGGGCCGCACATAGAAAAACATTTATAGCGGGGGGCCGCATCTCTTGTAGGACTAAGTGATATTTTTAGTAATACCAGAATTTCTTGCTCAATGTAGTAAAGTACAAATCCTGATCCCTTTCTTGTAGTAATATCTCCATCCTGTAGTAATGTCCTTTTCTACTGATGTCCCCCATCCTGATCCCTTTTTCTAGTGATGATCCCTATCCTGATCCCTTTTTCTACTGATGTCCCCCATCCTGATCCCTTTTTCTAGTGATGATCCCTATCCTGATCCCTTTTTCTAGTGATGTCCACCATTCTGATCCCTTTTTCTAGTGATGTCCCCCATCGATCATGGTCCCCTTTTGTAGTGATGTCCCCACACTGATCTCCTTTTGTAGTGATGTCCCCCATCCTGATCCCCTTTTCTAGTGATGACCCCCTTCCTGATCTCCTTCAGTAGTGATGTCCCCCATCTTGATCCCCTTTAGTGATGATGTCCCATCCCGATCTACTTTTATAGTGATGTCCCCCATCCTGATCTACTTTTATAGTGATGTCCGCCATCCTGATCCCCTTTTATAGTGATGTCCCCATCCTGATCCCCTTTTATAGTGGTGTCCCCCATCCTGATCCCCTTTTATAGTGATGTCCCCCATCCTGATCTACTTTTAAAGTGATGCCCCCCCATCCTGATCTACTTTTATAGTGATGCCCCCCCCATCCTGTTTTACCTTCTTACACACTCAAATACACACTCTATCACACTCACACACAAACCCACACACAAACCCCCACACACACACACACATACTCTCAAACACACTCTCACACATCCTCATACACACTCTTACACTCACACTCATACACACACTGAAACTCGCACACACTTTCTTATACACACATCCTCACTCACACACTCAGTCTCACACACACACCTTCTCACACACACTCACACTTTTCTCACTTTAATGATGCATCGTTCCAGTGCAGGGGGCCGCCGCGGTCCCCACTGTACTGACTTCCGGCCTCCGCTGTGCTAAGACTTCCTCCAGCCGCCGCCCAGACAAGCTCTGTTGCTCATCAAGATCAATGCAATCTACCAGCCAGAGGCCTGCAGGTGACGTCATATTCTGCCGTCAGCTGCGGGCCTCTCATTGGCTGGCAGCTTGCATTGATCTTGCTGAGTGGCAGAGCTTGTTAGTGCTGCGGACAGAAGTCATCACACAGCGGGGACTGCAGCGGCCCCCTGCACTGGGGCAATGCATCATTAAGTTGTCCAAGGTGCCGCGGGCCGCATAGTGAAGACCCAGGGGCCGCATGCGGCCCTCGGGCCGCGAGTTTGAGACCCCTGACCTAGAGTTTCAAAATTCAAACTAAAGTACTTTTACAGAAAATAGAAAACAAGTAACCTGGCGGGACTGCGAGGCCCCAGGTATGCGTTCTAGGGTTAATGTAGATTTTCACATATTTAATAATATTTTCTTTGCATATTTTGGTTTTCACTATTGTATTAAATTTTATTACATCCTGATTTTATTCTTAGTCATGGCATCTATTTTCTCTTTCATGTTAGGTTTCTCATAGTTTTAAAATATAACATGATATTTTTGTGAACCTTCCTATATTGTTGTATATTCTGCAATTAACAGGCAATATTTATAAATGCAAATCATAGTATCCATGACATCTTAGCTATTACCATTTAAGTATTGGGTGATTTGAATGTCTGTGTTTATTATATTAACTTTAACTAAAATAACCCTATGAATTTATATTTCAAACTGCAAACTCACAGTCATTTAAAGGGAACCAACCACCTCGGATGACCCTCATACACTGTTAATATGTGCCCCTGCAGCCTAGTAAACCATTTGCAGCACTGTTTTTGTGTGAAAAGTGGCTGCAGTAGAAGTGAGATAATGATTTTATACACTTACATGCCTGCGTACTTGAGGGCGTCTCCCTGTGTGTGCTGGGACTTGTGGGCTGTGCTCATCATGTCTGCTCTCCCCCTCCCTTATGCACGCCCCCTCTCAGCCTGCTATAGTGATGTGAGGCTGATTGCGTCATAAAGGGGCGGGGCTAAATCGCGGCATTCCGGTAGCCCCAACCCCCTTTATGACGCAATCAGCCTCACATCACTATAGCAGGCTGAGAGGGGGCGTGCATAAGGGAGGGGAGAGCAGACATGATGAGCACAGCAAACAAGTGCCAGCACACACAGGGAGACGCCCAGAAGTACGCAGGCATGTAAGTGTATAAAATCATTATCTCACTTCTACTGCAGCCACTTTTCACACAAAAACAGTGCTGCAAATGGTTTACTAGGCTGCAGGGGCACATATTAACAGTGTATGAGGGTCATCCGAGGTGGTTGGTTCCCTTTAATCTCTTTGTTAGTTTACAGTTTGAAGTTAAAATTCATAGGACTATGTTTTTCATTTAGTTAATGGACCCTAGGGGATATCAAATTAATGGTAACATCTAGTATCTTTACTCATACTACTTGATCGAATTTTTATGGTTATCACTTCAGTTTCATGATCCAGATCATTTTCATGTTACATCCCATGTGGGGGTAGTTCTTCTCCCATTGCTGTGGCATTTGTTTGCTGCTTATGTGTGCATGCCTTCCTTCCTACCTATCATCGCAATGTGTGCCAACTCCCACCCAGATTTCTAATGATCTTTGTGTGTAGCATTGCCTACATGTATAATGAACATAGACAAACACTTTTCATCACGCTGCCTCATTCTGCAACCAACAATTAGTACAATAAACATCAGCATATACAGCATGGTCAATATTGGTGATATATGGTATATAGAAAGAAATATATACAGTATTTTTCAGACATTAAGATGTACTGGACTATAAGATGCTCTTAGGTTTTAGAGGTGGAAAATAGGGAAAAAAAGAGAAGATGGCGCCGTAAGACCTGTTTTAAAAGTACCGTATGAAAACACCAGAAGGTAAGTATAAGAACCATGGGAGGGGGCTTACATTTAAAGCGCTACTCTAGTGCGAAACAAATAACACATAGGTAACAATTCATGTAAAGTTAAGGAGAACTATAATTCTTAGCATGAACTGCAGATCCTTTGGTATGCTGGTAGTTTTAGTTCACTGAAGGAGTGGTAGAATGCTTGTATGTACAGTACCTTATTAACAATTCATTTTTAACTTTGACAAGGTTTGCTCACTCAGATTAAATGCTGTCACCATCTCCCACACCAGGAAATCTCTACAGGACCTTCAGTGACATGATGAAGAGGCAGACCTGGTGCAACAGATAACAGCACAGAGCCCAGCCTCTTCAGTATGTAACCACAGGTCCTACAGCCACCACACTAGAAATAAAGAAGTTTCATCCAGATCATGACCTGCGGAGATGTAATGAAGAGGGAGGGTTTGGACATCATATGACAACACAAAGCCATCCCACTTCATTACATAACCGCAGGTCCTGATCTATATGAAATGTCCTTACTTATAGTGCAGTGGCTGTAGGACCTGCAGTGACATAATGAAGAGGCAGGGCACTGTGCTGTCATGTGATACTCCAGTCCTCCCTCTTCATTATATTATCATTCTGTAGAGATTTCCTGGTGTCTAGAGTGGGAGGATGTGACAGCATGCAATATGAGCTCTCAGTACTGTGTTTAAGGTATGCCATCCCTGGCCCTGTCACTCTTTGGTCAGGCACGTCTGCATTGATCCCTTCTCCTGCTCCCCAGCCAAGGAGACACACAATCTCCCCAGCTGCTGAAGGAATCCTGCAGCTGGGGAAATCATGTGGGCTCACTATTTAAAGTGCAGGAATATTACTTTGCTGCTCCCCACGCACCCCTCTTAGCACTGAAGACAGCATTGAGAGGTGGGAAGTCTCCCCAGAGCAGTGAATATTAAAATACTTTAAGCAGTGGGCCCACGTGGTGCCCCCAGCCGCAGGATTCCTGCAGGAGTGAGTCTTTCCTCCCTCCTCTGCTCCAAGTCCACACTGTCCCTTCCCCACAGCAAACCAGTACATACATGTGCATACACATTTGGACTATAAAACACACCCCACTCATTCAAAATTTGGAGGGAAAAAAATGCGTCTTATAGCCGGAAAAATACGATATTGCTATTTCTCATTTTTATGAGACTAAATCTTCTCAGGAGTACATAGAAAGGGGAAAATAGCTATAAAGTTTATAAATCATCAAGAAGAAAAATATAATTAAAAGTTCAAATATCTTATGCAAAAAAATATTTTTTATTATTGAGTCACTAAAATAGAAAAAATAAAAGACATGGATGCCGGGAAGTGGCAATAAAGCTACAGAAGTTATAAATATATGAGGATGTTGATAAATAACTAGGTATAGGAAAAAAACAAAATTAGAGCAGCACATGAAAATATAGTATTTATTGGGTGCAAAAAATCCTCCTTGCAGTCTCACATGCAAAAATTCATATACAGAAACATAGTAAAGGCAGCACTCCAGTTTCAGAAAAAATAACCAGCCTTTATTGGTTGGTTATTTTTTCTGACAACTGGAGTGCTGCCTTTACTATTTTTCTGTAACCAGGTATATATATCTAAATGATATTAAACCGTCAAAGACAATACATTTCTATATCTCACACTAAGATGGCCAGCACATAGAAATCATATGTAGCGCTATGCCCAGTATTTAACCCCTTCCCAACCTATGACATTATAGAGACGTAATGAAAGTTGGTGTGTTCCCGACCTATGACGTATCTAGAATATCATGGCTTCTTTGCGGTTCTGCAGCTCCGGTGACCGGCTCAGTGACAAGTCACTGGAGCTGCAGTATTGCAAGGACCCATACTTTAGCCCAAGGGGGGTGGCTTAGCCCCCTCATGGCTAAACTTGCTCTGATTGGTAGTTGAAACTGAGACTTCCAATCAGAGCGAGTAACCCCTCCAGATCTGTTTGGAGCTCTCCAATCAGATCTGGAGGGGCGGGTCAGCAAGTGCCCTCCCCTCCCAGCCCCTCCCACTCGAGTGTTGATGAGCCCCCCGATCCCTTTCCTACTCCCCAACCAGCAGTAACAGTTATCCACCGGCGGTAAAAGTCATCCACTGGCGGTCTGCACCCACCAGTCAGCTTCCTCAGCCCCCTCCTGGTGCGATCACGGAGGGGGCTGAGGAAGCTGACACCCCCTCCCCTGTGCCCTGCGTCCCCCCATCACCTCCCGGCAGACGGCACCTGCCGGTGCACCCCCCGGCCAGCCTCCTCCGCTCCAGTGTGGACCCCTCCTCCTCTCCCGGGCTCCTCCTCCTGGATGAGGTAAGAATGAATGAATGGATGGATAGATGGGTGAGTGGGTGAATGCATGCATGCATGGTTGCATAGGTGGATGGATGGGTGAGTGGGTGCATGCATGCATGCATGGGTGAGTGGGTGCATGCATGCATGCATGGGTGGATGGATGGTTGAGTGGGTGGATGGATGCATGGGTGGGTGCATGCATGGGTGGATGGACGTGTGCATGCATGGATGTGTGCATTTATGAATGTGTGCATGCATGGATGGATGTGTGCATGCATGGATATTGCATGGATGGATATGTGCATGCATGGATGGATGTGTGCATGCATGGATGGATGTGTGGATGTGTGCGTGCGTGGTTGTGTGCATGGATAGATGTGTGTGTGTGCTTGCATGGATGTGTGGATGTGTGTGTACTTGCATGCATGTGTGCATGGATGGATGTTGCATGCATGAATGTGTGCATGCATGGATGTGTGCATGCGTGGATGTGTGGATGTGTGCGTGCATGGATGTGTGGATATGTGCGTGCATGGATAGATGTGTGTGTGCATGCGTGGATGTGTGCATGCATGGATGGGTGCATGGATGGATGTGCACATGCATGGATGTGTGCGTGCATGGAGGGATGTGTGCATGCATGGATGTGTGTGTGTGTGTGGATGCATGTGTGGATGTGTGCGTACATGGATGGATGTGTGCATGCGTGGATGTGTGCATGCATGGATGGGTACATGGGTGGATGTGTGCGTGCGTGGATGTGTGGATTTGTGTGTGCATGGAGGGATGTGTGCATGCATGGATGTGTGCATGCATGGATGGATGTGTGCATGGATGGATGTGTGCGTGCGTGGATGTGTGCATGCATGGATGCATGTGTGGATGTGTGCGTGTATGGATGGTTGTGTGCATGGATAGATGTGTGTGCATGCGTGCATGCATGCGTGAGTTGGTTGGATGTGTGCGTGCATGGAGGGATGTGTGCATGCATGGATGTGTGTATGGATGCATGTTTGGATGTGTGCGTGCATGGATGGATGTGTGCATGCGTGGATGTGTGCATGCATGGATGGGTACATGGGTGGATGTGTGCGTGCGTGGATGTGTGGATTTGTTGTGTGCATGGAGGGATGTGTGCATGCATGGATGTGTGCATGCATGGATGGATGTGTGCATGGATGGATGTGTGCGTGCATGGATGTGTGCATGCATGTGTGGATGTGTGCGTGTATGGATGGTTGTGTGCATGGATAGATGTGTGTGCATGCGTGGATGTGTGCATGCATGGATGGGTGCATGGGTGGATGTGTGCATGCGTGGATGTGTGGATTTGTGTGTGCATGGAGGGATGTGTGCATGCATGGATGTGTGCATGTATGGATGGATGTGTGCATGGATGATGTGTGTGTGCGTGGATGTATGCATGCATGGATGCATGTGTGGATGTGTGGATACATGCATGGATGTGTGGATGCGTGTATGGATGAATGTGTGTATGGATGGATGTGCGCATGGATAGATGTGAGTGTGCATGTGTGGATGGTTCATGCGTGGATGATGAGCGCATGGGTGGATGGATGGATGCATGGATGAATGGGTGCAACAAGGGATCAAGTGTTCTCTTTGTTGTAGTCTCTGGGATCATAGTCATGGTGCATTGTATGACAGATCATTGCCATACAGTGAACCCAGAGACTGTAGGAAGAGGACACTTGATCCCTTGCTGCAGTCTCTAGATTGAGCAGAGGCGATCGAGTGTTGTGGGACCTTCATTGTGGACTACGTCGGAGGCGATTGAGCATCGTGACCTTCATTGTGGATTACGTCGGATCTTAATAATAAGGATGGAGTTGAAGTGAATTTTGTTTGTGTTTTTTTTTTTTCAAATAAAAGGATTTTTCTCTGTGTGGTGTATTTTTGACTATTTAATAGAGATTACTAATGGCCGGGTCTAACATTGGCCCGACATTATGAATCTCGGGCTTAGTGCCATCTGCCAATAAAAAGCTGGCATTAACCCCTTTATTACCCAGTTTGTCACCAGCACCAGAGCAACTGGAAGAGCCTGGGTACAGCGCCAGAAAATGGCACTTCAATGAATGCACCATTTTCTGAGGCAGCTGTGGGCTGCAATTCACTACATGGGGGCCCAGAACGCTTGGGCCTCACCATGCTGAGGATTCCAGCCCCCAGCTGCCTAGTTGTACCTGGCTGGGCCAAAAATATAGAGGAGCCCCACGTCATTTTTATTTCTAGAATTAGTTCTAGGAATAAAAAAAATGGGCTTCGCTGTATTTTTGGTTGCCAGACAGGTACAACGAGGCAGCTGGGGGTTGGTGGCAGTCTGTAGCTGCCAAGTTGTACCTGGCTGGACCAAAAATATGGCAGAACCCCACGTCATTTATTTTCTAGAATTAGTTCTAGAATAAAAAAAAATGGGCTTCCCTGTAATTTTGGTTGCCAGCCAGGTACAACGAGGCAGCTGGGGGTTGGTGGCAGTCTGTAGCTGCTAAGTTCTACCTGGCTGGACCAAAAATATGGTGGAGCCCCACGTCATTTTTTTTTTAAGCAGTTCTAGAAATATAAAAAAAGGCCTTCGCTGTATTTTTGGTTGCCAGCCAGGTACAATTTGGCAGCTGGGGGGTTGGAATCGTCAGCATGGAGAAACCCAAACGTGGGCCCCCATGCTGCAAATTGCAACCCACAGCCACCCCAGAAAATAGCGCATTCATTAGAGTCGCCATTTTCTGGTGCTGTACCCCAACTCTACCAGTTGCCTTTGTGCTGGTGGCACACGGGTTCTCCATACGCAACATGGTGTCCGTTAACAATTTCAAAGGAAAAATTAGCTTCAATTGTTTGCGGAAACCATGTCGCATATGGAGAGCCCCTCCATGTGTGCCTGAACATTGGAGCTCCCCCACAAGTGACCCCATTTTGGAAACTACACCCCCAAGGAAATTAACTAGATACATCGTTAGCACTTTGAACCCCCAGGTGCTATACACAAATTAATCCGTAATAAGTGAAAAGTTTTCACACAAATTTTCTTTTTTTTATTTTACGGATCAATTTGTGAAGCACCTGAGGGTTCAAAGTGCTCACTATGCATCTAGATACATTCCAAGAAGGGTCTAGTTTCCAAAATGGGGTCACTTGTGTGGGAGCTCTAATTTGTAGGCACACAGGGACTCTCCGTATGCAACATGGTGTCTGCTAACAATTCAATTGTTAGCAGACACAACGTCGAGTTTGGAGAGCCCCTGTGTGCCTAAACATTGGAGCTCCCCCTCAAGTGACCCCATTTTGGAAACTAGACCCTCCAAGGAACTTATCTAGATGCATAGTGAGCACTTTGAACCCCCAGGTGCTTCACAAATTGATCCGTAAAAATGAAAAATTACTTTTGTTTTACAAAAAGTTTCTTTTTTAATTATGACGGATTAATTTGTGAAGCACCTGGGGGTTCAAAATGTTCAACACCCATCTAGGTAAGTTCCCTCGGGGGTCTTGTTTCCAAAATGGAGTCACGTGTGGGGGAGCTCCAATATTTTGGCACAGAGGGGCTCTCCAAACGCGACATGGTGTCCGCCAACAATTTGAATGGAAAATTAGCTCAAATTGTTAGCGGACACCATGTCGCGTTTGGAGAGACCCTGTGTGTCTAAACATTGGAGCTCCCCACAAAATTACCCCATTTTGGAAACTAGACCCCCCAGGGAACCTATCTAGATGGGTGGTGAGCACTTTGAGCCCCCAGATGTTTTACAAATTGATCCGAAATAATGAAAAAGTACTTTTTTTTCACCAAAATTTTCTTTTAGCTTAACTTTTTTAATTTTCACATTGACAACAGGATAAAATGCATCCTAAAATTTGTTGGACAATTTCTCCTGAGTACATTGATACCACATATATGGTCATATACCACTGTTTGGGCGCATGGCAGGGCTCAGAAGTGAAGGAGCGCCATTTCACTTTATGAATGGTAAATTAGCTCCAAAAGTCAAATTGTGCTCCTTCCCTTCGGAGCCCTGCTGTGCGCCCAAACAGTGGTTTATGACCACATATGAGGCATCGGTGTACTCAGGAGAAATTGCCCAACAAAGCTTAGGATCTATTTTATCATGTTGCCCATATGAAAATGAAAGAATTGAGGCTAAAAAACATTTTTGTTAGAAAAATTAAAAGGTCCATTTTTTCCTTCCACATTGCTTTAGTTCCTGTGAAGCACCTGAAGGGTTAATAATCTTCTTGAATATAGTTTTGAGTAGCTTGAGCCGTGCAATTTTTGGAATGGTGTAATTTTTGGGTGTTTCCTGTCATATACGCCCCTCAAACGGACTTCAAATGTGATGTGGTCACTAAAAAATGGTTTTGTAAATTTTGCTGGAAAAATGGAAAAATTGCTGTTGAACTTTGAACCCTTATACCTTCCTACTCAAAATTGTTTTTTTCCAAAATTGTGCTGATGTAAAGTAGATATGTGGGAAATGTTATTTATTAACTATTTTGTGTCACATAACTCTCTGGTTTAGCAGAATAAAAATTAAAAAATTGCGAAATTTTCAAAATTTGCGCCATATTTTTGATTTTTTTCACAAATAAACGCAAAAAAATTATCGACCTACATTCAATACTACCATGAGGCCCAATATGTCACGAAAAAACAATCTCAGAATCCCTAGGATCCGTTGAAGTGTTCCAGAGTTATTACCTCATAAAGGGACACTGGTCAGAATTGACAAAAATGCCATGGTCTTTAGGGTCAAAATAGGCTGGGTCCTGAAGGTGTTAAAGTGCCCAATGCAATAATATACTGATGTAAACAAATATATGCCAACGAATTAAGCACTATCAATAACAATTATTTAACACATATCAAACTAATATAGTTAACACATGGATATAACGGATTGCTATATAACCCACTGATCAGGCTAGTACATGAATACAATCCATATATAACGTTACGTACTGTAGTATAGAATTCAAAGTGCTTATTTAGCAATATATTAATATCTACAACTATGTACTAATCAACAATGTACTATTAATAACAATATGTAGCTATATATCAAACTTATAGAATGCATGTGGATATAATCACTATATAACACTGAGCATAGCATACATATTTAATGGAGGTTGTCACACACAATAAAGATATTAATGTGTGACTGTGTGTTACTTCAAACCGCTACTGTAGCTACAAATATGTTCTTATAATAAAGACATTATATACAGCTCCACAGCAATTGAAAGTATAATAGTCAGAACAAGGTATACCTAGTATATGAATGGATGAGAATATCGCCTGGACTGCCGTCTGCCCAACACGTGTTTTGGCCCATAATAACCTTCATCAGGGGATGTGTCAGTGCAAGGTGTGGAGACAAAGGGGTCAGCGGGTGCTCTCATCTGCTGGCCCAGCCACCTTTAGAAAGACAGCATGGACCAGGGCTCATTCCAAACTGAACACCCGAGCTCCTTAACCATGGGTGGAACACTACTCAGACAACACAGGGTGAGGGAACCACAATATTAAGGCTTTATTCGATCCCCAAACATTTAAAAGCATATAACACATAATCAGCAAAACACACAATGTAACAGGCAACAGAGTCTCACCCTTCCGCTGGCTCACCAGGGTTTAGAATATTAATTTATCAGATCTTCCAGAGCTACTTACTCCAAACCAGCAGCACCCTGCTTTTGGCAAGCACCCACCGAGAAAGGAATAATGCCAGATTTAGGAAAGTGAGCTAGCTCAACAAAGTCTGTAGCCAGGTGACTGGATTCTCCCAACCTGTGTTGCTTCCTTATGCTGTCTTTTGATATCCCAGCCGAATCTTAAAATTCGATGCTGAAGTCCTTGTAGTATTATAATCCAGGTTCTGATCCCCTTGGTCGGCACCAAAGTGCCAAGGCCTGGGGTTATGGCCTACCAATCGGATCCGTAGATCCTAGATTAGCTGCCTGTATCAAGTCTCGTGCACCTTTAGTCGGGGCTGAAGTTGCTATACCGAGGTCACTAGACAGAATCTCAAACCTCACTGGTTAATGAACTGGTTTCCTTATATACCTGAGCCCTCATTGCAGGATATTGGGAACATCACGATTGGTGGAATAAGACTGTCTTCTCATTGGCTAGATCTCAAGCTGTATATAAACTACCTCTATTTGCATTGTATGCTGGCAAAGGAAACTCAATGACATAGTTTACATAGCATCGAACAGTACACATAGTAATACAATGGAATGTTAGGAGGATTAAGTTCTCTGGCCTTCTATGACAAAGAAGTGAGATAATTACATTACACACGTTAAACACTACCAGGCATCTTCAAGACTTGTAGGAACAATGAGTGGGTCATCACAAGGTAGAAAACAAAAAACAGTACAAAGAGGTGAGATTATTACATTACTCACATTAAACACTACCAGTCATCTAAGGGGTTAATACTGCGGACTATAGCAGGTTTGTTGCTCATTTGCATCCAACCTTTTAAGTGCCCCTTAAGATGCTCAAAAAAGAAAGAGTTTCTCATGGCAGACACTCTAAGTTTTGTCAGGTAATGCATAGAATGAAACACTTGCAGACTGCATAGATTGCATTTAACAACCATACAATGTGCTCTTTTATTTAAAACTTCAATTAAATAATCCAGACAAAAAGGAGATTTTATGACCATTGAGGAAAATTTTCCCCTTATTGCAGGTAGCCTTAAGGATGGCATTTCTGTACTTTTATTGGAGCAGCTTGTTTAAAACCTGATGTGGAGGGGCACGTGGTGGCATCAGCCTAGTCAATACACTATGCTCTGTCTTCCCTGCATACCTTCCCTGCATGCAACAAAGACAGGGAATAGTACATTCATTTACTAAATTGGTTAGGATTGTTTCCCTCTATCTTTTCTAAAATGTCAATCACCCTTAGATTATTCTTCCTTAGCCAGTTCTTGGGGTCATCTGTTTTAACAATAGATCTTAAATATGCTAATCATGCTTCCATGTATTAAAGGTTAAATGAAGCAGTTTATAATCCAGATCACGGATTATCACTTCTGCTTCTGTTGTGCAAACTGATGGTTTTTGCAAACCTTGCCTCATGTATAATAAGTCATCTTTTGACAAATTCCTATATGCAGAAAGTGAAGATAAGGTCGAGCTGCATTGTGCCACCTCAGTAAATACATAACTCAATGTGAGTTCAGCTTTTGACTGGTCGGGGTCAATGACAGAGTATGGTGATTTAGGCATAAGGTGCATGAAAAGTGGATTACCCAAGCATGCAACTGAAGTTCGCCCTTAGTCACCACTTAATTTTAAGGGTTGTGCAGTAACACTGTCCACGTGTATCTATGATCCCCTGCAGGTGGTGCTTATTTAAAAATAGTTGATGCACTGACCCTTCTTGCCCTGTTTGCTGCTGGCTGCATGTCAGTACCAACTTTGCATTGTGCCTCTGAGCATGCCAAAGGCCCTCGCTGCTACCTGGTCACACATCTAACCATCTCCCAAGTATGCAGTGGACCTTCCTGTTCCTGCTGAGCAATATAATGTCGATATGTGAACTTACTGAAGCTGCAGGCAAACAATTACCCCTGGAGCTTTCCTGCATATGATCTCTCACATACCTGTTCTATTCACAACTCTTAAAGCTCAAGTTTTACTTTTAAGTCAGATTTTTTTCTTGTTCCAAAATCCTTTGTAAGGCTGCTCTCACACTGCAGTTTTTTCCTGATCGGGATTCATCAGGTTTTGTGTGCCAAAACCAAGAGTGAAACTTGCAGAGAAAAACTATAATTGAAAGATTGACACCTGTTCTAGGTTTTGGAGACACTTCGGGTTTTGGCACACAAAACCTAATGAATCCTGATCAGGAAAAAATTGCAGTGTGAAAGCAGCCTTACAAAAGCTAACCATTCTTTAAAGGGAACCTGACCTCTAAAAATGAGCCCTCAGGCCCTTTTAACCTCTTCATGACCCGGGAATTTTTCGTTTTTTTTATTTTCGTTTTTTACTCCCCTGCATCCAAGAGCAATAACTTTTTTATTTTTCCATCAATATAGACATATGACAGCTTGTTTTTTGCGGGACGAGTTGTACTTTCATATGCAATCATTCATTTTACCATATAGTGTACACGGAAATTGCTAAATAATTCTAAATGCAGTGAAATTGCAAAAAAAGTGCAATGACACGTCTGTTTTTTGGGTATTTTAGTCGCCATGTTCAATATATGGTAAAACCGACATAACGGGGTGATGCCTTGGATCGGTACAAGTTCGTAGACACCCAACATCTATACCTATACTGGTATCTATGTGGTGAAAAAAAATTCAGAAGTTTGAAAAAAAAAACAAAAACTGATTTTTGTGCCATGTTCTGCAACCCATAGCGTTCTCATTTTTTGGGATCTGGGGCTGTGTTATGGCTTATTTTTTGCGTCTTGAGCTAACGTTTCTAATGATACCATTTTTAGGGGGATCTGCAGTTTTGATTGCCCATTATTGCATTTTATAGCAGTGTTGCGGCGACCAAAAAAACTGAATTTTGGCGTTTGGACCATTTTTTCAGTTGCGGAGTTCATAGCTCTCATTAACGGATTTAATAGAATGATGGATCGGGCGATTCTGAACGCGGCGATACTTAACATGTATTTTTTTTCTTTATTTAATACTTTTATTTTGAATGGTGGAAAAGGGGGGTGATTTGAACGTTTATATATTTTTTTTTTTTACAGGTTTTTAAAAACTTTATTTTTTCATTGATTCTTATTTATACACTTCCTCTTTAAGAGCACCTTGCTGCACAGTCCGATCGCTTCTGGGAGATACAGATGAGCTGCAGCTCATCTGTATTTCCCAGAATTGCGGACCTGTTGTGGGTGGTCTAGCCAGGACCCTGGGCTGTCACGTGAGTGCCAGAGATCCTGCGATACTATCGCGGGATCTTCAGAGCAGGCGGGGAACAGCGCATTCCCCGCCGCGGCCGCCTTGGATCCCGCTGTCAGTGATTGACAGCGGGATCCAAGGGGTTAACAGCACCGATCGGATCCCGGATCCAATTGGAGCTGTTAGCCCGACATCTCAGCTGATCACATCAGCTGAGATGTCGGCTGTTTGATGTGAGCGCCGCGCCGGAGCTCACATCAAACACCTCTTACCCACCCATGATGTTGTATAACGTCATAGGTCGGGAAGGGGTTAACCTGTCCCTGCACCATGGTAATCCTATTCTATCAATTCCTTTCTGTCCCTAAAGCGCTTTTGTAAAGTTTATAAAAGTTATTTTTTTACCTGTTCTTCTGCAGCTTCTCATTATACGTGAAGCCGCAAAAGGCGGTCTTTTTTGTCTTCTCCCCGCCTCCAGCTTGTGTAAATTATGCACGCCCATATGGGCGTGCTATAGAGCAGAGACTGTGCTTGTGCTGCAAGGGGGCGGTAAAGGTGATATGACGAAAATCGCGTCATATCGCCTTTACCGCCCCCTGGCAGCACAAGCACAGTCTGTGCTCTATAGCACGCCCATATGGGCGTGCATAATTTACACAAGCTGGCGGCGGGGAGAAGACAAAAAAGACCGCCTTTTGCGGCTTCACGTATAATGAGAAGCTGCAGAAGAACAGGTAAAAAAATAACTTTTATAAACTTTACAATAGCGCTTTAGGGACAGAAAGGAATTGATAGAATAGGATTACCATGGTGCAGGGACAGGTTAAAAGAGCCTGAGGGCTCATTTTTAGAGATCAGGTTCCCTTTAACTAAAGGAGTCTTCTTTTGCCATCAGTGTAAAGCAAGTAATAACCATGATATAAACAATAATTTAGTAATGTAATGAGTATTTGTTCATTCTTTGCACATTTCCAACTTTGAAAACAACCTAATATTACTGATAACATTCCTAGGAATCACTATCTTAAGTATATTTTCCAATATCTTAATTGTTTCTTCCCAGTAGTAGCTAAAATATTAAAATTCCCATGAAAAGTGGACAAGATCTGCCTGTAAGCACACACATTTTAGGCATCTGTTATCATCCTTTAAGTTTAGCCAATTGCTTAGGCATGTAATAGACTGTGTTTTGAATAGAATTAAATTAAATTACATTATTTTGTGACTTACATTTAGTTAAACATGAGACACATTTCTGTAAATAGTTTGCCAGTCACCATTCCCTAACCACCCAATATCTATCGTTCAACATTTTTGATTATTAATTTTTTTTTTTCTGATCAAGCTTTTCATACAGTTTGATATATCTGTGTCAATGCCTAAGCATTTTTTTGGGGGATTAATTAAAAAAATCTCTCTTTATGTGAGAGAACACAAAATAAATTCCTATGTTTAGTTTTACAAGTTGCATGATACGTTTATTAATATCCAAAAACACTAATGCTGTCATTGTGATATTTTTGTAATCAGTGTTATCGGTGTAATATCGCATGCTTATCAGTGTAATATTGCATGCTCTCCAATAATAATATCCAGATTTTTTTTTAAACGCCAACAAATTATAATCTCCCTCAAAACTGTAAATCTGTGACCCCCATAGTCTCTAGTCTTTCATGCATAACTAATCTTTCCTTTAATACATAAGAACTAGAAAACTGCTTATTTATTCCTCTGTTCAGATGTCCCAATTTAATTTAAAAATAGATACCACTCTTATTGTAAGACCACCTTGTGAATTCCTTCAGGAAGGATACGTCTTTACTTCTCAAAAATGTCTACAGCTGTCCAGCTATGTAATAAACTCTGATAAATAGGAGACACAATCCTCCTTAATATACAGATTTTAGTATATATTTAAGTTTCATATGAGTTCCATATCAACCATCCTGGCCTGTATGCCGTAACCCTGCTGTTCTGTTCGGTCCAAAATGACTGAATTTGAAGTTTTTGATTTCATTTGTTTATGAACAACCATGTTCACATACAGTATAATAATGCAACAGGTATTCAAATAAAACACTTAAATTCGATCAAAAAAGTTCGGTCAAAAAATGAATGGAGCATTTTTAGGGTATAGAAGACGCGAACAGAAAAGCACGTTTAAACGCTTGCCGCATTCAGCTGGAAAAAGCGCGAGATTTCAAATGCAGGCACTTTTGTGGCTACGTTTGCATGCACTTGGGATCCTCTCACCCATATAACTTTATTGCAACATTAAAGCAGCGTTATACTGCGTTAACCCTGCGTTAATGCTGCTTTCTCCAGACGGATGCCACAACGCTAATGTGGACTTAGCCTAATACGTAAAGAATTCAACTTTCCTGTAGTTTTAGTAAAAATAGAAGTTTTAGTACATATAGTAGTGTTTGAAAGTTTTGGAATCCATTAGAATATTCCACATTTCAACATTTATTTGACATAAAAGTACATCATATTTTCAAACAAGTCACAAAGATAGAAGAAAATCAAATCAAACAAAAGAGTTAAATTTATTAAACTGTTTTAACAATAATATAAGGTTTTTATGCTGTTATTAAATGTGTTTCTTTCCCTAAACATATCACTTTTAATTTAATCAAAAAAGGTCTTTTTTTTGTCTCATCTGTGAAATATTGTTTCCATAGCCTTCTGGCTTGTCCACTTGATTTTAATTAAGCAGGCAGATGTGCAGCAATGTTCTTTTTAAAGGGCAGTGGCTTTCTCCTTGTAATCTAGCCATGCACATCTTTGTTGTTCAATGTCTTCTCAAAGGTAAATCATGAATTTTAGCATTAGCTAATGTTAGGGAGGCCTTTATTTGATTTGAGATTAACCAACTTACATTTAGATATCACAAGCTATTATATTCCTTGGTCTTCTGGTGTTTTTTGTTGTTCAATTACTTCTGGGGAAAGTACCAATGGTCAATAATTTATTTCATTTTAAAACAATCTATCTGACTATTGATAGATACAGTTAATACCTTTTTGATATGGTTTTGTAATCTTTTCTAACCTGATGAGAACATTATCAGAAATGTTCTTTGTGTCATGGTGAACTTCCACAAATGTGAGCTGCAAAGAACAGACTTCGAAAAAAGCCTGTTCTTTAAATAAAGCAGAATATTCACTCAGAAATGATTGTCCCTCCATTGATTAAACACCAGAATAAATTTCATTTCCAAAATATCTACTAGATAAAAATATTCACATAATTTAGCAACATTTAATACTTTGGATCATTTTCCTAATCTACAAAATATAAAAATGTATGATATTTTTAACTTGGTTTTCTTTTTGGACTATTAGGACTTGTGTAAAACTATGATGTAGTTTTAAGTCACATTTAACAGTAGTAATGCAAATGGTGACACCAATGTATACAACAAAGAAAATAAACAAAGTGTTAAAATTATAAATGTTAATATACAGCAAAGAAAAGATACCATGTAATCCAAGTAATTACTTAGCTTAGTGTCAGATTTTAGTGAGCTCCAAGTTGTGCACACCAATCCCCAAAATATTAATCTAGTTCAATGAAAGCAGTGATCCAGCAGTCATTTAATTCAAATTAGATAATCCTGTTGATGTGCATTCAACTTTAATACCTCCCTTTGAAACTTAAAGGGGTACTCCAGGGAGAGGAAAAATTTTGTACTGCCCCTGCCCTCCTACATGATAAAGCTTAGCTGTCCACTACAGTTCTAGGATGTTTAGACACAGTGATTTAAAAATCAATAAAATCATATCTGCTCCTCATCACTCACTCCTTCCTCAGGGGACAATAAGGGGTTAATGCCAGTTTATTATTGCCACTAGGCACTAAGCCCAAGATTCATAATGTAAGGCCAATGTAGTAAAAAGTAAATAATACACAACACACAGAGAAAAAAAACATTTTATTAGAAGTAAAAACACAAACACATATCTTAACTCCATCTTTATTACTTTCTGACAGGCAATATTCAGCTGGCATTAACCCTTTATTATTCAGTTTGCCACCATCACCAGGGCAAGTGGAAAAGTTGAGTAAAGCTCCAGGATTTGGCACTTCTGAAGAATGCACCAAATTCTAGGCTCCACCATGCTGAGAATACCAGCCTACAGCTGCCTAGTTTTTCTTTGGATAGCAACTAAAATAAGTCAAAGCCAGTCAAGGTAAAACTAGACAGCTAAGGGTGGCAGCTTGCAACTGTCCACTTTACTGTTCTAAGAAGGAAAAATACAGCAAAGACGTATGTATTTTTTCCCATTGTTTATTTATTTAACACACTATGATGCCAGGATGATGACCATGCACTAATATGTATGGCAACCGAGCACAGACATCGTACAGATTGTGGATATGCAGTCTGATTGCAACAGCCAATCACAGATGCTCTCACAGAGAGAGAGCATCTTTAATTGGCTATTGCCAGTCAATGAAGTGGAGATGCATGTAGCTTAATGAACGGGCCTGGAAGCGAGCAGCAGGAGACAGGTAAGCTCAATCTAGCTTTCCTATCATCTATCTATCTATTTATCTATCTATACTATCTATCTATCTATCTATTTTTCTAACTATCTATCTATGCTCTGTATCAATCTTTCTATCTTTTCTTTACTTTTTTACTGCATGTAAAATGCCATGCTAAAAACACTGTCCGAGTGCTGTGCATTTTTTATTGCACCCATGCTATTGCATTTGGGGAATCTCGGCGAGATCCGCAGACGAACGCAGCATGCTGTAAATTTCTCCTCAGCCTGTCTCTCGCTGAGGACAAACTCGCAGATGAGCATTACACTATAGTTTAACATCGTTGCGAATAAAATCCCATGTTTTTAACAGATTGCACTCGCAGAGTTTTTCCGCAGATCTGACCGGACCCTAATAATATTTCATATTTTTATTTTATTCATTATAATATATTTCAATTTTTTTTTACTTTGCTACTTAGCCTCTTTATGGGATTTAATTCTTATGTCTCTGAAAACTGTTCTATTGAATTGCAATACACATACATTGCGATGCCTTAGAGCTGTAAGGTAAGTGCACACTTACCCGCGTTTGGTCGGCGGCAGCTGCGGAACCCGCCAGGAAGCCCGGCGCCGTCCACCGCTTCCTGGCGGTATGTGCGGCGGCGCCGGGCGGGTGACGGGCGGGAGCCGGCGGATACACAGCGTGTTCTCGGCGGCGAATCTGCAGGCTGGAAGCAGCACATGATTCTGCTTGCAGCGCTGCAGAACCGCCGTTTTTTAGAACAAGCTCATTCTTGCTAACTCGCTGGGAAACCTGCGGGTTAGCAACGGATGACGCTGTGTAACCGCTGGTGTGTGCACAGCCTTGGGCGGTGTACATTGTTTTAATGTTAATCCAAACGCCGTTTGGATAACATAAATTTAAATAAAACTAATGTAAACAAAACGGCAGTTTACACAGGTAAACTGCGAAAACCCGCCCAGTGCGCACATAGCCTTAGTGTTACACTTACAAAACACCTTTTAAACCTTGATTTGGCAGGGTTTAATAGGCTACCATAGCTGACAGACCATGTGGTCATATTTGACTATCAGCTATCTCTTATTTGTGTACTGCGGGTGCAGATGCAGTTGGGGAGGGAGCTCCTCCCTCTCCTATTTTTCTAAATATGCAATCACTATTGATCATGACATTTGAAGGTTAAACACTGTTGAGAAAAAGGCACCAGCACTGCCTGTTGCCGTAGGAACTTGCCTGTAACTTAAATTGAGTTCATGGTGGTGATTATATGGGTAACACTCCTATTCCAACAAAGTTGCCATGATGTACTGGTACATCTATTTAAGGGTGTGCACAAAATTTTGCACTCAAAATATGACATACCAGTAGGTCAAACAAAGGGAGAATTAAGTATTGAACATGTCACTACATTTCTAAATAAACAGTAACATTCCGGGGAGAGTGGAAGGTGGGCAGTTTGACTGGGGGGGTACACCTGTCAAACCGTAATGCAGGTGTCCAAAGGTGAAGTCAGGCAGGCCACAAACCTCCCATGGAGCAGACGTCAGTAACAGATGGCAGTAACAACCCATCCAATCCACATAGGCAAGAAATCAAATCATAGATAACCATAATTTAAGTGATGTGTAATAATACGAAATAACGCTAGAAAAGATTATTGACAATGCTTAGTAAATAAGCATTTAATACTTCCTAAAAAAAGCCTTTGTTGGTGATTACAGCTTCAAGATACCTCCTACATGGAAACACAATTTGCATGCATTGTTAAGGTACGATTTTGGTCCATTCTTCCACAAAATACTATTCAAATCTTGAAGGTTTCAAGGTCCTCTTCATGTAACTCTGAGCTTTACCTTCTTCCCAACATTTTCTATTAGATTAAGGTCAGGTGATTAGCTGAGCAGCTTTATTTTCCTTATCTATAACCAATTAGGAGTTTCCTTGGCTGAGTGTTTGGGATCATTGTCTTGCTGACATATCTACCCATGTTTCATCTTCATCATCTTGGTAGATGGCAGCATATTTTTTGTTAAGAATTTGTTGTTACGTTTGTCCATGTATCTGTCACATCGCCATTGGACTCTGTGGCTGGTGTTCCTGCCTCGGCCGCTGGGAGGCGCCGGATTCCTTCGGCTGATGGTGCTGGTAATAGGAGGGCCTTGTTCTCATGTGGACCTGCTCCTTCGACTTCGGCCTCTGTCGCTGAACGCCGCCGTGTTTCTCCTTTGAGTGATGTTGGTTGCAGAGTAGCGAGCCCTGCAGAGATGTCTGATAGGCGCAGCCTTTGTTCTTCTGTCAGAAGTGGGGTGGTTGGTGCCAGTCATGCATCACCATCTGGCCTGGTTCTAGGGCGCTCCGGTGAGATCATCAGGCTGTGAGCTCCACCCTATGGGAGGTAACTGCGCCCTTTAAATACATTGGAGCCTGTCTTGCAAGCAGCCAGATATAGTTTTGGTTCCCCAGTGATATAGTGTGTATGTGTTTGGTTTTGACTCTGACTTTTGCCTGGATTTTCGACTCTGTAACCGCCTGACGATTTTGTACCTTAGCTGCCCTCTCGGTTTTGACTCGGACTCCTGACTACGTTCTTCGGATCCTGATTTTTCCCTTCCTGGCAACCTCCCTGCTCTGCTGCTCATAATAGGCAGCTACCCCCTGAGCTCCGCTGTAATTCCAGATCCCTGTATAGGGGTCAAGGGTCTCGGGGTTTCTCGGGGTGCTGCCTTTCCAGCAGCTCAGCCTCACAGCGAATGGTCGTCACAGCATCCTTCCTTCAAGCACAGGAAGTTTGCAAGTATCGTATGCTGAAAAACAACCCCTTACCATGATTTTCCCACATACAAATTTACTATTTGTATTGTGTTTTTGGCATGATATACAGTGACTTTTAACCACTAAACATGATGTGTATTTATCCATCCATTTATACATACAAAGAGTTCAATTTTGGTCTCATCTGACCAGACTACATTCTCTCGGTATTTCACAGACTTGTCTATATGTTATGGAGCAAACTTTAAACACACATGAAAATGATTTTTGTTCTGCAATGGAGTTTTGCATGATGAGCATGTACGCCAAGGAGGTTGAGTGCATTACTTACATTCTTTGAAACAATCATACCTGCTGATTCCAGATCTTTCAGCAGCCCTCAATTTTTCCTTTGCTCTTAAACAAAGATCCCCTATCCTTACTTGTAACTATTTCCACTCCTATGGTTTATACGAGATTCTTCTTGTGTGGCAACTTGGAAATGAGACTCCTTTTTATAGGCCATCAGTTGAACAAGCTGATATTATTTTTCACTAAGTGGCAGGATTGCTTTCTCATTACTGATATATTTTACTTGGTATCATGACTTTCTATGGCTTTTGCACCTCTATTTCTTCATGTGTTTAATACATATTCCCTGTATCATTTCTTATTCTTACACATAACTTATTTTAGGGGCGTTTATGGTTAATTTTTTTTGCCTGTGTGGCTTGAATGGGTTGCAGCCTATATCTGGTGAGATTTTTATGTCTTTAGTAGCTTTATAAATATAATTTCTTAGAAAATTGATGACATGTTCAATACTTTTTTTTTACCCGATGTATGATTGGAAGGGGTTAAGATTGTGTACCACAATGTTTAATGTAACAATTAATGAAGATGTACAATCAAGTTGTTAGGCTTGCAACTTCTTATTACTTGCCTTTTTGAATTATTATTCACATAGTGAGACAACTGCCATTTTTAATGTTCTTCAGTACTACAACAGCGTACCACAATTAGATTTAGGAACTTATATACCTATCTGTAATATTGACCAACATGCTCTGACATTCTTCATGATCCTGTGAAGTCCTAAAAAGTAGTTACTTTCCCTACTCTTATCTTTTATAGACCCTGAGATAATCACCCCTATTTGGCTGCAGTAGACCATGTGATATAGCTCAGCAAGGCATTATGGGAAAGCTCGCAATGCCACACATCAAGTCATCACTCTGCTATGTGGATTGTGCAATCTCCAACAATGTGTTTCATTGCACCTTGTTCTTTTTACCAATAAGCTTAATCTCAAATTAACTGACTTTCCCGGGACCTTTGAATTTGAGGAATTTGCACCAGATTGAGATGCTCATCTCCAGTAACCCTCCTCCTGCAATCTCTGGTTCTTAAGCCTATTAAATAGTTATTTTTTTAATTCAGGACCAGGTGCTTAATTATAAGTAATTGTCTTTTAAAATGTTCTTCTGCAGAGGTATATTATAATACATACCATTTTAACTATACTGGCAGTCTTGTAAATTAGAAATCCAGTCCTCAAGTATATCATACAGACTTACGTATGGAGTCAGCTGCCTGTGTCTGATATGAATAACTCACACAGCATTGTAGTAGCAGATGCTGTGTGATTGATTTTCAATCTGCTTGAATCTCAGTATGCAAGCATGGCAGTTTGGGACTATACAAAAGATTTTCTGGAGAAGGGCTGTGACAAAATGACAGCCTTACAACACATCTACAGGCGTACACCGTTGTTCGGGCAATTTACAAACAAAATCATTACAAAAAATGTAAATTTGTATATTTTGCGGTGCTTATCCCCTTGCCAACACCTTGTCATCTATAGTTTGTTACGCATTGATATCTAAGGGTCCCTGGAAAATGCAGTATAAAGAAAATGTAAAAAAAATCAATTGGTAGATTTATACGCCATCATTTATATTTATTTTGGAATTGATCTACTTAGTAATAGTTTGTAAAATATTTGCCCTTTTCTAGGTGACCTCTTATATAAATTGTAGAAATGGTTTAGAATTGTTTAAGGGGTTTTCTGACTTTCTGATATTGATGACCTTTCCTCGATACAAATTATCAACATCCAGCACTTGATGCTTCCTTTCCCTTCTTTTCTGCTCCATTTCATTATTCATTTTTGTCAACATTACCAATAACTCCAGCCAGGAACCTATTCAATCGAGGATAGCTTATCAATATCATAAGGCTAGATAATAAATATAATTTTCAACGTTCTATGATATGTATTCTCTTGAGAACCTGACCACATATGCACGGATCCTGTCCAGTAAAGATTATACACTCTTGCCAGAATGGCTCACATTGTTTTTAGTTAGATCTATGAATTAATTTGTGTACTATCACTAGAACAGGGCGGCACATCACAGCGCTCACAAGGACGGACAGAGAATTTTCTGCATCAAAAAAGCAGCCATTATGTAGCAAAAGCACAACAGTTTGGCTACATAAATTCTGCCAAAAGCGGATGCAGATTTGATGCAGAAAATTCTGCATCACTTTTTGACCATTAGCAATTACAAGTGGGGTTACAGCGCGAGCGATTGTTAACCTACTAAATGTTGCTGTCAGATTCTGACAGTGGTATTAACAGTATGGGGCATGTCATGCCATATGCCCATCAGCACGGCTGTGACATGATGGGCGTTACTATGGCAGGTGAGAGTGTGTTCTTGTCGTTATGACGCTTCCTTAAAAGCCAGACTGTGGCCAGTCTTCCAAGGAGACTCTGATTTTTGCTATATACAGCAATACATTGGTTTTGCTTTATTTTGCATAAGCGATAGATGATCTCATATTGAAGTACATAAAGAGGACTACTAAATACAGTGAAAAGTAAAACTAAAAAAATAACAAATTTAAATCTCCCTTATAAAGATAATAAATAAATAAATAAACACATTTGGTGTTTCACGTTCAGAAAAGTTTTTTTTTGACCACTTCAATACAACATATAGGATAGGAAAATAACAAGCAATTAAAATGCCATATTAACCCCAGAATAGTTTCAATAAAAATGATGTCTCTACCAGCAAAAAAAAAAACCTCACATGGCTTTATAAACTTAAAATTAAAAATGCTGTGAGTCTCAGAATATGGCAACACAACCCCCCAATTTTTTTCTCCAACTTCTGATTTTTTTTCACCACTAAAAAAATGTAAAAAGCTATACATATTTGGTATTGCAGTAATCGTACTGTTAAGTATAATCAAGTTTCCTCCTCATTTTAATCATGCAATATGTCATAAAAACAATTTGCCAAAAAACAAAACAATATTGCATTTTTTCCACAATTTCACCACATTTGGAATTTTATTCTGTTTTTCTGTACATTTAGATTAAAGATTGCAGTGATTCTGACACAATCAGAGTTTTTAGATTTATCCACACAGCATAGATACAAAATCTGACCCTGCCCACACCAGGATGTGTAGGTAGATTTCTATAGGAAGTGAGTAGCTCTACTCAAAGAGCGGGCATGCCAGACTTGGGAACATGTGCATCTGTGTTGAAAAAATGGTAAGCTACTATGCTTTCACACTGGATCTGGGTACACTCATTAAACCTTATGAATATTTTTTGCTTCCCCCACCCAGCTTCTGTGACAGCATCTGTATTTGATAACAGTCAGACTGCACTCCCACCCTCTGTGCTGGCATCTGGGATTGGTTGGTCTACACACTAGTGTAAAAATAAATAAATAATTGGAAAAATAGCATGAGGTTCCCTGTTATTTGATAACCAATGCAGATAAAGCTGACAGCTGCAGGCTACAGTCCAAAAGAGTGGGCTATATCATGACTGGGGATCAAAATACAGGGAACCTCATGCAGGTTTTTATTTTAATAATTTATGTAATTAAATTTAAAAAACTGGTCTGGGGTGTCCCCCAACTTTGAGACCTAGCCAGGGTAAAGCAGACAGCTGGGGGTTGGCAATGGTTTTTGTTTTACTTTTTATCTATTCTTGTGTTCTTTTTAATGTGTGATTTTGGTCTGTAACCCACTATAAGACCCATTTTGTCATTTTCTTGTGAGCATATTTTAGTCCCCAATTTCTCTGATAACTTTTGTCTTCATTCTTCAGATAACAAATTCAAGACCTCCAGCAAAATAAAAAGCAAATTATTCCCACAATACTTTGAATTCCTCAATGTGTTTCACTAGTGGTAGGATGCATTATGTCTTTGTAGACTTAATTTCATCTTTAAACATAATACTTTTATGTGATGCAAATTAAGTTTCATCTCTGTATATAACATGTGGCCAGAACAATTGTGTGCTTGAAAAAATTATGATCATTTTCTCTTTTTTTAATTACTGAGTCCTCCTTGGCGATTGTCAATAAACCCTTCTTGTTTGGTATGTGGCGTAAGATACCGGTAGAATTCATTACCCTTTGAATTTGGTATATGGTTTTTACGCAATTTTCAAAATAATATTGTAGAGTTCTTTTTTTTCCAATTTTCTTTTTATTCAAAGTAAATATTCTTGACTATTCCTTAAATATCAAAGTTCTTGATAACATGTTGAACTGTTGAAGACATAATGCCAGGGTTTTTGGAGATAGTGTTGTCTCACATAGAGATGAACAATGTTCGATTCAAGTTGTTCGCCAATCTTAAATTCGAGCTGTTTTGGGTGGTGTTCAAGTCATTCGACGAAAGCAAACAATCAGCTTCGAATTTGGCAGTTTGAGGTTATTCATTAGGCACATTTTCCACCTAATGAATGAGCTGTGCGGGGCACTTTCACTTCCGCAATGTATATACATACATTGCAGAAGTGAAATATAGTAAAAGAAATGGTTAAAAATAAAAAAATCTCTATGCTTACCTGTCCGGCGATTCACCGATGCCTCCAGCACCTCCGTCCTGATGCCTGTAGGACCTGACGTGATGTCACAAGCCGGCAGCATCATCGGGTCACATGACCGGTTACCGCAGTAACTGTGGTCATGTGACCCGATGACGCTGCCAGCTTGTGACATCACGGCAGATCCTACAGGCATCAGTACTCCTGATGCCTGTAGGACCTCCCGTGATATCACAACCCGGCAGCGTCTTTGGGTCACATGACCGTTATCGCGGTAACTGCGGTCATGTGACCCGATGACGCTGCCAGCTTGTGACATCACGGCAGAGTCATTGGGTCACATGACCAGTTACCGCGATAACTGCGGTCATGTGACCCAATGACACTGCCGGCTTGTGACATCACGGTAGGTCCTACAGGCATTAGAATGGAGGTGATGGAAGCATCGGTGGATATCCGGACAGGTGAGCATAGAGTTTTTTTATTTTTAACCCTTTCTTTTACTTAATGTCACTTCCACAATGTATATAAATGCATTGCGGAAGTGAAAGTGCCTCGCACAGCTCATTCATTAGTGTTCGACGGTGTTCAATGAACATTCGACGAACATTCGACAAAAACACCCGCCAATTCGACGAATAGAATCGAACACTAGGGTGGTGGCTCATCTCTAGTCTTGAATACTCATGTGCTTATGCATTCCTGTCTGCCTTTTCTGGTCTGAACAAGAATTATTGAATAAAAATATAAATATCAAACTTAGTATTCACATGCTAATTAAAGTTATTAGAGCAATGGCATTGTAGGGACATGTGAATTTAATTTCTAATTAATCACAGGTTAATCTAATGTTGTTGTTTATTTTTTAAACAGTTCAAATGGTGTCATTAATCATGACTTGACATTATTTTAAATGTTGCATCCTTTTTTACCCTCAACGTTTTGCTTTGTTTCTTTTGGGTCTTGCGCTTTTCTACATTCAAACATTTAACTAAACCTTTTTACATTGTCTACTTTAAATTTGTGCTGTCCACAATGTTTAAAATGTTACAAATAGTAAAACTCAAGTATAACTGACAGTTTTTATTAATGAGAATCGTGATATTAACTAAAGCATTTGATTGAAATAAATATCAGTAAATACTGAGACAACAATCTTTTTGATCATTATTGAAGTTATGTATTCATATCAGTTGAATAGATTCAAGTAAATAATTCAAAATGTTTATTTTTTAAGTAATAATTTGATCAGATTGAATATTCTGTAAATGTTAATTACATTTCTAAAATGCTTTCTTAGCAATTCCAAAGATATCTGCTAAAGAAATTCATGATTTTAAAACTATTTAAAGCTTGGTAAATTGTGTTAGATAAGAAATCTTGGATCTTATGCTAAATACTATTGTCTGATTTAGAAAGTACAGATACAGTGCACATATTATCTGCTTTGTAAAAGCTGCTTTGTTTTATGATTTTTACGTTTTTTCATTTGCATTTACAAATTTTGCACCTGCAGGTTTGTTCCAAAAAGCAATCATACAAAGTGGAACAGCTCTCTCCAGCTGGGCAGTGAACTACCAGCCTGCCAAGTATACTAGGTTATTGGCAGATAAAGTGGGTTGTGATATGCTGGATACTATTGACTTGGTTGATTGTCTTCGAGAGAAGGAGTACAAAGAACTCATTCAACAGTCCATCACACCAGCTACATACCACATTGCCTTTGGACCAGTCATTGATGGTGATGTCATTCCAGATGACCCTCAGATACTCATGGAACAAGGAGAATTTCTTAATTATGATATTATGCTTGGAGTTAATCAAGGAGAAGGGTTAAAATTTGTGGATAGTATAGTAGATAATGAAGATGGCGTATCTTTAAGCGACTTTGACTTTTCAGTTTCCAATTTTGTAGACAATTTATATGGGTACCCAGAAGGAAAAGATACACTTCGGGAAACTATAAAGTTCATGTATACAGATTGGGCTGATAAAGAAAATCCAGAAACACGAAGAAAGACATTGGTTGCACTTTTTACAGATCATCAATGGGTGGCACCTGCGGTGGCAACTGCTGATTTACATGCTCGATATGGTTCTCCAACATATTTCTATGCATTCTACCACCATTGCCAAAGTGAAATGAAACCATCTTGGGCTGATTCTGCTCACGGTGATGAAGTTCCCTATGTATTCGGCATACCAATGATTGGTCCAACTGAACTTTTCAACTGCAATTTCTCGAAGAATGATGTTATGCTTAGCGCAGTGGTTATGACATACTGGACAAACTTCGCCAAAACTGGGTATGTTTAAAAATATTTTAGCATTTTATCAGTTTTGTGTCATGTGAAAAATAACAAAGAATGCTATTTAAGACATATGCTAATGACAACATATAAGAAAAAAAATTAAAAGCTTAAAAAAATACTTAAACAAGTATCACTTCAACAAAAGCTTTAGTCATATAGATAGTCATAGTCAATTAATTCTAGAGATTTCTAGCAGCAAATTAATATATACTTTATAATGTGTAAATGTAGAGTTTTAAGGCTTATGTCAATGTGTGAAAGTGCCCAGGGGGACAACAAACTATTGCAGGTTCTCTGATGATCCAACTATGTATGACAAAATTGAAAGCATAAATAGCTGGTCAATTGCTGATTTAGATTGTTGACTTCAGTCAATCTTTCATGTGATTACAGTCACTCTGATAAGCACAAGATTTAAGTGATTGTACTGCTTGGTGATTTTTACAAATCCATAGGTACAAAATAATCTTCCACCACTAGAAAAAGTTTATTTGTTAAGAATTTTGTCAGATCCTCCTAAACTATTTAATGAATCCATAAGCAGTGAGTGGCTAAAATGGGTTTCCAAGTACTAATTGCTCTGCAGATATACTACAGACTTCAGTCTATGTAGGAGGTGTCATGAGAGTTTCCTGATGTATAAGTCTACATGATTTCAACTTATGCCACTGAAAAGGCAAGCAGTGTCATTTGTGTCCCAAAGAATTGCATGTAGCATAATATGTCTTTGCATAAAATAGTCCAGGAAACTATGCTATCTGAATAGGCAACATACTGCGTGGTAAGCATGAGAGGGAGTTATTTGACCTTTCCCCATACCTGCCCAGTGCAATACTTTGCTATGCCTTTAGCAGGGCAGAGCATGATATGAGTGTGCAGGAGAGTAATGAAGGAGACTATATGCAGGTGACATACCGTGTTTCCCCGAAAGTAGGGCGCCCCTGAAAGTAAGGCATGGTGCCGGTTTTAGGGGGGTCGGGTAATGTAAGGCATACCCCGAAAGTAAGACACTGTCTTACTTTCGGGGAAACACGGTATATACAACAGCAGCCCCAATTGTGTATACAGCTGCAGCCCTCCCCCATGAGTATACAGGCGCCCCCCCCCCCTTGCTACCGCCACCGCCGCCAACCTGTAAAGTAAAATATCATTCTACTTATCCCCGCCGGTGTCCCGCTGGTGTCCCGCTGCTGTCCCGCCGCCATCACGCTCTTCCGTCTTCATCCGGCTTTATCCGACTTCCTTCTCCGGCGCACAGACTGACGTCATTGTCTGTGCACCGGAGATGGAAGACAGATGAAGGCGAAGGAGCGTGATAGCGGCGGGACAACAGCGGGACACCAGCGGGACACCGGCGGGGATAAGTAGAATGATATTTTACTTTACAGGTTGGTGGCAGCAAGGGGGGGGGGCGCCTGTATACTCATGGAGGGGGGCTGCAGCTGTATACACCACTGGGGGCTGCAGCTGTATACACCACTGGGGGCTGCAGCTGTATACACCACTGGGGGCTGCAGCTGTATACACCACTGGAGGCTGCAGCTGTATACACCACTGGGGGCTGCAGCTGTATACCACACTGGGGGCTGCTGCTGTATACAACACTGGGGGCTGCAGTTGTATACACCACTGGGGGCTGCTGCTATATACACCACTGGGGGCTGCTGCTGTATACAACACTGGGGGCTGCAGCTGTATACACCACTGGGCGCTGCAGCTGTATACATCACTGGGTGCTGCAGCTGTATACACCACTGGGGCTGCTGCTGTAACACTGCTGGGGCCTGTATATACCACTGGGGAGGTTGCTGTATACCACACTGCTGGGGGCTGTATTTTATAGTTAAAACAAAAATCGACATTTATTTTCCCAATATAAGACATACCCCGAAAGTAAGACATAGTAGGACTTTTTGGGGTAAAAAAAATGTAAGACAGTGTCTTACTTTCGGGGAAACACGGTAGGACATGTCACTCGGGAAGCATAGAAGAAGATGTCATTCACAGGAAGATAGAAGGTGCCGGACTGAGACCTGCAACACCCATCGGACCAGACCGCCCCCCAGGTGAGTATAATAAAACCAATTTTTTGCATTTAAAGATCGACATGATAATTTTTAAACAGTATCCTAGAATGATGTATATAAGGCCTTATTGATGGTGGCCGCAGCTAATACGCAAAAAAACTGCTGACAGGTTTACTTTAATAAAGTTATTGAAGGGGGTACCATGGGGAAAAAATATATTACCTAATGGCCTTGTCTTTAGAAACTATAAAGATAAAATCCATAGTGCTCTTTCCAATCCTCAAAGTACCTGAAATTGAGTAAACACCCTGTATCTGCACTTTGGTGCTCCCCCTCCCTTCTGGGGGATAACAGTAAACATTAGGAGCATTTTTTGCTCCCTGCTGCTAGTACCTGAAAGCCCCCTGATAGAATCTACAGGGTGGGCCTTTTATATGGAGGCACCTAAATAAAATGGGAATGGTTGGTGATATCAACTTCCTGTTTGTGACACATTAGTATATGGGAGGAAGAAAACTTTTGACCATGGCGGAAATTTTGATGTCGGACATTTTGGACCCAACTTTATTTTTTTGCAATGGGAAGAGGGTCATGTGACACATCAAGCTTATTGAGAATTTCATAAGAAAAACAATGGTGAGCTTGGTTTTAACATAACTTTATTCTTTCATAATTTATTTACAAGTTTATGACCACTTATAAATTGTGTTCAAAATGTTGCCCATTGTGTTGGATTGTCAATGCAACCCTCTTCTCCCATTCTTGACACACTGATAGCAACATCACAGAAGAAATGCTAGCACAGGCTTCCAGTATCCATTGTTTCAGATACTGCACATCTCGTATCTTCACAGCATAGACAATTGCCTTCAGATGAGTGATGAGGCAAACGTTTTTGTGAATGGTGAAGTTAACAAACAAAACCACCGCTATTGGTCTGACACTAGCCCACAGTAGATATATCCCTCCAAGACTGTTGTAACACAAAAATTGATGGTATGCTGTTGTATAAGGGGGACTAAGATAGTGGGGCCATACTTAATCAATGGAAACCTCAATGCCACTGGATATCTGAATCATGTAGCAATTTCAGATATCCAGTGGCATTGAGGTTTCCTTTGATGCAGAATGGCCCCATTATCTTAGCAGGAAGCAGGCCACGCCCCCTATTGGATGATGTAATATCCCAGAAAGGAGGAGGAGCACAATTGACCAGCCCAAGCATCACACTAATTGCAGGTACAGTGAAACTGGGCAACAACACTGTGGATCTCATATTTGTAGTTTATGGGTGCATGAATGAGTCAACATTCTTTCATAGGGATTACTGGTATTGACTTTAACGTTATTTTTAGAATTGTCTCTGGATTACCAACTCTGCACAATTGAAAATGTAATAGCTGTAGTAAAATGAAAATGAAAAAGGTCAGCGCAAAAAATTATTGACAATAGTATTATTTCCTAGTATTAGCATGACCAGTTGCACCAAAGTCTTGATTTTTACTCTCACAGTGTGTTTAATGCATTAACCACTTCACGATATCCACCATACAAGTACAACCCAAATAGGAAGAGTGTGTATAGAGTATGCTAAAAAGGTGAGCCTGCCCTTTTCTCAGCAGTTAATGACTGTGTATAACAGCCAAGACCTGCCTCTAACCATTGCCAGTGCCTGTATATGCTTACCTGTTATATCTTGCTGTCAACTCTGATAGCAGCATTTAACACATGCTGTGATGGCGGGTTCCCTATAAGTTACAATGACAGCGGGGGGTCTGACTTTAAAGGAGACCATTATTTTTAAATATACAGCAAAATTATGACATTTATGAATGTAGAACAGGTGGTTAAATACAGTTGTGACACCCCTGCAATTCTGTCAGATAATACTCAGTTTCTTCCTGAAAATGATTGCAATCACACATTCTTTGGTATTATTATCTTCATTTAATTTGTCTTCAATGAAAAAACTCAAAAAGAATTGTCCTAAAGCCAAATTGGATATAATTCCACACCACACATAAAAAAGGGGGTGGACAAAAGTATTGGCACTGTTAGAAAAATCATGTGATGTTTCTCTAATTTGTGTTATTAACAGCACCTGTAACTTACCTGTGGCACCTAACAGGTATTGGCAATAACTAAATCACACTTGTAGCCAGTTGACATGGATTAAAGTTGACTCAACCTCTGTCCTGTGTCCTTGTGTGTTCCACATTGAGCATGGAGAAAAGAAAGAAGACCAAAGAACTGTCTGAGGACTTGAGAAACAAATTGTGAGGAAGCATGAGCAATCTCAAGGCTACAAGTCCATCTCCAAAGACCTGAATGTTCCTGTGTCTACTGTGCGCAGTATCATCAAGAAGATTAAAGCCCATGGCACTGTGGCTAACCTCCCTAGATGTGGACGTAAAAGTAAAATTGACAAGAGATTTTAGCTCAAGATTGTGCGGATGGTGGATAAAGAACCTCAACTAACATCCTAACAAGTTCAAGCTGCCCTGCAGTCCGAGGGTACAACATTGTCAACCCGTACTATCCGTCGGCATCTGAATGAAAAGGGACTGTATGGTAGGATACCCAGGAAGACCCCACTTCTTACCCGAAACATAAAAAAGCCAGGCGGGAGTTTGCCAAAACTTACCTGAGAAAGCCTAAAATGTTTTGGAAGACTTTTCTCTGGTCAGATGAGACAAAAGTAGAACTTTTTGGGCAAAGGCATCAACATAGAGTTTACAGGAGAAAACAAGAGGCATTCAAAGAAAAGAACACGGTCCCTGCAGTCATACATGGCGGCGGTTCCCTGATGTTTTGGGGTTGATTTGCTGCCTCTGGCACTGGACTGCTTGACTGTGTGCATGGCATTATGAAGTCTGAAGACTACTAACAAATTTTGCAGCATAATGTAGGGCCCAGTGTGAGAAAGTTGGGTCTCCCTCAGAGGTCATGGGTCTTCCATCAGGACAATGACCGAAAACACACTTCAAAAAGCACTAGAAAATGGTTTGAGAGAAAGCACTGGATACTTCTAAGGTGGCCAGAAATGAGTCCAGACCTGAATCCCATAGAACACCTGTGGAGAGATCTAAAAATGGCAGTTTGTAGAAGGCACCCTTCAAATATCAGGAACTGGAGCAGTTTGCCAAAGAAGAATAGTCTAAAATTCCAGCAGAGCAGTGTAAGAAACTCATTGATGGTTACCAGAAGCGGTTGATCACTGTTATTTGGGCTAAAGGTTGTGCAACCAAGTATTAGGCTGAAGGTGCCAATACTTTTGTCTGGCCCATTTTTGGAGTTTTGTGTGAAATGATCAAAGTTTTGCTTTTTGCTTCATTCTCTTTTGTGTTTTTTCATTGAAGACAAATTAAATGAAGATAATAATACCAAAGAATTTGTGATTGCAATCATTTTCAGGAAGAAACTGAGTATTATCTGACAGAATTGCAGGGGTGTCAATACTTTTGGCCACAACTGTAATTGCATTTTAAAGTATCCAAAAGAGACTATTAGTTAATACTATAAGAGTTAACAGAAAAAAAACTATTTTTGAAAATATGAAAAAAACCTACAAATGTTCAAATCCCCTGTTTTGCCTCATTAAAAATAAGATTAAAAAAAATACACATATGTAGTATCACCATGTTCAGAAACGTCCGATCTATCAAAATATTTAATTAGCATGATTGGTAAACACTGTAAAAAAATATTTTATACAAAATTATTTTTTTTATCACTGCAATATCTACATCAAAATGGTATGAATAGAAATATTTCCTCACCTTGCAAAAATAAGCAATCACACAGCTTCATCAAGTGAAAAATGTGAACGTTACAGGACTTGGAAAATGGTAGCTCAACCACTTTTTTTTTTTGCAAACTTCTGATTTTTCTCCTCAAAAAAATAGTAGAACTGGACATGTTTGGTATTACAAGTCTTAGACTGATGAGGAGAATCATACTTTAAGGTCATTTTTTTACCACAAAATGAACATTGTAGAAACAAATCTGCAAAGGTCCACAATTTCTTCCTACGTGGAATTGTTTCCTTGTTTTCCAGTACATTGTGTGCCAAAATAAATGATGTTATTCAAAAGTATAACTCATCCTACAAAAAACAAGTTCTCATATGTCTATGTAAACAGAAAAAAAAAGTTAAGGTTTTGAGAAGAATGTGAGAAACAAAGAAAAATGCAAAAAAAGGAAATTGGCCCCGTCATGAAGAAGTTAAAGTACATAAAGGTAATCACAAATACATATAGACAAATATGGAGCCACATTTTCTCCAGCATGTTGGAGGTAATCCAGGATTCCTTTTGGAAATCCTTTGGTGACATCTTGTAGTTTGCTTTCCAATTGTTTCTTTAGGAAATGTTAACATTTTCAGACAGTAAGAATCATTACAAAGGAAAGAGTTAGTATTTAAAGATGACCTGAAGTATTTCAGTAAGGCTGTTGTGAAGTTTTTTGCCTGCTCCAGCAGTAATAATGTCTGGATATACAAGTCACTTGACCCTGCATCCTAACAGTGGCCTCAGCAAACAAGGTGACTGGGGGAGGCATCATCATTTATATCCAGCCACCTAAGGAAATGGACAGCACTCAGCAGATGACAGGCAAAACTTAATTTATTAGACACGGCTAAAACCACATGGACACCGTAACAGGAGGGGAGGTGACAGCAAAAATGACAATGGCCTTTTCACACTACACTGTGCTTCAATGGGTTTTGATGTTGAACCCATTGAAGCAAAGTGTAGTGTGAAACGGCCATTGTTTGTTTTCTTGTCATCTTCCCTCCTGTTCCCGTGTCCATGTGGTTTAGCCCTGTCTGATAAATGAAGTTCTGTCTGTCAATCTGTGAGTGTTGTCCGTGGCTGGTGAGTCACATATAGTGACTGAAAACTTAAAATTTTACACCACACAACTCCTTTGTATTGATGAACGCTTTTAATGACAAGATACGTCTGCATCATGATAAAGACGTTGAATGTTAAGTTAAAGAATGCTACACCTGTATAAAACTATTAGGAATAAGAATATAAAATTCACAAATATATTTTTTTCCTAATTGTATAAATTTTTTGAGTTTATAGAACAAATCAGAATGACAAATTCATCTCTGCCTCTGAGAGAACCTTGTAACTGCTAAGAAAACTCCTTTTATTTCTTCTGCCAAGTATATTCTGAGAATTCTGGAAATCTTATTACACAGTAACTTGTCATTCAACTCTTTTACATACTGTTACCTTTAATGAGGTGGAATGGAAATAAGCATCAACTTGGCAAATTGTGCATTTTTTTACATATTTTGTGGGTGGGGTATTACATTTAATATATGGATCTTTTTAAAGGGTGCCTGATAGAAAGATTAACCCCCTTAAAATGTTAGGAAGGCTGAATCACCTTCCTAATGACATTTCTAACTATATCTTTATACTTAAAATATCTTTATTAGAGAAGGGTGAATATATTTGAGTGAAACTGAATTCCACTTCAATATTACATATCTGCCGCGTAAAGGCTCACTTACGGCAAGCTCGCATTCAGTCAATTCATTCCCTAAGGGACTTGCGGTCAAGTGTGGCACTTGCGGTTTTGCCAGATCAGGCACTTGGGGCAAGTCAAAAAAACATTGCTAGTAGCATTTATTTGCTGTTGCCACAAGTGCTGAATTCAGAAATACCACAAGTGCTGCACATGTGCACAAGTCCCATAGGGAATAAATTGGGCTGAATGCAGTCTTACCGCAAGGGAGCCATTACGCGGCAAATGCAGCAAAACTGCCAGATCTGCCGCGATTGTCAAAAATTGCTGATGTGAAAGCAGCCTTAAAGGGGTTTTCCAGTGTTCTGATAAAAGTCTGCAGTTAGTCTATGTGACTGCATACTCCTCAATCTTCAGTGCACATGCATATTCCCAAACCAAACAATTTGAATATGGACGGCACTTGCAGATTGACTTCCGATCTCCTACCCCAAATGTAACAGCTTTATATATTTTTATGAAGCTGTCAAGCCTGTTGGGAGTCCCACATCCAGTCTGTGCACTGCAATATTGTTCAGATATCTATGTGAGCCCTTACAGCCTGCTTACTGTATGCTATCAATATTCTCCAGCATTGCCAGTGAGAGTGAGTGGTAATGTGGCATCAAGTATTCAATCTGTATTCTATTGGTCACATTCGGACTAGAAATGCCCACTTAACACTGAAAGATCCTAATCACAAATGCCATAAGATTTCCGAAGACTGCAGATATTTTCCAGAGAGCCGAACAACCTTTTTCATTTTTTTATTGTTTATACTTAATATGAAAATTGTTTTTTTTTAATGGTTAATGCTTGTTTTTTAATGTGTAGCATTTCTTTGAGAACTTGAGGTTGAGACCCCTTGTACAATACACTGCTCCACTTAAGTAAAGACATATATATTCCTGCCAGCCTTTAAAAAAATAAGTCTTGGAGATTTATTTCAATCCAACATGTTTTTGAATAACAGGGTAATTTTTTATTCAGCTTTTTATTAAAGAGAGTCTGTCACCTACAAAACTCAAATTAAACTATTCATATACACAGGTGCATAGCCCATGAAATAATTCCACTTGTAGTATAGATTTTACTTACTTTATTTTAAGTACAAACTGTACTTTTGTACACTTTTGGATCTCTAGGGAAGTGGGCTGCAGACCCACAAAATGCGTTAGATGGAATAAAGGTACTACTACTTTCAACCACTGTGATTCTTGGGAAGTTTTATCCATGACAGCAGCACATGTGGAACCACCCATTCCATATTGGTTTATATCAATTCATACAGAAGGCATTTTAAGGCAATGAGTCATCTACACAGACAAATGCAAAATATAAAGAAAGGTAGGGAAGATAAAACTATCCCTAAATACAGGTCATAACATGGTAACAGCAGTCCAAAAGGAGCAAAAAACGTTCAGTTAAATAAATATCACAAGGTAAAGCCATTCAGCATATAATACATATACCCATGTATGGGAAAACACACCCACACTTATGTATATTAAGAGCACTCCATGTGGACTTTATGTGTTTCTGTGGGCACCACACAAAGACATGTCCATTTTTCACTGCAGCACAGGGTGATATTGGCATAGTGTCAGAAAAAAATAGGAATATAAACACAAAGAGGAAAGTGCATGTCCAGATATGCACATAAGAGATGTCAGTCTGCTGGTGTCAAACAGAAAGAGGGCAGCAGACATCAATCAGTTCTTACATGTGCATTACAGCTGAAAGTATATAAATATCATAATAAATTGTGACAAACACATGCTGAAAAATTCCAATGATATCCACAAAAAATATGAGTATAAATAAAAATAGATGGAAGAAACACTGCTGTCCTGAACCAGAGAGAGGCATGGTGAATAAAGGGAATCTGCTAGCAGATTATTGCTATTAAATCTGAAGACAGCATGCTGTAAGGGTTATTACTAGAGATGCATGAATACTTGAGTGTTCACATTCAGCTTTGTTTGCCGAATGCAGGGTGGTTGCTGAATTGTTTGATGAATAATTCGACAAACGCCCCAGACAATATTAAAATCAATGGCAGGCAACATCAATCGCATAGAAAACACCTTCAAAGCTTTCCAAAAGCTGCCAAACATACACAGACACACACAGATCATCTTACTTGTCTCTTGCTGCTTTCTTGCTCCCAGGTCCGCTCTCCCGTGCTTCCTCTCGCTCACTTTCAGTCCCACCCATTATCCTTTCTGATTATTCACTTTAATGACTCGACAACAGCCAATCACAGACACTCATGCTCTTTGAGAGCATCTATGATTGGCTGTTGCAATAAGACTTCATTTTCACAATCAAGATGATGTCTGTGCTTGGGTTATCCTACACATTAGTGTAGGGCAACCAACCTGACATCATAGGGTGAAAAATAATTAAATAATGGGAACAAAATGCAAAGGGCTTTACTGTATTTTGCCTTCCCAGCACAGATAAAGCAGACAACTATGAGCTACCACCCTTAGTTTCCCTTTTTTTACCTTGGCAGGCAAAAAAATGTATAGGGCACTGCCCTTTTATTAATTGTAAGCCAAGGAAAAACTAGGCAGCTGAGGGCTAGTATTCTCAGTGGGATGAGGGGCCATAATTTTAGGGCCCCTCAAGATAAAGAATAGCAGCCCACTGCGGCCCCTGAAAATGGTGCATTCATTGTAGCTGTCACAGATGCTGTCACAGAGCATGAGCATCTGTGATTGGCTGTTGCTCGGTCAGTGAAGTAAATATGCAGAAACCTTTAAGAGTAGGGCAGAAGCAAGTGAGAGAGAGAGTACAGGAGGGGGGACCTGGAAGTAAGCAAGCAGCGGGAGTCTGGTAAAATCAATCTGTGTGTCTGTGTGTATGTGTAGCATAACGTAGAACAAAAGCATTAGTGTATTTGCACTAATGCTTCAGTCCTAGTTAAGCTACACATAAATCCAATTACTGAACAAAACCTGAATTTCCTGAATTTTCAGCAAAACATTCGTGTTCCAGTAGCCGAACAAACATTGCCAAATTTGGTCCAGGTTTGAAATTGGTAAACATCTTCGAGCAAAGTTATCTTATCTCTAGTTATTAAAAGATAATTCAGTGCTGTCTCTTTTGTCTGTGTGTGGTGTTGTTTATTTGCAATATTTGGTTAAGTAGCATAACATTATCTTTGCTGAACTACATTACCTCACACAAGGCTGTCCGACACACACCCTCATCTGACTGGCACTTCACTGTCAATGTATAATGTCTATAGAGAGCCTGGTGAGGGCGGGGGCTGCTCTCCCTCAGTCTTGCTGCATGGCTAAATATAAAATCTTTGATTGAGTCAGAACTGGTGCACCCAGTAATCTAAGGGTACCTTCTCACGCCACAACCAGTGGAGACAATTTTGGCGGCGATATTTCTCTCTGGATTTATCGCCGCCAAATTGCCTCCTTATTGTGGCGTGTAATTGGGGAATTTGGTGGTGATAAAACCAATGTCGCCTGGTTTTGATTTTGCAGCACTGCTCCAAAATCGAAACCAGGCGACATTGGTTTTATCGCCACCAAATTCCCCAATTACACGCCACAATATGGAGGCAATTTGGAGGAAATGTGGCAGCGATATTTGCAGGTCGCAATATCGCTGCCAATATTTCGCGCCGCGGTTGAGGCATGTAAAGGTACTCTAAGAGATACATCGATTGTTGGATTCAGAGTCTCTTTGTTTACATCATGCTGCTCTCAGAAAAGGTACAAAAAGATGCTGACAGCATTCCTTAAATAAAGACTGTTCTACGGGGATCATAAATGCCCAAGTCTCATAGGACAATAGGTCACCAATTTTTTGCAGATAATTAGCATTTTTAATTACCATAGGTTAGTGGGTTGCAACCTCTGAGTTGCAACCTGCTCTTTTAATTGTGATGCTGTATTTTTTTTCTACACTACTGGTATGATTTTTATTAGGGCTAAGTCTTCTTTATGAATGTATACTGTAATTGTCTCCATACAGTCCTTCGTATATTATAATACATTATCCATAGTTCTTCTATTATAATGCACTGCCATAACCCGTCATATATTATATTGCACACCCATAGTCCGCCATGTAGTATAGTGCACCTCCATAGTTCCCCACCTCCTTAATTATTGTATTGTATTTTTACATTGATTCTATGCTTATTGTATTGTATCTAATTACTGTACTGTATTTTTTACATTGTTTCTAAGCTTTAATTATTATACTTTTTACATTGATTCTCTGCTTAGTGTATTTGATTTTTTACATTGACTCTACTTTAATTACTTACTGTATTGTATATTTTTTATTGTTATCTATGACCACTTTTATATGAACAACTGTATTGTAAAGCGCTGTGCAATATGTTGGCGCTATATAAAGATTTTAATATTATTAATATTATTATTATATAATGTACCCCCATAGTACTCCATATAGTATAATGCATCCCCCATAGCCTTCGTTGTAATATAATACACCCCTATACTCCTCCATATAATATAGGGCACCTCCATAGTCCTCCATATAGTATATTGCACCCCCATAGCCCTCCTATATTTTATTGCCTATTACATAGTTTCCCAATAGTGTACTCACTGATTTAAAAAAAAAGTACTCACATCTCTGATGGCAAACAGCGGCGGCCAGGACTCTAAAGAAGAATGCTGCCGGCAGAGGTGGCGCTAACTATAGGAGCGGGATCCGCGGGGTGCTATCACTTGTACATACCCCTTGAACGCATGCAGCTCTGCTCCGTAAACATCGTACACACTCGGCTCTGCTCCATACACCTCATACACACTAGGCTCCGCTCCATACACCTCGTACACATGCAGCTCCGCTCCGTACACTTTCTACACACGCGGGTTTGTCCTGTACACTTCATACACACTTGGCTCCGCTCTGTACAACTCGTACTTACTTGGCTCCGCTCCATACACCTTATGCACCAGTGGCTCTGCTCCATACACCTCATACACACTCAGCTCCACTCCGTACACCTCATACACACCGGCTCCACCCCTACCCTCCGTACCCCTTGTACACTCTTGGCTCTGCTTCGTGCACCCCATACACACGTGGCTCTGCTCCATACACCTCATACAAATGCGGCTCCAGACCGTACACTTTGTACACATGCGGCTCTGCTACATCCACACAGTAAATACCTCCTGACCCACATATAAACTTTACCTCATCCAGCACCATGACAACCAGCACAGCAGAGTCCTGCATACACGGAGGAGCTGATCATGTGACCCCTGACTCTGGTAAGGTCCTGTAAGCACAGAGCAGGTAGGATGCAGCAGCTGCTTGACTTTGCAGCTCTGCTCTGCAGTCACAACCTGCGCCACTGCTGCTCTGCTCCTCACAGCCCACAGGGACAGTGGGGAGTGATGAAAGCAGAGTGTCCGTGGGCTGCAGCTCACAGATCGCAGCTCTTAATCTTCCCAGTTTGAGGAGCTGGCTGTTTTAACAACCAGCAAACCGGGGAGAACTTGGCGCATCCCACCCCTGCAGGTCCTGATGTGCTACAGCTCATTGGGACCTATCACAAGTGATCGGATGCTGCAGCAGTGTGGCGCCCTATGGGGCTGTGTAAGATAAAGAACCAAGTGAAAAAAAAAGTTTTAAAAAACATGAACAAAAACACAAAAGTTAAAATCATCTCCTGTTTCCCTCACTCAAAATAAAAGTATTAAATAAAAAAAAAAAAAAAACATATATATATATATATATATATATATTATATATATTATATATATATATCTACTATATAATTGTCTAAGGGTTTTTTGAGTCTATCTGTCGCCGAAATTGCGTGCCACACAGAGGCAGCACATTCGTTGCCGCCAAGGGCGACGGCCAATGAGCTCAGACTATACAGATAGCCGCGACCAATGAGCTCAGAGTATGCAAATAGTGCGTGCTGAACATTCGAATTTCACGCCAATTTGCAGTCCGGTGGAAGCGGCGCGCGGGGCGCCGCTTCTGCAGGTAGTGACGCTCCGGCAAAAGGTGGACCCAGTGTGCGCGAGCCAGCTGGGAGAGTCCCGACTGGCGAGCCGCTAACCGGAGCTCAGCCGCGGCTACCTGCGGCACGGAGGTCCACGGTGAGCCAGCTGGGAGATGACCGGCGTTAGCCGGTCATTTCCCAGCTGGCGAGCCGCTGACCTCTGTGCTGCAGTAGCCGCGGCTGAGCTCCACCCATGACTTCAGATTTTACACATGGCGCCGTGGCGAGCGCCGCTATGCTGATTGGCCGCCCGCATTCACCGCCGACCAATCAGGATAGCGACGCGCACCATGGTGCCATATTTCAAATACACTGAGTACAGTGTATTTGAAACATGGCGCCATAGCGGGTGCCGCTATTCTGATTGGTCGGCGGTGGACACGGCGACCAATCAGAATAGCGGCGAGCGCCATGGCGCCATATTTCAAATACACTGTACTCAGTGTATTTGAAATATGGCGCCACAGCGCGCGCCACTATCTTGGTGGGATAGAAGCTATACATGTAGTGTAATATGCCACCATATGCCATAGTGCTGCTATACATGTAATGTAATGTACCGCCATATACCATAGTGCTGCTATACATGTAATATAATGTACCGCCATATACTATAGTGCTGCTATACATGTACTGTAAAGTACCACCATATACCATGCTATAAAAATATTTGTAATTCACTCACGTTGACTGAACAAGTTCTGTCAGTCATAGTATGTCAACTACATACATATTCTAGAATACCCAATGCGTTAGAATCGTGCCACCATCTAGTATATATATATATATATATATATATATCATATATACTCGAGTATAAGCCGACCCGAGTATAAGCCGAGGCCCCTAATTTTACCCTCCAAAACTAGGGAAATTTATTTATTGAGTATAAGCCTAGGGGGAAAAATACAGCAGACCCCCATCCTGGTATATAGTGCCCCCCATCAGTGGTATACAGGCCCCCAGCAGTGGTATACAGGCCCCCAGTAGAGGTATACAGGCCCCCAGCAGTGGTATACAGGCCCCCTCCTTAGTATACAGGTCCCCAACAGTAATATACAGGCCCCCAGCAGTAATATATAGGCCCCCAGCAGTAATATACAGGCCCCCAGCAGTGGTAAACAGGGCCCCTCCTTAGTATAAAAGGCCCCCATCAGTAATATACAGGCCCCCAGCAAAGGTATATAGGAACCCAGCAGTGGTATACAGGCCCCAGAAGTGGTATACAGGCCCCAGCAGTGGTATACAGGCCTCAGCAGTGGTATACAGGCCCCCAGCAGTAATATACAGGCCCCCAGCAAAGGTATATAGGGCCCCAGCAGTGGTATACAGGCCCCAGCAGTGGTATACAGGCCCCCAGCAGTGGTATACAGGCCCCCAGCAGTAATATACAGGCCCACAGCAGAGGTATATAGGGCCCCAGCAGTGGTATACAGGCCCCCTCAGCAGTGGTAAACAGGGCCCCAGCAGTGGTATACAGGCCCCCTCCTTAGTATACAGGCTTCCAGCAGTGGTATATAGGGCCCCAGCAGTGGTAAACAGGGCCCCAGCAGTGGTATACAGAACCCCAGCAGTGGTATACAGGGCCCCAGCAGTGGTATACAGGCCCCCTCCTTAGTATACAGGCCCCCAGCAGAAATATACAGGCCCCCAGCAGTAATATACAGGCCCCCAGCAGTGGTATATAGGGCCCCAGCAGTGGTATACAGGCCCCTCAGCAGTGGTTATACAGGCCCCCTACTTAGTATACAGGCCCCCAGTAGTAATATACAGGCCCCCAGCAGTGGTATATAGGGCCCCATCAGTGGTATACAGGCCCCCTCAGCAGTAGTATACATGCCCCCTCCTTAGTATACAGGCCCCCAGCAGTAATATACAGGCCCCCAGCAGAGGTATATAGGGCCACAGCAGTGGTATACAGGCCCCAGCAGTGGTATACAGGCCCCAGCAGTGATATACAGGCCCCCAGCAATAATATACAGGCTCCCAGCAGAGGTATATAGGGCCCCAGCAGTAGGTATACAGGCCCAGCAGTGGTATACAGGCCCCCAGCAGTGGTATACAGGCCCCAGTAGTGGTATACAGGCCCCCAGCAGTGGTATACAGGCCCCCTCCTTAGTATACAAGTCCCCAGCAGTAATATACAGGCCCCCAGCAGTAATATATAGGCCCCCAGCAGTAATATACAGGCCCCCAGCATTGGTATACAGGGACCCTCCTTAGTATACAGGCCCCCAGCAGTAATATACAGGCCCCCAGCAGAGGTATATAGGGCCCCAGCAATGGTATACAGGGCCCCAGCAGTGGTATACAGGGCCACAGTAGTGGTATACACAGGCCCCCTCCTTAGTATACAGTCCCCCGAGCAGTAATATACAGGCCCCCAGCAGAGGTATATAGGGCCCCAGCAGTGGTATACAGGCCCCAGCAGTGGTATACAGGCCCCAGCAGTGGTATATAGGCCCCAACAGTGGTATACAGGCCCCAGCAGTAATATACAGGCCCCCAGCAGAGGTATATACGGCCCCAGCAGTGGTATACAGGCCCCAGCAGTGGTATACAGGTCCCCAGCAGTAATATACAGGCCCACAGCAGAGGTATATATAGGGCCCCAGCAGTGGTATACAGGCCCCCTCAGCAGTGGTAAACAGTGCCCCAGCAGTGGTATACAGGCCCCCTCTTTAGTATATAGGCCCCCAGCAGTGGTATATAGGGCCCCAGCAGTGGTATACAGGGCCCCAGCAGTGGTATACAGAACCCAGCAGTGGTATACAGGGCCCCAGCAGTGGTATACAGGCCCCCTCCTTAGTATACAGGCCCCCAGCAGTAATATACAGGCCCCCAGCAGTAATATACAGGCCCCCAGCAGTGGTATATAGGGCCCCAGCAGTGGTCTGCAGGCCCCCTCAGCAGTGGTATACAGGCCCCCTCCTTAGTATATAGGCCCCCAGCAGTAATATACAGGCCCCCAGCAGAGGTATATAGGGCCCCCAGCAGTGGTATACAGGCCCCAGCAGTGGTATACAGGCCCCCAGCAATAATATACAGGCTCCCAGCAGAGGTATATAGGGCCCCAGCAGTAGGTATACAGGCCCCAGCAGTGGTATACAGGCCCCCAGCAGTGGTATACAGGCCCCCAGTAGTGGTATACAGGCCCCCAGCAGTGGTATACAGGCCCCCTCCTTAGTATACAAGTCCCCAGCAGTAATATACAGGCCCCCAGCAGTAATGTATAGGCCCCCAGCAGTAATATACAGGCCCCCAGCATTGGTATACACAGGCCCCCTCCTTAGTATACAGTCCCCCGAGCAGTAATATACAGGCCCCCAGCAGAGGTATATAGGGCCCCAGCAGTGGTATACAGGCCCCAGCAGTGGTATACAGGCCCCAGCAGTGGTATATAGGCCCCAGCAGTGGTATACAGGCCCCCAGCAGTAATATACAGGCCCCCAGCAGAGGTATATGACGCCCCAGCAGTGGTATACAGGCCCCAGCAGTGGTATACAGGTCCCCAGCAGTAATATACAGGCCCACAGCAGAGGTATATAGGGCCCCAGCAGTGGTATACAGGCCCCCTCAGCAGTGGTAAACAGGGCCCCAGCAGTGGTATACAGGCCCCCTCCTTAGTATATAGGCCCCCAGCAGTGGTATATAGGGCCGCTGCAGTGGAATACAGGGCCCCAGCAGTGGTATACAGAACCCCAGCAGTGGTATACAGGGCCCCAGCAGTGGTATACAGGCCCCCTCCTTAGTATACAGGCCCCCAGCAGTAATATACAGGCCCCAGCAGTAATATACAGGCCCCCAGCAGTGGTATAGGGCCCCAGCAGTGGTCTGCAGGCCCCTCAGCAGGTATACAGGCCCCTCCTTAGTATATAGGCCCCCAGCAGTAATATACAGGCCCCCAGCAGAGGTATATAGGGCCCCAGCAGTGGTATACAGTCCCCAGCAGTGGTATACAGGCCCCCAGCAATAATATACAGGCTCCCAGCAGAGGTATATAGGGCCCCAGCAGTAGGTATACAGGCCCCAGCAGTGGTATACAGGCCCCCAGCAGTGGTATACAGGCCCCCAGTAGTGGTATACAGGCCCCCAGCAGTGGTATACAGGCCCCCTCCTTAGTATACAAGTCCCCAGCAGTAATATACAGGCCCCCAGCAGTATATATAGGCCCCCAGCAGTAATATACAGGCCCCCAGCATTAGTATACAGGGACCCTCCTTAGTATACAGGCCCCCAGCAGTAATATACAGGCCCCCAGCAGAGGTATATAGGGCCCCAGCAATGGTATACAGGCCCCAGCAGTGGTATACAGGGCCCCAGCAGTGGTATACAGGGCCACAGTAGTGGTATACACAGGCCCCCTCCTTAGTATACATCCCCCGAGCAGTAATATACAGGCCCCCAGCAGAGGTATATAGGGCCCCAGCAGTGGTTATACAGGCCCCAGCAGTGGTATACAGGCCCCAGCAGTGGTATATAGGCCCCAGCAGTGGTATACAGGCCCCCAGCAGTAATATACAGGCCCCCAGCAGAGGTATATACGGCCCCAGCAGTGGTATACAGGCCCCAGCAGTGGTATACAGGTCCCCAGCAGTAATATACAGGCCCACAGCAGAGGTATATAGGGCCCCAGCAGTGGTATACAGGCCCCCTCAGCAGTGGTAAACAGGGCCCCAGCAGTGGTATACAGGCCCCCTCCTTAGTATATAGGCCCCCAGCAGTGGTATATAGGGCCCCAGCAGTGGTATACAGGGCCCCAGCAGTGGTATACAGGCCCCCTCCTTAGTATACAGGCCCCCAGCAGTAATATACAGGCCCCCAGCAGTAATATACAGGCCCCCAGCAGTGGTATATAGGGCCCCAGCAGTGGTCTGCAGGCCCCCTCAGCAGGTATACAGGCCCCCTCCTTAGTATATAGGCCCCCAGCAGTAATATACAGGCCCCCAGCAGAGGTATATAGGGCCCCAGCAGTGGTATACAGGCCCCAGCAGTGGTATACAGGCCCCCAGCAATAATATACAGGCTCCCAGCAGAGGTATATAGGGCCCCAGCAGTAGGTATACAGGCCCCAGCAGTGGTATACAGGCCCCCAGCAGTGGTATACAGGCCCCCAGTAGTGGTATACAGGCCCCCAGCAGTGGTATACAGGCCCCCTCCTTAGTATACAAGTCCCCAGCAGTAATATACAGGCCCCCAGCAGCAATATATAGGCCCCCAGCAGTAATATACAGGCCCCCAGCAGAGGTATATAGGGCCCCAGCAATGGTATACAGACCCCAGCAGTGGTATACAGGCCCCAGCAGTGGTATACAGGCCCCCAGCAGTAATATACAGGCCCCGAGCAGAGGTATGTAGTGCCCCAGCAGTGGTATACAGGCCCCCAGCAGTAATATACAGGCCCACAGCAGAGGTATATAGGGCCCCAGCAGTGGTATACAGGCCTGCTCAGCAGTGGTATACAGGCCCCCTCCTTAGTATACAGGCCCCCAGCAGTAGTATACAGGGCCCCAGCAGTGGTATACAGGGCCCCAGCAGTGGTATACAGGGCCACAGTAGTGGTATACACAGGCCTCCTCCTTAGTATACAGTCCCCCGAGCAGTAATATACAGGCCCCCAGCAGTAATATACAGGTCCCCAGCAGAGGTATATAGGGCCCCAGCAGTGGTATACAGGCCCCAGCAGTGGTATACAGGCCCCCAGCAGTAATATACAGGCCCACAGCAGCTGTATATAGGGCCCCAGCAGTGGTATACAGGCCCCCTCAGCAGTGGTAAACAGGGCCCCAGCAGTGGTATACAGGGACCCAGCAGTGGTATACAGGCCCCCTCCTTAGTATACAGGGCCCCAGCAGTGGTATACAGGGCCCCAGCAGTGGTATACAGGGCCCCAGCAGTGGTATACAGGCCCCCTCAGCAGTGGTATACAGGGCCCCAGCAGTGGTATACAAGCAGGAAGAAGCAGGGACCAGAGGAGCGGCACTGTCAGCAAGGGGTCGCCGGAAAGGTGATGTATAAAAAGTTTGTTATTTTAATGTGTGCCGCTGCCTGGGGGACAGATAGTAAGGAGGGGGGCCAGTATATCACTGCTGGGGGGCCAGTGTAGTGCAATTTGCACTGCTCCTCCCGCTGATGGATGGGGGGATGCAGTGCATATTCATTACACTAATGAGGGGGCCCCACGTGACCGCCCACGGTCACTGCGGCCCCCTCCAGCCTCCTCCAGCCCCCGGTCACAGCCCCCCCCCAAACATATACCGGAGTGACTTGAGTATAAGCCGAGGGGGGCACTTTTCAGCACAAAAATTGTGCTGAAGAACTCGGCTTATACTCGAGTATATACGGTAATACATAAAGCTGTATGTGTGTGTGTGTGTGTATGTTTGGGATTGGCATCTACACCGTCACAACTACAGCCACAAAATTTTGCAGAGTCACACGTCTGGATCTCGAGAGCGTTATAGGCTATGTTGTGAGGCGAAATTTTAACTCTGCGCGTTCCAATTCATTAAACAATTTTGGCCCTATCTACATAATGGAGAGAAAGTGACAGTTACCAGTTGACAGTTGTGAATGAGAGGGGCTTAATGACAGCACCAAAGACTAACAGCATATACCAGCATATAGTCACTAAGGTGGGGCCCTGACATGGAATATTCACCACGCACGGGGACATGTATAAACACCACATGCACACAAAGAGTAACAGCTAAGGTGGAGCCCCAACATTGGATACTCACCACGCACCCTAACACAAGCACACACACCACAAAGAGACACACACAACACAGAGACACACACCACACAGACACCCCCCACAGGGACACACACACATACACACCCTATAGAGACACATGCACTCACCCCACAGGGACACACACACCACAGGGACAAACATACACACCCCTCGGGGACACAGACACACACACACATACCCCACAGGAACACACAGACCCCATAGGGATGGACACACACCACAGAGACACCCCTCCCCCTACAAGGACACACACCAAAGGGACACCCTTCCCCCCAAAAGGACACACACCACAGGGACCCCCCACCGGGACACACACACACCACTGGGACACACACACACCCCAGGGACACACACACCACACAGACAGACACAGATGTGTACAAATCGCCTCACACAACTCGCCTCATACTTCAGGTATTTTTAATTTCCAAAAATAAACATCTGATTAAAAACAGCCAATGTGCAACACATGTGCCATATAGGGAATTAAGGCAGATGTCAGTCACATGAGCTTTCTTTTATGTGTATGTGTGAGGTAATATAAACTGCCCGGCCAAGGGGGAGGGTTTACTGTTGGCTGGAGATTTATTAGGCTGCCTATAGCAACCAATCACAGCTCAGCTTCTACTTTCCTACAGGTCATTAATATGACATATTCAAATTCTATTTTGTTATAGCTAACAGCATTTATTCATTAACCAGGGTGTAGCTGGGTAGTACAGCCAGTTATATATATATATATATATATATATATATACATATATATAAGTTGATATGAAATCAACTAATGAGAGCCGTAAACTGCGTAATAGAAAAAATGGTCCAAGCGCCAAAATTACATTTCTTTGGTCGCCATAACATTGCTATAAAGTACAGTAACAGGCGCTCAAAACAGCTCATGCACCCAAAAATTGTATAATTGAGAACATCATCTGAAGAAGCAAAAAATAAGCAATCACAGCACCACATCCTGAAACGCTACGGGTCACGGAACATGGCACAAAAAGTGCAATTTTTTTTTTTTTTTCAAATTTATGATTTTTTTTCACCACTTAGATACCAGTAAAGGTATACATGTTTGGTATCTACGAACTTGTACCAACCTGAGGCATCAAACCGTCATGCCAGTTTTATCTCGTAGTGAACATCGCGACTAAACAACCCAAAAAACTAACTTTTAATCACACTTTTGTTGCAATTTCACTGCACTTGGAATTTTTTTCCCATTCTCCTGTACACTATATGGTAAAATAAATGATTGCATCTGAAAGTACAACTCGTCCCGCAAAAAACAAGTGTATATTTAAGGAAAAATAAAAAAGTTATGGCTCTTGGAAGCAGGGGAGCAAAAAATTGCCAGGTGGTGAAGGGGTTAAGGATTGACTAATAATAATAATAAAAATCATCATCATCATTATCATCAGGGGCGGAATGGCACAGGTGGCAGGGGGGCAAGTGCCCCCTGGGCTGGTGGTATAGCCCTCATCTAGGGCCGCCCCCCCACACAAATGGGCCGGCGGCGCTTTGCGGCTGGTGTTGAGACGCGGCGACTTGCGGCAGAGACGGCACAGTGAGTGGGCAGAAATCTCTGACAGCACCTCGAAACCCCCCCCCCCAGTCCTCACCTAAGGGCTGGCAGAGGAAATCTGCCACCCAGAGTTTGAATCCCCAGTCAGCCCCTGATTATCATCATCATCATCATTGCTAAGAATAATTGAAAATATTCTACTGCAGTGGAATAATTGCAAGAGGAGACACTAGGTGGCAGTAAAGCACATTTTATTTCCTTAGCCTTGAAATGTATGTTCATTTTATCATCTGTAAATCAAAGAAATGCAACATTTAAAGATTATTTGTGGTGAGGATCCATTTTTGTCGACATTAACAGTAAAAACACTGGATTCTTATATTACAGACTAGCATTAGTCATTATAGTTTCCGAAGTTTACAAGTTTTAACTTTGAGACATCATACTTTCTGATGATATAATAATTCAATAACTTAAACCCCTTAGTGACATATGCTTAGTGGATATGCACACTTAGGCTAGGGTCACACCTGCGGTATTTTTTTACATCCGGATGCGGTTTTGAGCATTAAAAATGCTCAAAACCGTATCCGGATCCGCAGCCCATAGTCTTCAATAGAAAAAACGGATTGCACTATTTGCAATCCAGTTACCAAATCTAGTTTTGCAGCCTGCGGTAAAAATCATGCAGGTTGCCTTTTTCGCAGCGGTTGAACTGGATGCATTTTTTTTTTAAATGGGCACCTATGGGACTGGATCCGGAACCGCAAGGTACATAAATGTACCTTGCGGTACAAGATCCGGATCCACATGCGGTTTTTAAGATTGCAAAAACCCACATTCCAAAACAGGATGCGTTAATGCATCCAGATGCGGAATGAGAGTTACAATTTTATGATCAAAAGGTAGTATGAAGGCACACGGTAAAACCACATCCGGTAATGGATGTGGTTACCGCATTGTTTCTTTTAAGTGTGACCCTAGCCTAATTGTATTAAAGGATTCAGGAACTGGTTCAGCTTTATACATCATGATAGTAACTGTTGCTACCTCTGATTACAGGTGTTTAACCTTTTAGATGCCACTGATGAGTGTTTACAAATTGGTAGCAGCCACTTCTTATACCCATAGCCACCTAAATCTTGCAGTGCCAACGCATTGTCATAGCAGCCATGGTCAGTGTGTCTATCATATTAGTATACCTATAATACATAGCTCAAATTAACCATCCTATTAACTTTTTTATTGCCTAAATATGTGCATATGTCAATGTAATATACTGTTGATGTGTTAATAAAGTAAAAACCTATATGACAAATGAGTTATCAGCCCAAATTATGGTATACATTTTTTTTCCAATTTATTGGTACATAATTTAAAATATACAAAACACATATAAATAATACATCAATAGATAAAATACACCACGATAATAATGCATCCAAATATTGCGGATCCAGCAAAAACAGGGATGAGAGCCACAGAAGATATTTCACATAATATGCTAGTCTACAAGGGTATTTTACATACTAAACAAGTCTGTAAGACACCTGCATAAATCAATTATTTAAGTTCATAAAGGTTCCCTAAATGATATACTAGTACGACCAGGAGAGATAATAGAGAATAATGTCAATTAATGACCCTTTGGAAGAAGCCGCAGGGCGAAACGCGTCAGGGTGACAGTGCATCATAGTTGGACAGGTAATTATGCCTCCACTGAGGTGAATAGATTTTTCTGGACACTTGTCCCACCTCAGTATGGGAGATAAATGGGAGGCTGCATGTATCTTGTAGCTAATGTACCTATGAGGATTTACCTGGTTCCTGTTTAAGACTCCTGCATTTATTCATTTAGCTATCTGGGTATATTCATGTTCTAGCATAGGAGTTTAACATCTCTCCTTTGTGGTGGGATTGATGTTGTACTATCCAGGGAGATTTTGGTTTAACTCCATCCCATGGTTTTATGGATTAGGATCTTTGATCATCCTTTCTATGTATACTGGTCTTTATGAGAGTTTCTTCAAGTGCACTGCTCCACCTTCTGGGTTTGTTCACTATAATTGATTTTTTGACATTTGTTATCACTTTACATTGCTTTCTTATTTTTAGCATTTTTTGTGAAAGAACAATTATTTGTGATATTGATTTTTTTACCACTCCTTTTACCACCATTTTTTGCCACCATGTATTATGTTTTGTGAAGAAGTGGCACTTTATTCACTATTATATATAGATAGGCAGATCTCAATTTGTATTTAGTTTTGGCTTTTTGGTGTATAACTGTATTGCACATGGCACTTTGGTTTTACATATAGAGCTTCTCAGGACCATACCATGTGTACGTGGGAATTGGAAATTGACATTATTCTCTATTATCTCTCCTGGTCGTACTAGTATATCATTTAGGGAACCTTTATGAACTTAAATAATTGATTTATGCAGGTGTCTTACAGACTTGTTTAGTATGTAAAATATCCTTGTAGACTAGCATATTATGTGAAATATCTTCTGTGGCTCTCATCCCTGTTTTTGCTGGATCCGCAATATTTGGATGCATTATTATCGTGGTGTATTTTATCTATTGATGTATTATTTATATGTGTTTTGTATATTTTAAATTATGTACCAATAAATTGGAAAAAAATTTTATACCATAATTTGGGCTGATAACTCATTTGTCATATAGGTTTTTGTCTACTTAGAGTTTGCCTGTCTAACAATATTGGCCTATTATCTGGTTCTACCGTGTTAATAAAGTAACCTACCATGGTCTTCTTTAGTCCAGAGTACTGCTCCTCTCCTCTTCTGAGTCACGTGATGGTTCTCCAGACTCTCCAAGTCACACTATGCTCTAAATGAGCCAAGGAGGGTCATGGCTTAAACTCTGCTGTGAGCATGAGTCAAGTGTCAGTTTACTGGGATCCAATTCTCTTGCAAGCAAGAATTGGAGCACAGGTGATCAGAAGATGGATAGATTAATTTCTCCATCTTCTCCATTGTGTTAGCATCTATCGGATGTCATCGGAGTGCATTCCTATGTTTTATAAGCACCTATTGACTTTTATGGATGTACATGATTAAAATTTACAGAGGCACTTACAGCAGGCTGAGATTGTTTTATCTTACTGAATTTGTATGTAAAAAAAAAATTGCTGATCTCCACTGCCGCGTAGTATAACACTGGTTAGCTTAAACCATGAGATTGAACTCACAAGTGTTTCACACTCATTTGAACGAGACCTTATAGAGACTTCTGGCTCACACATTAAGTAAAGAAGAAATATGAAACTTAAAAGAAAGGGACGCACAATGATGTATTTCTGTCGGCTTAATGTATAGAAATAAAAGTGAATTCGCTCACCTATTTGGGTTGTGAGAAGTCACAACCACTCTTTTCACCTGGGACAACTTTAGATGTCAAGCTTTTGTATGGTCTGCAGCAGTCCTCCCTCCAGTAGTAATCCAGGATAACAGGTATGAGAATACAGACTTGTGACCACGCTCCCGGTCTAAATAATCCAAAAATCAAAAAAGTGTTTGAATTCATATGGTGGAATGTATTTCTACGCATTTCGGGGTCAACCCCTTCCTCAGGAATACCACAACTATAGGATATCTTCTAGGATGTCATTCTATAGTTGTGGTATCCTGAGGAAGGAGTTTTACCACAAAACACGTAGAAAAAAATACCACCATATGAATTCAAACACTTTTTGATTTTTAGATTATTTGAAGCCAGAGCCCCACAAGTCCCTCTTTTCATACCTGTCATCCTACATTAAGTAAAGAGTGAGCCAGATAGTTTGAAGAGCTGTCACGTCACTCAGAATGGGAGTGGAAAGAAGGAGAAGATCCCAGTAGGTGAGTATACTAACTGACACTGACAGTAAAAAATATACACAGGTACACAAATTCAAGTTAATGTGAGGATTTGTTTAAAGCCCAAAAGAACTTTAAATGTACAATAGATTACAATATTACAGTATAGCAGCATTGTTTTTTCTGTGCAATGAAGTGCTAATTAAATCAAGTCCCTTAAGTGCACTAATAAAAAAGAAAATGTTTAATTCTAACTTTTTTCTCAGTATGCAAATAGGCAAATCTAGAAAATAAAAATATAACTTAAAGTATTTGGAAGGATAATTGTCTAAATCAATAGCACATAAAAAGTATAAATGCCGTAAATCGTGTGTAGGCTCAGCGCAATTCTTTTTATCAATGGCTTATGTCTACTGTATATCAATATAACTCACAATATGTACGCTAAAGAAAATCTTAAATAAAATCACAAATATGTATTTTTTAACCGTGTACCAGATATTTATTAAAATTATTTTTAGCAATTTTTTTTTTATATAAAATTCTTTAAAACATTAAAATCCTAATGTATATATATATATATATATATATATATATATATATATATATATATATATACAGTAATTTCTATAAATTCAATAAGTTTCTCATTACTCTTCTGGACAGGGTTCTGTTCCAATAGGGGGGTGATGTCTCTCAGAATCCATATGGGGTGCCCTAAAAAATATTTTAGTGTATCAGTATATATATATATCTTTCTGTTGGCTATCTACTATATAATTGTCTAATGGCCACTTCCATCTGAGGCTGAAATCGCGCTCCGCAGAAGGAAGTGGCCAGTATGCAAAAGAGCCACGCGGCGCGCAAATTCAAAATTTGCACGCCGTGAGCCTCTCCTCAAAGCCCCTGGCCGCGCTCCTGTAGCCCCCCGCTCCCTGCGGACCCTCACTCCTCCATAGTAAAAATAAAAATTAAAAAATCCTCAGTGAAGACACTCACCCATCTGCTGGCTCCCTCCACCTCCGTCTTCTAGCTCCTACAGGGCTTGAAGACCTGTCATTGCCTGGGAAACCAAACTGCTGAGGAGGAGCGGAGGCAGCCGGAAGAGCGAAGGGGGCAAGAGGAGCGGAGGAGGCAGGAGGGGCAGGAGGAGCGGAGGGAGCAGATGGGGCAGGAGGAAAGGAGGCGGCAGGAGGGGCAGGAGGAGTGAAGGGGGCAGGAGGAGTGGAGGGGCAGGAGGAGCGGAGGGGGCAGGAGGGGCAGGAGGAGCGGAGGGGGCAGGAGGGGCAGGAGGAGCAGTGGGGCAGGAGGAGCGGAGGGGCAGTAGAAGCGGAGAGGGCAGGAGGGGCAGGATAGGTGGAGGGGCAGGTGGAGTGAAGGGGGCAGGGGGAGTGGAGGGGCAGGAGGAGCGGAGGGGGCAGGAGGAGTGGAGGGGGCAGGAGTAGCAGAGGGGTCAGGAGGGGCAGGAGGAGCAGAGGGGGCAGGAGGGGTAGGAGGGGCAGGCGGAGCGGAGGGGCAGGAGGAGTGTTGACAATAGGAGAGACAGAGGAGCCATGACAGGAGGAGCGGGGGGCACAGGGAATGCGGGGAGGAGGAGTGCGAGGCAGGTGGAGAGACGGATGAGCAGGGACAGAGGCGCGGGGGGCAGGAGAAGGGATGGAGGAGGGGCGGTGAAAGGAGGAGAGATGGAGGATCAGGGAAAGGAGGAGCGGTGACAGGAGGAGAAACAAAGGAGCGGTGACAGGAGGAGCGGGGGGCAGGAATAACACGGGGTCGGAGGAGCGTGGGGCAGGAGGAGAGATAGAGGATCGGGGGGCAGGAAGAATGCGGGGGAGGAGGAATGCGAGGCAGATCAGGCAGGAGGAGCAGGGGGCAGGAGGAACGTGGGGCAGGAGGAGAGATGGAAGAGTGAGGACAGGAGGAGCGGGGGGCAGGAGGAGCACAGGGGAGGAGGAGCACAAGGCAGCAGGAGAGATAGAAGAGCGGGGACAGGAGGAGAGATGGAGGAGCGGTGACAGGAAGAGAGATGGAGGAGTGGGAACAGGAGAAGCGGGGACAGGAGGAAAGACCGAGGAGCAGGGACAGGAGGAGAAACAGAGGAGTGGGGACAGGAGACGTGGTGACAGGAAGAATGGTGACAGGAGTAGAGACAGAAAAGCGGGGAAAGGAGGAGTGCTGACAGGAGGAGAGACAGAGGAGACGTGACAGGAGGAGCGGGGGGCAGGAATAACACGGGGTCGGAGGAGCACGAGGCAGGAGGAGCGCGGGGCAGGAGAAGAGACGGAGGAGTAGGGACAGGGGGAGCGGGGACAGGAGGAGAAACAGAGGAGCCGGGACAGGAGGAGAGACAGAGGAGCATTGACAAGAGGAGAGAAAGAGGAGAGGTGACATGAGAAGCGGTGACAGGAAGAGAGATGGAGGAGTGTGAACAGGAGAAGCGGGAACAGGAGGAAAGACGGAGGAGCGGGGACAGGAGGAGAAATAGAGGAGTGGGAACAGGAGAAGCAGTGACAGGAATAGTGGTGACAGGAGTAGAGACAGAGGAGCGGGAACTGGAGGAGCAGGGACAGGAGGAGAGATAGAGGAGCGAGGACAGGAGGAGAGGTGACATAAGGAGCGGTGACTTGAGGAGCGGTGACATGAGGAGCGGTGACAGGAAGAGAGACGGAGGAGCGGGAACAGGAATAGCGGGGAGAGGAGGAGAGATGGAGGAGCTGGGACAGGAGGAGCGGTGACAGGAGGAGAAACAGAGGAGCCGGGACAGGAGGAGAGACAGAGGAGCAGTGACAGGAGGAGAGAAAGAGGAGAGGTGACATGAGAAGCGGTGACAGGAAGAGAGATGGAGGAGTGTGAACAGGAGAAGCGGGAACAGGAGGAAAGACGGAGGAGCGGGGACAGGAGGAGAAACAGAGGAGTGGGAACAGGAGAAGCAGTGACAGGAATAGTGGTGACAGGAGTAGAGACAGAGGAGCGGGAACTGGAGGAGCAGGGACAGGAGGAGAGATAGAGGAGCGAGGACAGGAGGAGCGGTGACATAAGGAGCGGTGACTTGAGGAGCGGTGACATGAGGAGCGATGACAGGAAGAGAGACGGAGGAGCGGGAACAGGAATAGCAGGGAGAGGAGGAGAGATGGAGGAGCGGTGACAGGAGTAGCGGTGACAGGAGAAGCGGTGACAGGAAGAGAGACGGAGGAGTGGAAACAGGAGGAGAAGGGACAGGAGGAGAGATGGAGGAGCAGGGAAGGGAGGAGCAGTGACAGGAGGAGAGACGGAGGAGACGGAGGAGAGGGGACACAAGCAGCGGTAACAGGAGGAGGGATGGAGGAGCGCTGACAGGAGGAGCGGGGACAGGAGTAATGGTGACAGGAGGAGCAGTGACAGAAGGAGCAGGGACAGGAGGATCGACGGAGCAGTGACAGGAGGAGAGACGGAGGAGCGGTGACAGGAGGAGAGACCGAGGAGCGGGGACAAGAGGAGCGGGGACAAGAGGAGAGATGGAGGAATGGGGACAGGAGGAGCGGTGACAGGAGGAGAGACAGAAGAGCGGTGACAGGAGGAGTGGAGACAGGAGGAGAGATGGAGGAGCGGTGACAGGAGGAGTGGGGACAGGAGGAGAGACGGAGGAGCAGTGTAGTTCACTCATGTTGACTGAACAAGTTCTGTTAGTCACAGTATGTCAACTACATACATATTCTAGAATATCCGATGCGTTAGAATCGGGCCACCATCTAGTTATTGTATATTAAGCTCGGGTGGTTTCTCTTACCTCTATATATTGCATTATATGTTATCTTCTTGCCGGGCTATGTATTGCTTGATGTGGATTTCCTCCTTTTTTGCTGTGCTTCCTTATTAAAATATGTTTGTATTAGTATGTTGTTGTATGAGATGATGTCATTGCTGCTGTGTCGGTCACATGACACCAGCAAAAGCAGGAAGAAGCAGGAAAACCAGAGGATGGCAGCAGTGACAGAGCGACGGAGGGTAAATATGAATGATTTATTATTTTATGTTGTGCGGCAGCATGGGGGTATATATTGATCATAGGAGAGGGGAGCATACACAGTGCAATGGAATATGCACCGCTCCCCCTGGCGCTGATGGATAGGGGGATGCAGTGTATATTGCATTGCACTAATCAGCGGGCCCACGTAACCGCCCACTCCTACTGTAGCCTCACCCTGCATCCTCTAGCCCATGATCACCGCCCCCCCCCCAACGGAGCCTGTACACCGTGACTCGAGTATAAGCCGAGGGGGTCACCTTTCAGCATGAAAATTGTGCTGAAAAACTCGGCTGATACTCGAGTATATACGGTATATATAGTGTCTTTGCAATTACAATTCAAATAATTAATTTACAAAAACATTTACATCACAGTGTATCATTACAGTGCATAAAAAAATCCATTCATATGTTCCAATAGTTTACATGTCTCATATTGGCATACAACAAATTGTGGGGTTATGGTTTGTCTTTTGGCCCAAAACACTTAAGCTTGTGAGCCACTACACGGCTCCCCACATCTCACAAGTCCTATCCATTATAGGACTTGTAAGATGTGGGGAGCCGTGTAGTGGCTCACAAGCTTAAGTGTTTTGGACCAAAAGACAAACCAATACCACACAATTTGTTGTATGTTAAAAACTAAATTTCCACAATTTCAGCACCTGTCATTGTGTTTTTTTTGCACTCTTTTTGTTGCTGTGTGTGGCTGGGCCATATGGGTGCAGTTGTTCAAGCGGGTAATGGTGTTGAATGCCATAACAGCCCTTCTGAGATAAGGGTTAATGTAAGAGGCTGGGCATGCACTGTGCAAAACCTTTGTGAACAGCGCCCTATATGAATCCCATTCTGTTTCTCCCTCTGTGAGAAAGAAGGTTGCTAGTAATTGGTGCTGGTGTCCTGCATTCATGATGCTTTCAGTTATAACCTGGGCAAAGCTGCACACAGTGTAATGGTCTCCAGACCTGAATCTGCTGTGGTAAGAAATGTCTCATATTGGCCTATCCTGCTATACATGACCCTATCCTGCTATCTTTGGGCCCATCCTGTTATATATGTGTTCATCCTGCTATATATAAGTCCACCATGCTATATATGTCCCTATCCTTCTATATATGGGCCCACCCTGCTATACATTGGCCCATCCTGCAATATACAGCATGTCCCATCCTTCCGTATATGGTTCTTCTCTTGGTATATATAGTCCTCCTGATATATATGGTCCACCTCCTAGATTATTGCCCTTATCCTGGCATATATGTCCCCCATACTGATATATATGGTCCTTGTCCTGGTATATATGGTCTACCTTCTGGTATGTATGCTCCTCATCCTTTTAAATATTGTCCTCCTCCTCTTGCCACCATAGTGCTCCAATTATTATAAATATACTCCTCCATATATTATAATGCAGCCTCATATCCCTCCATATATTATAATGCATCCCCCATATCATTTATTGCATCCCCATTGTCCTTAGGCAACCAAGTACTCACTGATTAAAAAAAATAAGTACTTACTCCTCCATGGTTCCTCTATTTCTCCAGTCTCTGTGTGAGCACCCTTCAGCTCTGCACATCTCAACAAAGCAGCATGCAGTAGTGATGTAACTGCGCTCTGCTGCACTGAGATGTCAGAGCAGAGGCAATGATGAAGGAGGGAGCGGACAGTGGAACACACGCTCTTTCATCATTGCTTTGGGTGATGATGTGTGAGCAAATGGGATCTGGTGCACCTAGTACTCCTGATTCACGAGCCCCATAGAGGCCGCATGGTTTGCCTTCATTGGCAGTACACCACTACTGAGCTGGATGTGCATACTTGAGGTACACATCTAGCTGAAACAGGTGCTGGGGTCGCCAGGCTCCTGTACCTTTGGGCCCAATTGCGGTCACAATATTTGTAACCATAATCATTATGCCCATGCTTGTACAGTAGTGGTCAGTCCATGGGCCATCACATATCAGTGGTTCCTAGTGGTGTAGAGTTTACATAACAGAGTAATTTTCCATTTCCATTCTCTGGATCAGTTTATCTCTCCTTAAGCTTATAAACTCTTATGATCAGCAGGGTTCTCTAACTCTCTGTCATGAGTATTTAAGTTTTTAAGGTGAGCATGAATATCTCTCTCCCTCCACCATGTACATTTTCCGAGCAATTACAATCTTTCCAGTAGTGAAATTTGTACTAATTTAATCATCGCTAAATCATCAAAATCAATTCTCAAACGATCTGCCCAACGATAATAAAAACAAAAATCATTCAAATAAAAATAAGTACGGTATATACCTTGTGTTGATCTAAATTTCTATCAATTATGTTTTACTGTCTTTATTAAAGGTTGAAAATACAGCTCTTTTTTAATGCTGAACAGACGGTAGCATTGTAACATTATGTGCTGCTAAATTATATTGTAGTCATAAACCCACATTGCTTTATTAATTATAACAGTACAAATTATCATTCAAGTTAAAAAGGTTCATGGTCAAAGGACAAAACTCAAGAATGTGGGGCACAAAGAGGAACTGTTTATAGAGCGGTAGCAGCATTGGAAGATATGTATGTAGAATAATAAATAATCCACTCATCAGCACTTAAGATGAGAGATCCAAACATGCACAAATCTATAATCATATTCAGAAATTATCAACATGGGAAAATACAGGCACTTGGAGAAATGGGTAAGTATCTCATGGGTTAATATGTCATGCACATTCCGCATGTTCAGTGATTAGTACTAATAAAGTTATATTTCTGCTCGTGGTTATTAATTTACTTCATATGTTGATAATTTCTGAATATAATTATAGATGTGCATCTTTGGATCTCTCATCTTAAGTGCTTATGATTAAAATATTTATTATTCTATATACATACCTTCCAATGCATACCTCCCTCCTCTATGCGCTGTGCCTCTTATGTCCATACTATTGAGTCTTTACCTCTGACTGTGATCCTTTCAAACTTGAATTTTTGTTTTTCTTGTTAGATTTATTAAAACAATGTGTTTTATATTCATCAATTCCATGGGCATATGACTTCATTATTTTGTAGGATTCATTATTATTCTTGAGTTTTTCCCATTTTTTGTGGGGGGCCATAAGACTCTTTAGTCATATTTATCTCTATGTATATTACTATTCATATTCAGATTATTAACATTATAAATTATACTTTAATATTAAAATTACATTACAAAAAATAAAGATGAGCGGGCCTGTTGTGGTTCGGGCTCGCTGGGCTTAGCAGAACTGTAGTTAGAAGTTCGGTTCGGACCTAAACCCTAAAAAAATTTAAAGGAACCTGATCTTTAGTACTGTAAAAAGGCAGTAAAATGATCATATTAAGGACTAGGGGGCTTCAAAAGGAAGCAAAAAGGGGGTAAGAGCATTACAATTACTCTGCAAACAAATATGGATAGGGAAATTATTCAAATAGGTTCTTTCACCACATTAATCATGGTTAAATAGAAAGTAAATGCATACAATAAAAGTTTTAAGAGTACCACCACAGAGATTGTTTTCAAAGTTTTCCCACCAAGCAAAACATGTTAAGAGTGCCACCATAGAGCCTGTTTGCATGGTTCCCCCACAAAGCCAAAATTTTAGTAGTGCCGTTCAAAGCATATTTTCAGAGTTTCCTCACAGTGCCCAAATATTAGAGTGCTGCCACAGACCCTTTGTTCAGTGTACCCCCACAGAGAAATTTTTATTTTTAAGATTACCCACAGACATCTTTTTAACAGTACCTGGTACAGAAAGGCAAGTTAAAGCCTTTTTGAGAGTACACCTACAAAGCATAGGACAGAGTGACCACACAGAGCATGTTCTATGATTATGCAGACAGCAGAGTAAAAGGAGTAACCAAACTCTGTCCCCTACCCAAGCAGCATCCTTTCTCTGGACTAATCAGAGCAAAATGGTGGTGCTACACATGATCCGGCCGCGATACAGGCTGGTTGCTGTGGCTTGCCGGCCAATCACAGACACGTCAATACTTGGCATGGTTGTGATGATTGGGCATTTGCACTCAGCCAGAAGGCTTGTTGATCAGCTATGCTGCAGCCTTTTAACAAACCGTATTCAACATCGAACTACTCACTCAAACACGGACTCTGGGAGATATCTGTGTCTGAATTTGAGCACCAGACACTAAGTGCCCAGTATGAACCCCAAACTTTACAGTTTGGCTTTACTCATCCCTACTCAACATTAGGTGATTTATTTTCCTTATTTAAGTACTCAACTACTTTGTGGTATGTCCATTCTATGCAATTTTTATGTTTGTAATTATCTTTTAGCAACATTGCCAAAATGTGAAAAGAAAAGGAAAAATTATGCCTTTTTCTTGTTTTTTTATAGTAGCCAAAGTGCAATTAAAATTACATTTTACACATGTATTTATTTGTTAACATCAAGATATGGCTGACAACTGTTGTTTGGATTAACAGTGTAATTTGTTTGATTTTGTTTATTTTTGCCTATCTCTATATATTATTTTTTAAAAGAAGAAAACACAATTCAACAGAGAAAAAATACATATTCACAATTACTTAATATTTGAATTCAAATTTTCCTTCTATCTGGCTTCAAAAACATTGGTAAAGGAATGGCTGCTTCTAAACAAAAAATGCTCAGTGAATTGTAATGTATTGTAATAGAACATCACTGTTGCAACAAATCAGTTTGTGAAATGTATTCCCTATTAAGTATTCTCATACTACTTGTGAGAGGTATTATTGGAAAGAAGACATTTTAGGGATTCACAGTAATAATCATGTAAAGTTGCAATACGTGGTCACATAGTACATACATATTGACCATGCTCTTCCAACTCAATAACTGTAGAGTAATAAACTTCCTTTGAACTAAAGGGGTGTTCCAGAGTTCAGCCTCTAAAACCCTAACTTACATCTCAGGCTAGCATGGTTCCTCCAATATTTCTTCCACTCTGACACAATAGGAAAGGATGCAGCCAATCAGCAGCCGATGAAGGCTTCAGTGTATTGTTCTTTATGTGAAATGACAAGGGAGAGATACAGCACTGAGATGGGAGGATTGGTGTTTTTGAGGAGGTGAATTAAGCTTTGTCCTTGAATGATTCACTCAGGTACTGTTAATAAGTGATTGCCCAGTAGTTGCTCCTGGAGCGCATAAACACAAAATTCTGTGCCTGGAGATTCATGGCATGAGTTTTTGCAACCAAGCATATTATACCTTATACCACCAGGCACAATGTCAAGTGAAGGATGTAGTGGTATGAAACAGGTCACCACATGTATCCTGGAGTGGTGTAAACATGGTCTGTAGAATAATGACTCATGCTTCTTAATCTGTCAGTCTGGTGGATGAGTTTAGATTTTTTGAGCGCTATTAGCTAGACTTTAACCCCTTCATAACCCTGGAATTTTTCATTTTTCATTTTCGTTTTATGCTCCCCTGCTCCCAAGAGCCATAACATTTTTATTTTTCCATCAGTATAGACATATGATGGCTTGATTTTTGCGGGACGAGTTGTACTTTCATATGCAATCATTTATTTTACTATATAGTGTACAGGGAAGTTGCAAATAAATTCTAAATCCAGTGAAATTGCAAAAAAAGTGCAATGGCACGTTTGTTTTTTGGGTATTTTAGTCGCCAGGTTCATTATATGGTAAAACCGACATGACAGGGTGATGCCTCGGATTGGTACGAGTTCGTAGACACCCAACATGTATACCTTTACTGGTATCTAAGTGGTGAAAAAAAATTCAGAAATTTGAAAAAAAAAAAAAACTGACTTTTTGTGCCATGTTCTGAGACCCGTAACGTTCTCATTTTTCGGGATCTGGGGCTGTGTGACAGCTTATTTTTTGCATCTTGAGCTAACGTTTGTAATGATACCATACTATCGCGGAATCTCCGAAGCAGGTGGGGAATAGTGCGTTCCCCGCCACAGCCGCCCTGGATCCCGCTGTCAGTGATTGATAGCGGGATCCAAGGGGTTAACAGCACCGATTGGATCTGTGAGCCCGACATCTCAGTTGATCACATCAGCTGAGATGTCAGCTGTTTGATGTGAGCGCTGCGCCGGAGCTCACATCAAACACCCCTTACCCGCCCATGACGTCCTCCTACGTCATAGGTCGGGAAGGGGTTAATGTACTAAATGTAATGTTTAGCAGGGTTATAATATTGTAGTGTTATTTTATCTTGCCTAAGTCCCTTAGTTCCAGTACATGGACATTTTATTGATGCAGTATATAAAAATATCTTTAACAATTCAATGACTGACCTTCACTAACTTCATGAAAGGCATTAATCCTGGGTCACTGTGAAGACCCAGGAAATTGAGCACAAGAGGTAGGAGATCTGAAGATGAGGAAAGGACTGGACAGGAGGTGACAAGAAAGCATTATGATTACATTGGACAGTACTAAATATAATTAAAAAGGCTTTTAATAAAATCAAAGTCTTAATGTTCAGAAAATAATATAAGGGTCTTTAGGAAAGCTAATAATGAAATAAAAGTTAGCTACCAAAAACAAATTGCCACTGAGATTCAAATAAACACTTTAAAACTTTCTGCATTTTTTGGAGTTCAGCCACTAAATTAGAGTAAAACTTAATTTTAATCAAATTTTTTTCAAAAATCTGTATTCTCCAAGAAAAATAGCAACCACTGGCTGCCATTTTTTTCAATGATAAGTGGCCATCAAAAGGATGAAAATTTAAAAGACTCCTTATGCTACCCTCTCCTGTTTTTTATGAGTTATCTAACTCAATGTCAACACATTCATATTTTTCAACTGCCTCTATTGGTTGCAAAACTGCAATACTGAAATAATGTTGTTTTTCTACCATGTAGTTTTTAGATATGAAGGCCTGTATCTATATGATCACCTTTTTTTAAAATGAGATCAAAGCCTATTTTTCAATAGTTCACACTTAGACAAAGGTACAAAAGATAAATTGCTCATGCAACCAATTAAGTTAGATAAGTCATTATAAAAATGAGAGGAGTATATGGATTTTTCAATTTGTTTTTTGTTTCATCATTTTTTGGCCCTTTATGGTTTTAGAATCTGTGCAGAAGATTTTCATTTTGGAGACGGCAGATTTTTGAAAAATGTGTAAAATTCAATTCAACTCAAATGTATTTGCTCATCTGTACTTCGAATTTCATCAGATTTTTTTATTTATGGTGCTAATAAATTTAGATTTTTTTAGGTTTTATTTGAATCTCAATGGCCATTTTTTTTTTCTGTGGCTAACTTATTAATTTTTAGATATTCTATGGAGATCTTTTTGTTATCTCCTGAACCATTGGCCTTCAATTTTTTTAGTAATATTATATTTAGTACTGTACTACATAACCATATTGGTTTTATTTATTTATGACATTTTTTACACCCTCTATTTAGTATTACTATCCTCATTTAGAAGGCCATGATCCCTATAGCCTAAAATGTAGTATTTCCCTTAGTTGACTCAATTAGATTTTTTTTATGCAGAGTTGGTGAAGATTTTGGGGCAGAAAAAATAAATCTCAATTACCGTATATACTCGTGTATAAGCCGACCTATGTATAAGCCGACCCCCTACTTTTGCCCCCAAAATCTGGTAAAACCTATTGACATATGTATAAGCCGAGGGTGGACCCCAGCACAGGTATACAGCCCCCAGCAGTGTGGTATACAGGCCCCCCCAGTGGTATACAGGCCTCCCCAGTGGTAGTATACAGCAGCCCCAGAGGTATATACAGCAGCCCCAGTGGTAGTATACAGCAGCCCCAGAGGTATACACAGCAGCCCCAATGGTAGTATACAGCAGCCCCAGTGGTAGTATACAGCAGCAGCCCCAGTGGTAGTATACAGCAGCAGCCCCAGTGATATATACAGCAGCAGCCCCAGTGGTAGTATACAGCAGCGCCAGTGGTAGTATACAGCAGCCCCAGAGGTATATACAGCAGCCCCAGTGGTAGTATACAGCAGCCCCAGTGGTAGTATACAGCAGCCCCAGTGGTAGTATACAGCAGCAGCCCCAGTGGTAGTATACAGCAGCAGCCCCAGTGATATATACAGCAGCAGCCCCAGTGGTAGTACAAAGCAGCCCCAGAGGTATATACAGCAGCCCCAGTGGTAGTATACAGCAGCACCAGTGGTAGTATACAGCAGCAGCCCCAGTGGTAGTATACAGCAGCAGCCCCAGTGATATATACAGCAGCAGCCCCAGTGGTAGTATACAGCAGCCCCAGAGGTATATACAGCAGCCCCAGTGGTAGTATACAGCAGCCCCAGAGGTATATACCGCAGCCCCAGTGGTAGTATACACGCAGCCGCAGAGGTATATACAGCAGCCCCAGAGGTATATACAGCAGCCCCAGTGGTAGTATACACGCAGCCCCAGAGGTATATACAGCAGCATACCCCATCAGTATACAGGCCCCCCCATCAGTATCCAGGGCCCCCCCTTGCTCCGCAAACCTGTAAAGTAAAATCATTATACTTATCACCCTCCTGTCGCCGCCGTCCCCGCCGCTGCCGACATCGCGCTCCTCCATCTTCATGCAGCGTCTTCCGGCTTCCTCCTCTGGCACAGACAATGACGTCATTGCCTGCGCCGACCAGAGGAAGACGGAAGAAGATGGATGAAGCCGGAAGAGCGCGATGGCAGCGGCGGGGACGGCGGCAACAGGACAGTGATAAGTATAATGATTTTACTTTACAGGTTTGCGGAGCAAGGGGGGGCCCTGGATACTGATGGGGGGCCTGTATACCTATGGGGGGGGCGCCTGTATACCGATGACTCGCGTATAAGCCGAGGGGGGGACTTTTCAGCTCAATTTTTGGGCTGAAAAACTCAGCTTATACGCGAGTATATACGGTACTTGTGCAAGGAAAAAACAAAGTAACGTGGGCACAGAACTTATGATGTGTCCTAGACTTTGCTGGCCTCAGAATGTACGTGAAGATTTTGATGCAGAGTCTCAAAATCTGCATCAAGAATAGCATTAAACAATGCTCCATGGGCACAGGGCCTAAGAGGGTCCAGGGAGAACTGCAGTTGTGGTGACAAGGTTTGAGGATTCTGTATTCCCCCTGGCTAGTTCCACAGAGACCTTTAGGGCAGAGGGGTGTCCAACTTCAGTCCTCAATGTCTGAAAGCAGTGCAATTTTTCAGGATTTCCTTAGCATGACACAGGTGCTATCTTCATCATCTTCAGAAGGTGATGATTCCAGCACCTTGTGCAATGCTAAGGAAATCATGAATGCACTTATGTGGTCCTTGAGATGTGCACTTGGACAGCCCTGTTCTACCGGAGTGTGTGGATTGTCTTGCATTTCCATACCTTAGACCTTCAGGCCAGAGGCCTGCAGCGTGTTCACCAGTCTCCGTAGGGCAGTATCAAAACACTTGTTTGCAGAAACAGTCCAGCACATAAGAAATGAGCTAAAAAAAACTTTGCTTTACCACAGGCTATAAGTCTCAAAAACAAACAAAAATATACATAGTATATAAATATAATGAATGTCCCACAGGAGTCAATAGCCCACAGACTGTTTAAGTGGTGAAAATGAAGGGCAGAATCCATTAAGGACTTTGAATTAGACTCCAAAGGCTGCATGCATGCCCAGTAGGGGAAGCACATACCGTGCAAAACATGGGAAGGGGAAATATAATTTTAGCAAAAAACACAAGACTTGGTCAAAGAAGAACTGAAAAAAACTAAAAAAAAAGTAATTTACTAGTCAAAATGCCATCCAATGGATGTGTCACTGACCAAACAAGATGCCTTTTTAGGACAGTCCACTCTGCTTCTCATTCAAATTCTCATGCAGCTTTGTCAGCATTGCCCATGCTAAAAGTCGGGGTTGGTGATGGTACTCCATTGCTGGACTATCATGGGGAGGCACAGGGGATACTCCTTATGGGGTACTCTATGCCACCACCTGCCCCAGTACACTCCATCATGGCCACCAGTGAAGAAGAAGATGGAGGAACTAGAGGACAACCATGCCCTATAGGACAGACAGTACTAGCTTCGGGAATACTGACAGGCCCTCTGGGTTTGGGTACAGTTAGCTGGCCAACCAAGAGACACATGGGCTGCCATCGACACCACATCCTCTCCTGATCAGTCTCCTCCTTTCACTTTGCAAAGTTGTTGGTGGTGCCAGCCCTAGTTTCACCAATGAGGAACCATCCTTTGCTGCTCCACACCTTCATGAAAGTGACCTCCTCTCTGACAGAAATGGTGCATGGTTTTTGGGGAAGATTGTCAATTTGGCAGAGTTGACCAGTTTACATAGCACTGATACCTTGTTCCACTATGAAACCAAACTCCTTATCCTGCAGGAATGCCACCACCTTGCTTCGGGTACACTCTTCATAGAACTCATTAGCCTTAAGCCCATGCAACAGGTCCCAAGCGATGGCATCCATGAGCCAATTCTCCTATATAAAGGACAGGAAGTAGGGGTCCTCACATGGCATTGTTCCAATCAAATGCCTTTGTGGGGGTGCTACACATGGCTAAGAAAAAGGGCCTTCTGCCTCTTGTACCGCCTCCTCTTCCTTCTCAGCCTTCTCCTCATACTCCTGGTCATGGTGGTATTGGCTAATGGGATACAATAGATGTGGCACCTGCTGCAGGTGGATTCCAGCCAGGCATGCTGCAAGATCATGTGCAGTCTGATGTCTGGTACTCCTAGTCCCATTGACTGCTGTAAGTTCCTCAGGTCCTTGTCTGGCACCAGAACCCAGGACTGGATCACCATCTCATTGCAGATGAGGCCCAAAGTGGGAAGTACGGTGGAGCTAAGGTGACATACAAGTCCATCTCCTGTGCATACTGCTCTGGGTCTGATTCTGCTGACCCACCCTCTGCCCCAGGGGTGGTTAGGAAGATGACCTCCTTGAGAACAGGCATGACTGTAGTGGATCTGTTTCGACCAGAGCTGGGGTGCGTGGGGTACTCGGTCACCGGGGCTTCTGTGTGGGATGTCACGGGTGGTCGGTATCCCCGGTGCCGTGCCCTGGCGAACAATTGTACCAGGTGTTGTTGGTAAACGGTGGGGGTAAAAGGGGTTATTTACAGGGGGACGTGACGCCACCTGTAGGGTCTGGTAAGGTGGTACCAGCGCTGCCAGCCGGCCACTGAGGTGATGGAGGGGCAGCAGTGTGTGGTACAGCTCCCCACAGGTGGAGCTTTACCTCAGGGCAGCTATGATGGTATATGAGACGGTGAGGGAGGGCAGTGATGGTAAATGGTGGTGCAGTTCTTACCCCTCTGCTGTAGATGTTGATGATGTTCAGTCCTCTGAGCTGCGGCAGGAAGAATAACAGAAACCAATTCTTGTTTAACTTTGCTTTACTCGGTACCGGCTGATGGCATAACAATACACGGTACAGTTTGGTTTAGGGTGCTGTTACCAACTCAGGATTTTTCTTAAGGAGTCTTTAGATGTTCCTTCTCTGTCTTTCAGGGTTTCTATTCTCTTTCTAGATCTTTCTGTCTTTCCCACCTTGGAAGAGCTCACCCGCCAGTCCTGCAGTCTGTGTCTAGTAGGCTTAAATTGACTATTACCGGTCCAAATGGGAACAGCAGGAACGCACAAGTTTCCCACCTGACACCGGGTTTCAGTCTTTCCTCACTAGTGTAGGACCGTCTTTTGGGCATGAGGGGTGAGGTACCTTGTGGTGCTGTCAGCAACCCGGTCTGGTTGGGCCTGCAGCTCGTCGGCTTCGCAGTCAGGGCTGAACTCCTGGCTGCCTCGGTATCCGTGTCACCTGTGAACCCTCAACATGACCAGCTGGTTCCTACCAGTCTAGGTCCGTTGCCATCTGTCCTGGGCCCCCACATATAGTTGGGGTACCCTCCACTCAGCTCAGGCTGCCAGGCGTGACCACACTGTCTGCCTTCCCAACGCCGTCTGAGGTAAATTCTTAACTGTCACTCTGCTCTATCCTAAGCTCCGCCCACCACCTGTGGAACCTACCATATAGTTAGTTTCCCCTACACTAAGTGGTGCGGTCCTAAGTGAGTGCTAAAAATAGACTCCATAAGTTTTAAATCGTAACCTGGCAACTTACAAGGAAAAACACATTTTATATTCAAGTGTAATACCATTCTGTGGCGCATACCCGCAGGGGCGCCACACACCCCCTTGGTGAAACACACCCGTCCGCGGGTGTCAAACCAAACCTGAAATACAAAAATGCATTTTACATATAACATTGAACATTTAACAGGTATTAACAATAAGATTGCTTCTTTTCTTCCCTGTCAGGGAGGCGCATTGCTTATAACGTTACTTTAAACTTTGACTATAATCTAGTCCATACTGGCCCAACTGGGACCAGGTAACAAGTTTTTTTTGGTTACTGTCCATCAAGTGCTGAAAAGGAAAAAGAAACAGTGCAATGCAAGGGAAATATGCATTTTAAACGATTCTGCTCACACTTTGAACAGTGCAATACCGGGTTAACTCTTTATTGCTCAACTTACTGACCCGGATTGCAAACCTCCCACTGAGACCTGCGTGGCGTTTATTTATCCCCACAATACAGGTCCCGGTCCAGGTGGCCCTGGGGAACTGCAGATAGATGGACTCTCCTCTCTCCAACCGCTGCTGCTGATGCTGGTACCGCGACCCTCCATAGCTCGCGGGGCCCGGCCTCCTCTGTACCACCGGCTCCTTCAGGAACTGGATGAAGTCCTCCTCCGTCTTGGTGATATCCTCCTCTCCGGGCTCCACAAGGGGTGCATAAATTGGTCCCAGGGAATCAGCAGCTGGGACTGCCATTGCCTCACAGCCGGTTACAGGTAACAGGTCCGGAGCCTGACCAGGTATATTGAGTCCGCTCCAGGCCGCATCCTGCTTAGTTCTTATAGTCCATAACCGGTGTGGGCTGGCGCTCGACCCGCCCCCTTGGTTGATTGAGAGCAATGGGGGCGGGGAGACTTTTTGGCGCCTCTTGAATGGCCTATGTTTGTTGAGGGGCCGAGGCACGCCCCTAGGCCAACACATTGTTGTTGCTGCACTTTTAAGCCCGCCCACCACGAAGTTTCTGTGGGCAACTCCTTCGGGCTTTTCCGGAGCCCGCCACTGCCTTCGTCACTCCTCGGCAGAGCGAAGGGGGCGGGGCTTATCTTCCCGCTCTTTCTCCTGCTGCAGTGACGCAGTTTGAATTTTGTGAGGCGATGTAATGGCGGCTCGGCACAGTTCTTATAATCCACACAGTTAAACAGTAATAAAGTTCTTAAGGCACACTTCACCTGGTAGGTACCAGGCTGGCTCGTCCTGTTCGTGACGCCAATTTGTTTCGACCAGAGCTGGGGTGCGTGGGGTACTCGGTCACCGGGGCTTCTGTGTGGGATGTCACGGGTGGTCGGTATCCCCGGTGCCGTGCCCTGGCGAACAATTGTACCAGGTGTTGTTGGTAAACGGTGGGGGTAAAAGGGGTTATTTACAGGGGGACGTGACGCCACCTGTAGGGTCTGGTAAGGTGGTACCAGCGCTGCCAGCCGGCCACTGAGGTGATGGAGGGGGCAGCAGTGTGTGGTACAGCTCCCCACAGGTGGAGCTTTACCTCAGGGCAGCTATGATGGTATATGAGACGGTGAGGGAGGGCAGTGATGGTAAATGGTGGTGCAGTTCTTACCCCTCTGCTGTAGATGTTGATGATGTTCAGTCCTCTGAGCTGCGGCAGGAAGAATAACAGAAACCAATTCTTGTTTAACTTTGCTTTACTCGGTACCGGCTGATGGCATAACAATACACGGTACAGTTTGGTTTAGGGTGCTGTTACCAACTCAGGATTTTTCTTAAGGAGTCTTTAGATGTTCCTTCTCTGTCTTTCAGGGTTTCTATTCTCTTTCTAGATCTTTCTGTCTTTCCCACCTTGGAAGAGCTCACCCGCCAGTCCTGCAGTCTGTGTCTAGTAGGCTTAAATTGACTATTACCGGTCCAAATGGGAACAGCAGGAACGCACAAGTTTCCCACCTGACACCGGGTTTCAGTCTTTCCTCACTAGTGTAGGACCGTCTTTTGGGCATGAGGGGTGAGGTACCTTGTGGTGCTGTCAGCAACCCGGTCTGGTTGGGCCTGCAGCTCGTCGGCTTCGCAGTCAGGGCTGAACTCCTGGCTGCCTCGGTATCCGTGTCACCTGTGAACCCTCAACATGACCAGCTGGTTCCTACCAGTCTAGGTCCGTTGCCATCTGTCCTGGGCCCCCACATATAGTTGGGGTACCCTCCACTCAGCTCAGGCTGCCAGGCGTGACCACACTGTCTGCCTTCCCAACGCCGTCTGAGGTAAATTCTTAACTGTCACTCTGCTCTATCCTAAGCTCCGCCCACCACCTGTGGAACCTACCATATAGTTAGTTTCCCCTACACTAAGTGGTGCGGTCCTAAGTGAGTGCTAAAAATAGACTCCATAAGTTTTAAATCGTAACCTGGCAACTTACAAGGAAAAACACATTTTATATTCAAGTGTAATACCATTCTGTGGCGCATACCCGCAGGGGCGCCACAGATCCATCACCAAACTATGCATAATGCCATCATATTAGCAAGTTCAACTGTAGTAGCAAACAGTGTACCTCCCTTGTACTGCACTGCACAGGTAAAGTAAGATGCAGTAAGATGCTGACTGATTTCTGCAGTTTTGCGTGTTTGCTTTGCCTAAGGGTAAACCTTTCCACTGACTGGAATCTTACATAAAATATAAGTATTTGGAGACAGCGCAAGCCTATGAGATGTACTCGGTGGTCTAGTGGGGATCAGTGTGCTTAAATAGTGGGTTTCCTCTTATCTTTGTGGGTTGTGCCAACCCTGCACAACCCCGGTGTGTATGGAGCGCTGGCGCCGCCAAAGCAGTGGCCTCCTCGCAGCTCACCTTCTTCCGTTCAGATGTCTCACTCGAGGCCAGTCATGTGACCGCTGACTGGATGATATGTAACCGCAGGTCCGTCAGTTAGTTTGCAGAGATCCTGGCAACAGCTGTTCCTTTGCCCTCGGATGGGGATTTGATATGGATGATTCTTGATTAAAATAGAAGCGCTATAGCAACAGGATCCAAATCCACTTGATGAAGACAGAGGTCTGCCGTGGAAACGCGTTGTGGAACAATAAATTTATTAAACCTGTGATCCTGTTGCTATTGAGCTTCTATTTTAATCAATTGTCATCCACTGACAGGAATCAGACCCAATCAGTAACTACCAGATTTCAATGTTTGCACAATCTTGTTGCCCTGCCTAGCATCAGTGTGGTGGCTGTGCTTCAGAACTAACATCATCATCTGCCGTAAATCCAATTCCCCAGGCCACAAGTTATAACAACTGAGTTGTGGTTAGGTGCAGTGATTATTGGAGCATTACAATTTTGTAGGAGACAAGATGATGAAAATTAATAAGTTTATTCAGATGATGGTCACCATTCACCACCAATTCATCTGGAATGCTGAAAAAAGCTAGTGGGTACTGCATCAATGCAAGGACAACTTTAATATGAATTATACATTTAACACAGTTGTGTTCTTGCCAAAGTCTATATTGTAAATGTATGCCATAAAATGGCAGCCCCAATTGGGACAGTGTTGCAAATGTATGCAAAGCGCTAAGGAATTAATAGCGCTATATAAATAAATATTATTGTTATGACATGAAATGGTAATTATTGCACTTTTTTAAGAAAAATATCCATACTATGTTGTTCCATTAGTGTGAACAGACCTATATGGTCATGGACGTGAAGCATATAATGGCCAATACTATTTTACATGGATTGCTATCACATAAGTGTAGAACAGATGGCCTTGCATACTACTGACCCTCTACAATGGTAAAGGTTAGCTTTCCAAAATAAATAAAGAATAATAGTAATAGCAATAATAATAATAATAAAAATTAAGAAAAATATTTGTAAAAATTCCCCAAAAAATATTAATCTCTCTTAAACTGATGTTTTAAAGATATTGTAAGCTTCCTGGACTTCCCAAATGCTGTCACATTTGGCACTGTTTCCAAAGTTCAGACCCTGCAGGTGTCAAAAATACCTGCAAACTCCAGGAAGCTTAAAAACATGTATTTGAATCTCCAAAACTTTATACACCTTGATACAAGCCAGTAGACCTGATAGCTGGGAACACTCCTAACTGTATGTTTAGGTTTTGTCCATAATCAATGGTTCTTCTAGAAAGTGTTTTGGCCCCAAACAAACAGGGAAAGTTTTAGGGCCATTTTAAATTGCAAACTTATTTTATGAACATAGCCATGTTTGTCATCCTTTGGGGAATGTGTTTGGGTTTCCGATCCCTGAGCCGAAGCAGCCATATTTGGCCGAATTTGAATTTGGCGAATACGTTCGGGAAAGGTTCACTCATCTCTACTTTTAACAGACTTTTTTTGCATAAATAGTACAATCAAATATAACACATGTTCTAAAATATCTTATTACTGAAAAATATGTATTTTGTCACTTCTAAGCAATTTCTTAATTTCTTCCATATTTATTGAGCTTATTCAGTTATCTCAAATTACTCTTTCTTAAGACAAGATGAACTGTCAGCTCATTGAGGTATGAGAATACAAAGCCTTTTGAGGAGTGTAAAGGTTGGAGGATGAAGCAGGAGGAAGAAGGAAAGTGAAACAGGGTCAAAACAGATCACACTGCAGATTTTTATTAAGTGTTTTAATTAGATAATATTATCCTTAGTGCTTTAATGTTGCCTTCCATGCTATTGCTTCTTTTCAGTACATGCAGGAGAAAAAAAAGCAGGAATCCCTCTCAGTGTGTTCTGTGTATGAGATACATCATTGCAGCTCTTCTCCACCCTTTAGGTTGTGAGAGAACTGAAAATTTGATCTACAACCTGTAGAGTAGAATACAAAGAATGAATTTTAGATTCATGTCATGTAATGGACAGAAATCGCTGTATTCCTCATTAATGAGCGAACGTCTGGATGTTTGGGTCTGGGTGCCGCCTGTTCGGAATCACACTTAATCTCGTATGTCCTCGGAAGTCACTGATTTGTGACTTTGTGACTGGTTGTTTGACTCTACACTCACATACAACCAGCCATAAGCAAAAGAGGAAGGGAAGGAGGGGTTTCTCTTTTATACTTTCCAATCGCACTATGGACGATAACAGGTTTTAACCCCAGTGTAAGCCAATCACACACTGCTAGTGGCTCGCACTGGCACAACCACCGAGCATACTGGGGATCAGCAATCCTGACATGGGAACTTAGAACATGGAATTCCCCTGAATAGGTTCACTCATCTCTATTCCTCACACATAACTGCCTTTTCCTGAACATCATCTAAAAGTAAATGTAAGCTTTAAGGGTGTTGAACAGAGAGACTGTGCACCTAGTTGAGCCAGTGGGACAACAATTTTGGCTTGGAAAATCTCCATCCTCAGTGGAAAACACGGTACAATATATTCTTTGTAGTATGAATTGGCTGAACCTATTGGATTTGAGTTTTTGCAACTGTATTAGCTATGTAATTACGGTATATTAATATATTGGAATTGTGCGTGAGACTTCAGTTGATCCTATTCTATGTTTTTATAAAGTTGTTCCTTCTGTAGTATTATTGTTTTATCTGATCTTTATTATATCTACTTTCAGCCCTCGTCACCCTGAGCAAATTTTATGTCACAAAGCAAGCTAAAAAAAATTGCCTTTCTTCTTACCTGCTGGTCTCTTGTGTGTACTCTGTCACGCTAGCATCTTCAAATGTCATTGACCTTTTGAAGTTCAGAAAAGCACAGAAACATCTGGGTTCTACTGATTTTATTTTAGAAATGTCACATGCTTAAACAAAAGAAAAATGTGTTTATCACTAATAAGAAGTTGAAAAGGATTAAATCATTGGTGTCAATTATTTATATAGTACAAAGCTGCTATAGTAATGGCATTGCAGTATAGTTTGTTGTGCCAAAACTATAGCTTTGTATTAGGTCTGACATGTTTCTACCTTTGAACCTGATTACATCAGAAAAAGAAAATAATTTGTACTAAGTTAGTTTTTACCTTGAGTGCAAAAGGAAATTTATGCAAAACCGTAATTGCAAAAACAATCATGTAAAACTGCAATATTAAAATACTATTGTCTTTCTAGAATGTAAGTTTTAGATCTGAAGGTCTATATCTATATGAGATCCATATTTTATATGTGATCAAAACCCATTTTTCAGCAATTACACTCATAGATACAAAAGATACAAAAGTTGACATACTGCTGTAACCAATAGAGGCAGGTGAAAAAATGATTGTATTGACATTGAGTTAGATAACCTATGATAAAAAACCTGGAGAAACTCTATGGCAATAATACAGAGCATATAAGAGTCCAAGCCGGACCATTTAATAATGCATAATATTACAAAACAACAAAAGAACTCACAGTAGACTATGGCATATTTAGAATAGCATTAATTTTTTTGACTTGTAGTAAATGTGATCTCATATGACTGAGATTTTCACTATGGCTCATAATACAAACAATTTTTGTATACACGTATTCAATGGCAGTGTCCTTTACTATGTGCGCCCATTTGTATTGAGTTTGCTTGGAACAAATTTATTACCTAATTAGGAATGTGATACACATACTTTTGGCATTGTAGTATAGCCATACATTGGTTTTCTGTTAACAGTTCATGTTCCAATTATAGTAAAGTTAAAGTGGATCCGTCCTCAGATTTAACATATTTCAATACACCAATGTCAAACATTAGTAGACTAGAAGAATTGATGAGGCTGATCTATTTACTTTGAAAATGCACTAAATATATTGATGACTGAAAATTAACTTTAACTTATTGGTTAAACTCCATGGATTTGTGTCTACTTCCAACATCAAAATCTAGAAACTATCCAAGAAGCCAATTTCTAAGTCCTAAACTATTTCTTTACTCCCTCTTTAAAACTAAGCAACTTTTTGGGTAAAATGTAAGAAACTATGTCTGGTAAAAAATAAAAACTGCACTTCACCTAGAATATGCCATTCCCACTGTAAAACCTGGTGGTGGCAGCATCATTCTGTGGAGATGTTTTTTTTATTCAGCAGCAGCAGGGAAGTTGTTCAGAGTTGGCTGGAAAGATTGATTAAGCTAAATATAGGGCAATCCTGGAAAACACATGTTAGGGAATGCAAAAGAATGGAGACAGGTGCATATCTTCACGTTTCATCAGGACAATGACCCTAGACATATTGTCAGAGCTAAAATAGAATTATTATTTATTATTATTTGTTATAGCACCCTTTATCCCATGGTGCTTTACATGTAAAAATGTCATACATTGACAAGTACAATAATTATGAGTAATACAAGGCAGACACAGATACAGAAGGAGAGAGGACCCTTCCTGTGAGGGCTCACAGTCTAAAAGGGATTGGTGAGGATACACCAGGAGAGGGTAGAGCTGGTTGTGCAGCGGTTTAGTGGATTGAGGCTCACTGCAGGGTTTAGGCTTATCAGAATAGGTGTGTCTTCAAGATCCTTTTGAAGGTTTTCAACATAGGCAAGAGTCTGATGTGTTGGGGCAGAGAGTTTAACCCTAGAACGCATACCCATAGAAATCTACACATTCACGCACCTGGGGCCTTTTAGGCCTGTTTACAATTATCATGGAATAACTAAAAAAAAATACTTTTCAAAGTTTATTGCAAAGTAAGGATGCATTCCCACTAGCGCTGGGGTCCGCCAGGACGGGATTCCGTAATGGATCTGACCTCCTGGTGACCCCAGCTAAGGCAGGCGGAATCCTGCCGACAGCTGCTTGAGCAACTCTAATAATGTTATGTGATGGGGTGCGTGCAGGAGCCGCAGCAGTACTGTTCCAGAAAATATTCGTTTTAGATGTTCTATTTGAACGTTCTGCTGCATCCACTACTTCTTCATCATCTGAAGAATCGCTGGACGATAAAGTTGATACATTAGCTGGTGACATCACCTCTTCATCAGACAAAAAAATTTCACTTTCATCATCACTATGAAAAATGATTGCCTCGATTTCATGGTCAGTCAATCCCCTGGAAGTAGACTGTGCCATTGTAATTTTAGATGTCAGTAAACTAAAATGAAAAAAAAAAAAGATTACAATCAGGCTTGTGCACTGTAAACAGTATGTGATAAGACTCTTTGTTAGGGTCCCAGCACACCAAGCGATATAAAGCAGGTAAAGTGCAGCCCCCCTCCTCTTACCTCCAACAGATCGCTTTCTTGTAGTGCAGTAGAAGCCTCTGGTTTTGGAGCTCAGAAAGTTTCTATTTCCAGACAAAAAAAAGCTAACTTCTTCCTCCAAAGTCTCTCCAGCAATTAGGACAAAAAGACCTGCGATGAGGTCAGAGACACATGACTTTGTGAGGGAGCCTCCCTTCCAAGATCACATGACCATGTTGTCATTCAGAATCCACACTCTTCCCAGCAATAGCAGAGTCATAAAAGTTCTTCCCCAGCAACAATACAGACAAAACGACTGAGTATCACATGTAAACCTAGTACAGGCCTAAAAGGCCCCAGGTGCGTGAATATGGGGTAGTCCCAAAAAAAGGTTGTTATACCGAAATGTCTGTAACATAAAAATATATGAATAACTGGAAATTACTAACAACTATATACCTGAGGATTACCTAGATTTTCAAAATTCAAACTAAAGTACTTTTACAGAAAATAGAAAACAAGTAACCTGGCAGGCCTGCGAGGCCCCAGGTATGCGTTCTAGGGTTAAGAGTATGGGGAATGCATTAAATAAATCTTGTGTGTGGTTGTGGGAAGAGGAGATAAAAGGGGAGTAGAGAAGGAGATATTTAGAGGATTGCACGTTGTGTGTAGGTAAGTACTGGGAGACCATTTCACTGATGTATGGAGGAGGAAGGTTGTGGATGGCTTTGTATGTCATAGTTAGGGTTTTGAACTGGACCCTCTGGACAGTGAAGAGCAAGGCAGAAAGGCTTGACAGAAAGGAGAGGGGTGTAAGAGTGCTAGAGGGGAAGCCAGAGTGCAGGACATTGCAGTAGTTAAGGCGGAAGATGATGAGGTCATGCTCAAGTGTTTTTGCAGTTTCTTGTTAAAGGAATGTACAGATTTGTGAAATATTTTTAAGTTGGAGTCAGCAGAGTGTGGCAAGGGCTTGGATGTGTGTCTTGAAAGAGATTATGGAGTTGAAGGTTACTTTGAGGCAGCGAGCATGTGGGACTTGAGAAAGTGAGCAGCTATTGAATTTAATGGGTAGATCTGGTGGCATAAAAGAATAATATTGGGGAAACATGATGAATTCTGTTTTGTTCATATTCAGTTGAAGAAATCAAGCAGAATTTAAAGAGAAAATAGGAAAACAAACATTGTGCAATTTTGGTTCGTAAATAAGTGATATCAGGTTCAGAAAGGTAGATCTGTATGTCATCAGCACGGAGATGATACTGACAGCCGTAAGACTCTATGAAATGCCTCAGGCTGAAGGTACAGATAGAAAAGAGTAAGTGTTCTTGCACTGAACCTTGGTGACACCAAGAGATAGAGGGTGAGATGAGGAGAGGTAGATTCTGAATGTGTTGTCTGTTAGATATGAAGAGATACAGGATAAGGCCAAGTATGTGATACCAATATATGAGAGAATCTGTAGCAAAAGGGAATGATCTACACTGTTGAAGGTAGAGGACAGGTCCAGGTGAAGGATAGCAGAGTAGCGTTGATTGCTCTTGGAAATTAGTAGGTGATTGGTGAGTTGGTTAGTTGGGCAGTTTTGATTGAGTGATGCGTTCGAAATCCAGATTTAAACCAGTCAAAGAGTGAGCAGGAGGAGAGGCGGGAGGACAGTTCAAGATGGACATGCTCTTCCAGTAGTTTTGAGGCATAAAGGTAGAAGTGATATGGGGCAAAAGCTAGACACAGAAGGTGAATCGAGGGAGGGTTTTTTGAGGATGGTGTGATTGAAACATATTTAAAGGATATGGGTAAACCACCAGTTGTTAGTGATATGTTAGTGATATATTGAAGAGATGGTTTAGGGTTGGGATGAAGATTCTGGTGAGGTTGGGGATGAGGTGGTGTAGTAGCAGGACAAGTGTGCATGTTGTGAGATATGTCCTTGACAAAAGAAAGGAGAGCTGATCTGTCTTGGTGGAGAAAGGAGTTTTTGGAAGAAGAGAGCTGACTAGTGGTGGGTGAAGATAAGGTCCAGCGTGTGGCCATTTTTGTGAGTGACTGAGGGGAACCATTGAGGTCAAAGGAGGTAGTTAGTGATAAATGTTTAGAGACAGCAAAGTGGCAAGTGTCACTGGGATGTTAAAGTCATCCATGATAATAGTGCAGATGTCATCAAAAAATAAAAAGAAGTAGCCAGGTAGAGATGTGGTCAACAAAGGTGGTGGCTGGCCCTGGAGGGTGGTAAATGACAGCCAGCTGGAGGTTGGAGCAGGAGTGAAGGAGAGTGGATGTGAAGTTGCACCTCAAAAGAGGTAAGAGCAACATAGGGTGGCAGTGGAATTAGAGTAAAGGAGCAGTTATCAGTCAGGAGCAAGCAAACGCCTCTAACATGATTGTTGCTGGAGTGAAAGTTCTGAGAAAGATGGAAGCCACCATACGAAAATTGCAGCTTGGAGAGGCTGTGTCAGGGAGGGTGAGCCAGGTTTCAAAGATGCCAAGAAAGGAGAACTTGTGTTGTATGAAAGTTTGTTGCACACAGAGCGAGCATTCAATAAGGTTCCTGATAAAGTTATTGGGGAAGCGGGGGCTGGATGAATGAGTATAAGGTTAATAGGGTTTCAAAATTTTGTGATGGATTGTGGGTGGGGGTTAGAAATGACTGTGGGGATGTAATGATCAGGGCTAGATTTTGTGGTTATATCACCAGCAATGAGGAAAAGTAGAGAGAGAATTACAAGGTAGGAGCAGGAGATGGCATGAGGAGGTTATGCATGTCTGGAGGCAAAGGATTTTATGTGGAGGGACTGTTCTGAAGGTGAGGTGAGATGCATGGGGAGGATGGAAGGAGGGATGATCAGTTTATTACTAGGTAGAGGGATTGGAGGAGTTAGTAAGAAATGAAGTATTATGGGGTTAAAGTGAAATCAAACAGAGACATTGTGGCTTTTCACCCCATTACTTTCAGGTCACTTCTGGTGAAATTCTGGTCTAATTAATTGCTATTCACTTGTATGATACACTTTGATCATATACGAGTAGACAAGCCTGAGAGTTTACTTGTAACTTACAAGATATACTCATACAAGTGAAATCAACTGTAGAACAGAGGGGAGGGAACTGGGATTCTCTTGACCAGCTACAATCAATGCTGAACCAAATGGTGGATAACAGGCAAAGTATACAATGGGCAATCAAACAAAGGAGGTGAGTGGGCAGTAGAATGAACAGTTATATGAATAACAGAATAGAATATTGCAGCATACAAAATAGGAGGTCAGGTGAAGGGAAAAACTGGTGCATGGTCAGACATACCACAGATACATTTCAGCATAAAAAACAGGGGTCAGATCTAGGGAAAAGCTGGGTGCACAGTCACACGTACCACAGATATATGCAGCGTGAAGAAATTTGGAAACGTTCACGGTCTGTGATTACTTTCTGAAGGCAATGTAATTGTTACAGACAGTTCTTGATGTAAATCTGATTTTTAAAATGTCAGTCAAAAGGTTTAGGTTATATGTATTTGTTCTTTTCCATGTGACATTTTCAGTGTCAAAAAAATGTTTAGGCAGAGGTTTGCAATATTTGCAAGTATGACATTTCATAAAAAAACATTTTACATCTTATTGGGCTTGTATACGGTACATACATATAATACAAATTATTAACAATCAACGTCAGACAGTGGTGCCTAGGGCCCACAGCTGGAGCTGACTAGAAATTCCCACAATATAGCTATATGCTAATAACTGTTAAATATTATCCCTGTTAAATTTGGCTGTATACATATAAATACAAATATACATCTCCTGCCCATCTGCTGTGCACACACCATACCTTCTAAGGGGGAACATTTTGCCTTGTGGATCATGACATGCCTGACATACCAGTGTCAAGAGACTTATAGGTCGTACAATCCTCCTTTGGCTTTTTTAATTTGCAAATTAACTTTTTAGAGAGGAAGAGGATTTCATTTTTAGTTTCACCCACTGTGGTAGTGATTCTAAGTCTTGTGGCAAGGCTTCAGTATTGGGTTAATATTTTATTTGATGACATCTAATAGAATAAGTGAAACTAGAGTTTATATATTTTTCCTGTTTGAAGAGACTATTTGTATATCATAATTGTGATGTGCAAGTATGGTGGTTTGTATTAAAGGGATCCTGTCACCCCCAAAACACCTCCTAAGCTCTTAAAAGCTGTCCCTAGTGCATATTAACACTTTCCCTACACTCCTTTTTGCTCCTAAATGCACCTAATCAAAGTGAAGAAAAACGTTTTATAAGTACCTCATTATTGATGCTAATGAGTGACTATGGTATTCATAGTCACTCATCCAGGCAGCCCCTCTTCATATCACGCCTATTCAGGCGTGATCTTCCTAATAGATTCAAAATCGCGCCTCTCTGCGTGCCTCCCCACTCTCCCATTACGCACGAGCTTCAGTGGGGGCATTATGACGTGATTCGCGTAATTTCCTAGCGCCGGGTGACGTAGTACACCCGCGCCGCTCGCTTTGAGCTTCAAGTGCCTCACTGCGCATGCGTGCGGGAGCGCACTGCGCATGCGTGCGGGAGCCGGAACAGAGCGGCCGGCGATCCGGAGGCACAGAAGAGGATTCCATTCCTCATAACAACAGTACGGCGGTCCCATTACAAACCCCTAAGTTAGGGGTTTGTAATGGGACCGCCGTACTGTTGTTATGAGGAATGGAATCCTCTTCTGTGACTGTGTCTCCGGATCGCCGGCCGCTCTGTTCCGGCTCCCGCACGCATGCGCAGTGCGCTCCCGCACGCATGCGCAGTGAGGCACTTGAAGCTCAAAGCGAGCGGCGCGGGTGTACTACGTCACCCGGCGCCAGGAAATGACGCGAATCGCGTCATAATGCCCCCACTGAAGCCCGTGCGTAATGGGAGAGTGGGGAGGCGCGCAGAGAGGCGCGATTTTGAATCTATTAGGAAGATCACGCCTGAATAGGCGTGATATGATGAAGAGGGGCTGCCTGGATGAGTGACTATGAATACCATAGTCACTCATTAGCATCAATAATGAGGTACTTATAAAACGTTTTTCTTCACTTTGATTAGGTGCATTTAGGAGCAAAAAGGAGTGTAGGGAAAGTGTTAATATGCACTAGGGACAGCTTTTAAGAGCTTAGGAGGTGTTTTGGGGGTGACAGGATCCCTTTAACTTCTTAATAATCATATTTTCATACATTTTAACCATAGGTCGAAAAATAAAATATGAAGCAATCTCAGGAATTCAGTTTACTTCATTCTAGGCAGGTGTCAGCAGAATTAATGAGTTATTACCGATAAACAACACAATCCAATTTACTAGTCCACTAAACAAAACTCAATAATCTAAGAGCAATTTTCCAACAACATAAGGGATACATACCACTTAAATTTGACTAGATCACCATTACCAACACATACAGTGCCTTGTGAAAGTATTTGACCCCCTTGAACTTTTCAACCTTTTCCCACATTTCAGGCTTAAAACATAAAGATATGAATTCTAATGTTTTTGTGAAGAATCAACAAGTGGGACACAATTGTGAAGTGGAATGAAATTTATTGGATATTTTAAACTTTTTTAACAAATAAAAAACTGAAAAGTCGGGTGTGCAATATTATTCAGCCCCCTTGAGTTAATACTTTGTAGCGCCACCTTTTGCAGCGATTACAGCTGCAAGTCGCTTGGGTTATGTCTCTATCAGTTTAGCACATCGAGAGACTGAAATTCTTGCCCTTTCTTCCTGGCAAAATAGCAGTGAGGTTGGATGGAGAGCGTTTGTGAACAGCAGTTTTCAGCTCTTTCCACAGATTCTCGATTCAGGTCTGGACTGTGACTTGGCCATTCTAACACCTGGATATGTTTATTTTTGAACCATTCCATTGTAGATTTTGCTTTATGTTTGGGATCATTGTCTTGTTGGAAGATAAATCTCCATCTCACTCTCAGTTTTTTGCAGAATCCAACAGGTTTCCTTCCAGAATGATCCTGTATTTGGCTCCGTCCATCTTCCCATCAATTTTAACCATCTTCCCTGTCCCTGCTGAAGAAAAGCAGGCCCAAACCATGATGCTGCCACCACCATGTTTGAAAGTGGGGATGATGTTTTGAGGGTGATGAGCTGTGTTGCATTTACGCCAAACATATCGTTTTGCAATGTGGCCAAAAAGTTTGATTCTGATTTCATCTGACCAGAGCAACTGTCATGGGAGGCCTTCACACCTTTCGGGTGGGCTGTCGTCTTAAGTGTCTGCCACCAAATTAATGCTTTGTCTAAGTGTGTGCACGCCACCGGTAAGAACCACGCTGACAACAAGTCAAAGTAGAGCTTAATGACAAAGACCTTTATTAAGGGAGGGGTAGCCAGTTTTATACGGCTCCTTAAAGGGATATTAAAGGGGTGTTGCATTTTATTCTGAAGAGAACATTCAATCAAATTTCGTGTGTTAGTTAGCAATTCAGTTTAGCCTTGGTTAGGACATTCAGTACAGGAACATCTTGACAAGAGCTTCAGCACTGCTACATCTAACTCAATACATTATATAGAATCTGAGACAGAGAAATTCCAGAGGAGGGGAGGAAGAAGAAGAAGAAGGAGAAGAGATAACTAGAGGAAAGTGCATGGATTTATATAAACATGCTGTTGGAGGATTTCTGAATGACTTTAATAAACTTATATAAATTATTGACTATTTATTGCCATGACACACCTTATTCCACATGATGGTGTGTCTCCCAGGTGGCTTGTGGCAAACTTTAAACAAGACTTTTTATGGATATCTTTGAGAAACGGCTTTCTTCTTGCCACTCTTCCATAAAGGCCAGATTTGTGCAGTGTACGACTTATTGTTGTCCTATAGACAGACTCTCCCACCTCAGCTGTAGATCTCTTCAGTTCATCCAGCGTGATCATGGGCATTTTGGCTGAATCTCTGATCAGTCTTCTCCTTGTTCGAGATGAAAGTTTGAGGGACGGCCGGGTCTTGTTAGATTTACAGTGGTCTGATACTACTTCCATTTCAATATGATTGCTTGCACAGTGCTCCTTGAGATGTTTAAAACTTGGGAAATCTTTTTGTATCCAAATACGGCTTTAAACTTTGCCACAGCAGTATCTCGAAACTGCCTGGTTTGTTCCTTGGTCTTCATGATGCTCTCCGCACTTGAAAGAGAACCCTGGGACTATCACAGAGCAGGTGCATTTCTATAGAGAGTTGATTACACAAAGGTGGATTCTATTTATCATTTACCCATCATTTAGGACAAAATTGGATCATTCAGAGATCCTCACTGAACTTTTGGAGTGAGTCTTCTGCACTGAAAGTAATGGGGCCGAATAATATTGCACTCCCCACTTTTCAGTTTTTTATTTGTTAAAAAAGTTTAAAATATCGAATAAATTTCGTTCCACTTCACGATTGTGTCCCACTTGTTGTTGATTCTTCACAAAAAAAATAGAATTTATATCTTTATGTTTGAAGCCTGAAATGTGTCAAAAGGTTGAAAAGTTCAAGGGGGCAAATACTTTCACAATGCACTGTAGTTACAGAATAATGAAACAATACTGATTACTATCAAATATTATAGCACCAATACTAATATCAACACTTATTACACTTACACATAAGATCACTGTCACTAGTAGATTTTATTAGTGTATGTGTGCAGGTTAATGAAAGTTTTAAATTGAGGCCTTTTTGAGATCCTGCATTGGAATAATACGGATAGGGTAGAGATCAAGCCTTTGAGGGAACTGAGAGCCAGGCCAGAGACCAGGCCTGCTTGTAGGAATTCTAGGATAATTATGATGGAGAAATGAAGTGGGTACCGGTCACGATCTGGCACAAATCTTTATTAAAGAGTCAATCATGACTTCAAGGATTGCTACCCTTATTGGGTGGCATTAGGGTTTCTCACTTCCTCACTGAAGTGACAATTTGCATATTTCCCAGAGGAGCATTGCGGCTATAAGACTCCTTGGAAACAAAAAGCTATTGCGACAAACAACAACAGTACACTGCAGTAAAAATATTAAAATGCAAGTGCAGTATAAAAATGGTATAACAAATACAGGGTACTTAGTTAATACGTTTTTTTGCGCAGAAAAAGTTATTTTAAGCCACGTCACTATCTTCAAAGTGTACCCATCTCAGACGCGGTCCTAACTGTTGTATTAAAAACCTGACTGGTGTGAATACTTACCAGTAAACAGGAGCCAGCATGACCAGTGTCTGAAGTGGAATGAAGGCGACGGGGCTCTATGTGTGCAGGGCCCAGAGAAGGGCGGGAACTCCATCTCTTGCATGGCAAGAGGCAATTAATTATAACACAGATGAGTCCTGCACACAGAGAACAGGTCTGTAGGAGCCTGTTCACACCGCCAGCATAATTGGAAACAAAAAGCTATTGCGACAAACAACAACAGTACACTGCAGTAAAAATATTAAAATGCAAGTGCAGTATAAAAATGGTATAACAAATACAGGGTACTTAGTTAATCCGTTTTTTTGCGCAGAAAAAGTTATTTTAAGCCACGTCACTATCTTCAAAGTGTACCCATCTCAGACGCGGTCCTAACTGTTGTATTAAAAACCTGACTGGTGTGAATACTTACCAGTAAACAGGAGCCAGCATGTCCAGTGTCTGAAGTGGAATGAAGGCGACGGGGCTCTATGTGTGCAGGGCCCAGAGAGGGGCGGGAACTCCATCTCTTGCATGGCAAGAGGCAATTATTGGGTGGCATTAGGGTTTCTCACTTCCTCACTGAAGTGACAATTTGCATATTTCCCAGAGGAGCATTGCGGCTATAAGACTCCTTATCAACTTATCTCTCTCCTTATGGCGGCAGGCAGATAGCTCTCCATAAGGTAGAAAGCTAGTTCCCTAGACCTCGTCTCAGCCTCTCATACAGCCAGATCAGAACTCCCACACACTGCACTAATGAGGGGGGGGGGGGCAGTCACCCAAAAACGCAGCATCTGCAGTTTGGGGTCTTGATCTGGCACAAATCCTAAGTCATATTAAAAGGCTTGTTAAAGAGTCGATAATGACTTCAAGGATTGTTACGCTTATTGGGTGGCATTAGAGTTTCTCATTTCCTCACTAAAGTGACAATTTGAAGATTAATCAAGTAACTCACTTATAATGTCTTCAATTTAAGTAATTCATTTTTGCTTTTTTTTTTCAACTGGTGCAGACCTCTTTGACTTCTTACAGCCCGGACCCATATCTATAATGATAAGCAGAGTATAAAACACAGAAACATATGTCTGAATGCTTCTAAAATTTTGTTTCCTTACTTTTTTTCCACTTTTGCACTTTCATTGAACAAGAAAAGTGCCTTAGTGTCAGAGTGGTGCCCTACACAGTACCTCTTTTTGGTCCCCGTAACATTAGAAGTGTCTCCAAAAATAAAATAAATGGCCGTATTAATGTTCCCCTTCTGAACTCTAATCTGCCATAAGTAAAAATATCCCATGTATGGCTTTTAAACTGTATTAATGCTTATATCGTCTTTTAAAGCCACCATACAATAATAAAATTCCTCTTTGTGCCTCCATACATTAGTAAAGTCCCTGCTTGTATTTAAATACAGAAGTGATCCCCATTTTACAGTAGAGTAAACACTAAAAATATACAATTTGTGCTCAAAAGTTTACATGCCCCAGCAGATTTTTTGCTTTCATGAATGATAACACAATTTTTTTTTTTTTCCACTCATGGTTAGTGATTGAGTGAAGCCATTTATTGTCAAACTACTGTGTCTTCTCTTTTTAAATCATAATGACAACCAAAAACATCCAAATGACCTTGATCAAATGTTCACATACCCTGGTGATTTTAGCCTGATAACATGCACAGAAGTTGACACAAATGGGTTAGAATGGCTAATCAATGTAACATTCTCACCTGTGACCTGTTTGATTGTAATCAATGTGTGTGCATAAAAGCTGTATGAGTTTTTTGGATCTAGAAAAACTATTGCATCTTTCATCCAGCCACTGACATTTCTGGATTGCGAGTCATGGGGAAAGCAAAATAATTGTCAATGGATCTATGGGAAGAGATACAGTGCTGTGCAAATTAATTGGGACAAAGCATTTTTGAAGTAAAATCGTAAGTTGGTTACCAGTCAGTGATTTAAACCAGTTTTAACTGCTTTAAACAGTTGTAAGTGTGCAACCTTGAGTAACAAAATGTGGTTTGACTGGTTTCAGTCAGAAAATAACAGCTAGCTGCCCCCTCAGCTTCAGCTGAGGGCTTGTTTCTGTGAGGAGTGGTTTAGTGTACTTTTTCTCTCAGTGTGATTCATGCCTGTAATAATGGATGTTACTCCACAGAAGAGGTCTAGAATTATTACTCTTAATGAACATACAAGTCTGACTGTAAGAGAAATCGCTTCCACCGTTGGTATTGAAAAATCTACCATTTCAAGAATAATTCGCACACACAATGAAAATGGATCGTTTTCTCCAAAACAAAAAGGGAAATGTGGAAGAAAAAGGAAAACAACACCAAGAACTGATAAAACACTTATCAGAAATAGTAAAATTAATGCGAGAAAAACTTGGTTTGTCCCAATTAATTTGCACAGCACTGTAATTGAACTGTATAAAATAGGAAAGGGATACAAACAGATATCCAAGGAATTGATAATGCCAGTCAGGAGTGTTTAAACTGTGATTATTAAATGGAAAATCAGGGGCTCTGTAAAAATCAAACCACGATCATGTAGATCAACAAAAATTTCAGCCACCACGGCCATGAAAATTGTTTGGGATGCAAAGAAAAGCCCACAAATACCATCAGCTGAAATTCAGGACTCACTGAAAACTAGGAGTGTGGTTGTTTCAAGATGCACAATAAGTAGGCACTTAAAGAAAAATGGACTGCATGGTCGAGTCACCAGAAGAAAGCCATTACTGTGCAAATGCCACAAAGTATCTCGTCTACAATACCCCAAACAGCACAGAGACAAGCCTCCAAACTTCTGGAACAAGGTAATTTTGAGTGATGAGACCAAAATTGAACTTTTTGGCCACATCCATAAACGTTACATTTGGAGAAGTGTAAGCATGGCCTGTGATTAAAGGAACACTATTGCTACTATACAGCACGGAGGTGGATCACTGATGATATGGGGATGTGTGAGCTACAAAGGCACAGGAAACTTGGTCAAATTTTAAGGAAAGATAAATGCAGCACGTTATAAGCAAATACTGTAGGCAAATTTGCACTCATCAGCTCAGAAGCTGCACATGTGACCCACTTTACTTGGACGCTCCAAAATGATAACAATCCCAAACACAAGAAGGCCAAGTCGACCTATCATTGGCTATAGTAAAACAAAATGAAGGTTCTGGAGTGGCCATCTCAGTCTCCTGACCTCAATATTATTGATCCACTCTGGGGAGAAATCAAGCTTGCAGATCATGCAAAAATGCACAGGAATTTTCAGGAACTGGAGTTTTTTTGCTAGGAAAAATGGGCAGCATTACCATCTGAGAACAACTATCACAAAAGACTTCAAGCTGTCATTGATGTTAGATGGGGCAATACACGGTACTAAGAACTGGGGTATGTGGACTTTTGATCAGCGTCATTTGGATGGTTTTTGTTGTCATTATGATTTGAAAAGATAAAACACAATAGTTTGTCAATAAATGGCTTCACCCAACCACTTACCATGAGTGAAAAAAATGTTTTTGTGTTATTCATATTCTCTGAAAAAAGGCCAAGAAAGCAAAAAAATCTGTGGGGTATGTAAACTTTTGAGCATAACTGTATATTTTTCTGCGTTATACAGTAATAGGTTCACAATTTATGCTTTCATGCATTTGTAACGTCTTAACCTTTGACCGATTGAATTAATAATTAATAATAATGTTTAGGACAACAAGGAGGGACATTGATAAGGTATGGAGTGTCAATGGGGAATTTTGGTAATATTCCCCAGTATGGACTCCTACATTATTAAAGTAATTTCCCTTGCCCCCATAAAATATAATCTCCCCTCTTCGACCGTAATAGAGTATAATGTCCCCCATTTTGACGTTCAAACAGTATAATGTCCTCTCATTGCCCACATTGAAATTAATATATCCAGCTATATACAGTATTTTCCCCCCTTCATGGCCCGATATAGTATAATATTTCCTCAGTAGTCCTTAAATAAAGTAAAATGTCCATTCTGTGATTCCTGTACACTACAAGTCCCCCTTCTGAGTTTTTTTTTTTTTTTTTAAACAAAACATTTATTCCACTTACCGTATATACTTGCGTATAAGCCGAGTTTTTCAGCACAAAAAATGTGCTGAAAAGTCCCCCCCCTTAGCTTATACGCGAGTCACTAACTAAGGCTGAAGGCACATCATCCCAGTGCCTCGCACACTCTTAATTTCCCCCCCTCCCCTCTCAGCCTCCCCTTCTCCAGATGGCCCCCACCTGTCACTGCCCCCCACCTCCGATGCCGGGTCCGTTTGCGGCTTCACCCGCCGCGCTGCTGGTGGCGGGGGCAGATGCCCTCCCCCTCCTCAAGCCTCTGCCTTCTCCAGATGGCCCCCACCTGTCACTGCCCCCCACCTCCGATGCCGGGTCTGTTTGCGGCTTCACCCGCCTCGCTGCTGGCGGCAGGGGCAGATGCCCTCCCCCTCCTCAGGCCTCCCCATCTCCTGGATGGCCCCCACCTGTCCCTGCCATTCACCCCTCACCCCCCGATCCCCGTGTCCGAGCTCACCGCTCCTCGACCCCGCCGGTGTAGCCGCCGCTCTTCCTCCTCTCCTCGCTGGAATGCTCCTCCTCCAGTGCTGCTCTGCCCAGAGGTAAGTACCGAATGAATGAATGATTGAATGAGTGAGTGGGTTCATGGATGGATGGATGAGTTCATGGATGGATGGATGTGTGCACGCGTGGTTGTGAGCGTGCGTAGGCGCGTGGATGTGTGGGTGTGTGGGTTAGTGGATGCGTGGATATGTGGGTGCGTGGATGTGTGGGTGCGTGGATGTGTGGGTGTGTGGATGTGTGGGTTAGTGGATGCGTGGATGTGTGGGTGCGTGGATGTGTGGGTGCATGGGTTAGTGGATGTGTGGGTGCGTGGATGCGTGGGTTAGTGGATGCGTGGGTTAGTAGATGCGTGGGTTAGTGGATGCGTGGGTTAGTGGATGCGTGGATGTGTGGGTGCGTGGATGTGTGGATGTGTGGGTTAGTGGATGCGTGGATGTGTGGGTGCGTGGGTTAGTGGATGCGTGGGTTGGTGGATGTGTGGGTGTGTGGGCTAGTGGATGCGTGGATGTGTGGGTGCGTGGATGTGTGGGTGCGTGGATGTGTGAGTGCGTGAATGTGTTGGTGCATTGGGTAGTGGATTTGTGGGTGCGTGGATGTGTGGGTTAGTGGATGCCGTGGGTTAGTGGATGCGTGGGTTAATGGATGCGTGGATGTGGGGGTGCGTGGATGTGTGGATGCGTGGGTTAGTGGTTGCGTGGATGTGTGGGTGTGTGGGTTAGTGGATGCGTGGGTTAGTGGATGCGTGGATGTGTGGGTGCGTGGATGTGTGGGTTATTGGATGCGTGGGTTAGTGGATGTGTGGATGTGTGGGTGCATGGATGTGTGGATGTGTGGGTTAGTGGATGCGTGGGTTAGTGGATGCGTGGGTTAGTGGATGCGTGGATGTGTGGGTGCGTGGGTTAGTGGATGCGTGGATGTGTGGGTGCTTGGATGTGTGGGTGCGTGGATGTGTGGGTGCGTGGCTGTGTGGGTGCGTGGGTTAGTGGATGTGTGGGTTAGTGGATGCGTGGGTTAGTGGATGCGTGGGTTAGTGGATGTGTGGGTGCGTGGATGTGTGGGTGCGTGGATGTGGGGGTGCATGGGTGTGTGGATGTGTGGGTGCGTGGATGTGTGAGTGCATGGATGTGTGGATGTGTGGGTTAGTGGATGTGTGGATGTGTGGCTGCATGGGTGTGTGGATGTGTGGGTGCGTGGATGTGTGGGTGCATGGATGTGTGGGTGCGTGGGTTAGTGGATGTGTGGGTGCGTGGGTTAGTGGATGCATGGATGTGTGGGTGCGTGGATGCGTGCATGGATGGATGTGTGCGTATGTGTGACTGTATGTGTGGATGTGTGCACGAATGGATGTGTACATGCGTGGATGATGGATGGATGGATGCAACAAGGTATCAAGTGTCCTCTTCTAGTCTCAGGGATCATAGTCATGGTGCACTCTATGACAGATCATTGCCATACAGTGCACCATAACTCTGACCCCAGAGACTGTAGGAAGAGGACACTTGATCCCTTGCTGCAATCTCTGGAGCAGAGGCGATTGAGCATCGTGGGACCTTCGTTGTGGTCTACGTTGGAGGCGATCGAGCGTCGTTGGACCTTCGTTATGGACTACGTCAGATCTTTCTAATAAAGATGGAGTCTGAATTTTGTTTGTGTTTTTTTTCCAAATAAAAATATTTTTCTCTGTGTGTATTTATTGACTACTTACCAAAGATTCCTAATGGCGGGTTTAACATTGGCCCAATATTATGAATCTCGGGCTTAGTGCCAGCTGCCAATAAAAAGCTGGCATTAACCCCTTTATTAACCAGTTTGCCACTGGCACCAGGGCAACTGGAAGAGCATGGGTACAGCGCCAGAAAATGGCGCTTCAATGAATGCGCCATTTTCTGGGGCGGCTGCGGGCTGCAATTTGAAGCATGGGGGCCCAGAACACTTGGGCCTCTCCATGCTGCGGATTCGAGCCCCCAGCTGTCTAGTTGTACTTGGCTGGACCAAAAATATGGCGAAGCCCCACGTCATTTTTTTTAATTACTTCTATCAATAAAATGACATGGAGCTTTGCCATATTTTTGGTTGCCAGCCAGGTACAACTTGGCAGTTGGGGGGCTGCAATCCTCATCATGGAGAGATCCAAATGTTGTGGGCCCCCCACGCTGCAAATTGCAACCCACAGGCACCCCAGAAAATAGCGCATTCATTGGAGGTGCCATTTTCTGGTGCTGTACCCCAACTCTTCCAGTTCCCCTTGCGCTGGTGGCAATACTGGTGGCACACAGGGGCTCCCCATACGCGATATGGTGTCCGCTAGCAATTGTTAGCGGACACCATGTTGCGTATGGAGAGCCCCTGTGTGCCTAAACATTGGAGCTCCCCCACAAGTGACCCTATTATGTATCTGGATTTGTTCCTTGGGGAGTCTAGTTTCTAAAATGGGGTCACTTGTGGGGGAGCTCCAATGTTGAGGCACACAGGGGCTCTCTATACGCGACATGGTGTCTGCTAACAATACCAATTGTTAGTGAACACCATGTCGCGTATGGAGAGCCCCTGTGTGCCTTAGCATTGGAGCTCCCCCACAAGTGACCCCATTTTGGAAACTAGACTCCCCAAGGAACAAATCCAGATGCATAATAGGGTCACTTGTGGGGGAGCTCCAATGTTTAGGCACACAGGGGCTCTCCATACGCAACATGGTGTCCGCTAACAATTGCTAGCGGACACCATGTCCCAAGGAACAAATCTAGATGCATAATGAGCACTTTGAAGCTCCAGGTGCTTCACAATTTGATCCGTAAAAATAAGATTTTTGTGGAAGAAAAATATTTTTTTCATTTTTACGTACTTTTATGCATCTAGATTTGTTCCTTGGGGGGGTCTAGTTTCCAAAATGGGGTCACTTGTGGGGGAGGTCCAATGCTGAGGCACACAGGGGCTCTCCAAACGCGACATAGTGTCCGCTAACAATTAGAATGAAAATCAGCTCAAATTGTTAGCTGACACCATGTTGAGTTTGGTGAGCCCCTGTGTGCCTCAACATTTGAGCTCCCCCACAATTGACCCAATTGATTGACAAATAAGTGGCAGCAAATCAGTGCAGTCTTGACACCAGGAGAAGGGTGCTAGTCTGTCGGATCGCAGTAGGAATGAAAAAATCTCAATAGCACCCCACTAGCACCGCACTCGCACTACTACACGCATCAAACTCGTATCAATATCGCGCTTCAAAAACGCGCCGTTTGCACTTTTAAAGTTTTATTGTTGACACCATATTGGTTTTGTGAGCCTCTTTTCCTCTTGTTTACGGTTTCTGTTTGAAATAAAAGTTCAAAATTTTATTCGTATTTATTTTGATTTTTGAAATTTTTCAGTACCGGTAGCTGCTGCATTGTCCACCCTAGGCTTATACGCGAGTCAATAGGTTTTCCCAGTTTTTGGGGGCAAAAGTGGGGGGGTCGGCTTATGCACGGGTCGGCTTATACACGAGAAAATACGGTACCTACCTCTGTTCCTGTAAGGAGCACCTCCTTCTTCGTCTTCCATCTCTCACAGCAGACAGAACAATACAGTGATGTTATGGCACCACCTGCATTGACACCTACTGCTGGGCTCTGATAGACTGGTAAATTAAATAGATAATGTGAGGTAGATGGGCAGTGGATCTTTGCTGTGTTAGAACATTCAACTGAATGTTCATCTCCTGAAGCAAAAAGAGCTGAAAATAGGTCTGGCACTGACAAATCAAGGTAGCACCATTTTTGACCATTATGTCCCTAAGGCTAGGGTAACACTTGGCAGTCAGTTTTTCTGCCTTTTGCAAACCTGATTCCGTTTTTTGGAGATTGCTATGTTTGCAACCCAAAAACACTATGCATTAACACTATGCATTAACGGATGTGTTTCCCATAGGGCACCATGTGATAAAAAGCTCTGCATTTTTTTAATGCACCCAAAATGCTGCCAGCACCATTTTTGAGTGCAGTAAAAAAACACATAGCGTTTTTTAGCAGTGCATTTTGACACTGCGTTTTTTACATGGGACCCAATGGATCCGTTTTTCAAGAATTCTAAGTTGAAAAACTTATGGTTTTAACGGATCCAAGGCGCAAGTGTGACCCTAGGCTAAGGGGCTCACTGAAGGACTCCCTGGTCCAAAGCATGATAACCATCATACTATGTTAATGGCCAGGTACACACATAAGGCATTGATGGACTCTATACTATCACTTTAGTACTCCATTTTTGTTAAGTTGTCAACTTCCACATCTGGATCTATTTCTCTGTGTTCCTATCCTGTGTAAGCTGATGATAACTGAAGCCAAAAGCAAGTAAAAATGCAATATTTGCAGTATGGTAATATAAGAATAATTGCATTTTCTATTTATTCCTATTTATTAACTAGTAAGGTTATTTTTCTGCCAATAGGAAAAAATTGTTGCAAAGCAGCAGTATTAATGGTCTTTTAGGTTTGTAATCTAAAGAAATAGTAGCTAAAAGATAAAAACAGAGCCATGTTTATGGCAATAAAACAGCAATTACCATATAGCAAATATGTTGAGCCTTGAATTCAGATAAATTATAAAGCACATTAAGTTCCAAAGTGTGTCAAAAAGACAAGTTTTAAATTCACAATATAAAACTCTTGAAATAAACGGAACAAATTTACATTGGAAAATACCTTAAACAGGGCAAAAACTTTTGTAGCCACATGAGCATTAAGCTTATTTTATTTACTTTACATCTGGGACACTTTAAAATTAATTTAATTGAAATTTGATTCATAGTAAATACATTTTAGATATATTTGTAATTTTATATAATACAGTATATTTTTCTGTATGTGTACATGCTTATGGTATATTTAGTTTTATATGAATAGAATTAGATATCCCAAGTAATTTTCTATGGATGTAATGAGAGTAAAAAGTTATAGGTGCATTTTCATCTGGGTATATGAAGTCGCCCAGATTCTCAGCGAGAACAGTTGGTGAGTGTCAGTGGAATGTCTTGCATTTTTTCCTCACCTAGCATCTGTATGTCATTTGAGTGCTACGCTAGTGCTATTCGCGTGTGCTTTTTTTCCTCGCTTCAAAAAAAGGTGGTATTGCAATTTCGCGGTAGATACGGCAGATGTTGCTGCACCTGCTGGATCTACCACATAACGGCTGACTTGCGGCACCGATCCGACAAGCCCCATTCAATCTCTATGGGGCTTGTAGTCAGGTGCGGCAACTATTGAATTGCCGAATCCAGCACTTGCGTCGCTTGCTCTAGCTGCCAGCAGCTATTTTTTGTCCAGCCGCAAATGCTGAATCTGCTGGAATCTGCAATACCTCACCTGACTGCAAGCCCCATAGAGAATGAATGAAAGGAGACTTACATAGCTCTTGAATGACTTACAGCTGCAAGGTGGCAAAAAATGCACACTAGCATAGCACACACATGACACAAGGTAAGGAAAACACACAAAATTTTCCTGACACTCGCCAACTTTTCTAGCTGAGAATCTGGGCAACTTTTTATACGCCATTGTGAACATACCCAAACGCTAATGTTCTAATTTACTATGATATTCTAATATAACATAATGTCCTTTTTTTTAGTGATCCCAACAAGCCAGTCCCTCAAGATACAAAGTTCATCCATACGAAGCCAAATCGATTTGAAGAAGTTGCCTGGTCAAAATATGATCCAAAAGACCAACAATATCTCCATATTGGTCTAAAGCCAAAAGTAAAAGACCACTATCGAGCAACAAAAGTGGCCTTCTGGTTAGAGCTAGTGCCACATTTACACAATCTGAATGAAATATTTCAATATGTCTCTACAACAACAAAAGTTCCCCCGCCAGACATGACATCATTTCCATACGTTACGAGGCGATCTCCTGTAAAGTCAAGGGCTACTACAAAACGTCCTGCAATGACACCAGCAAATAACCCTAAAGATACACAAAAGACTGTCCTGGGTGAAACTACTATTATTGCTGAAGATAAAAGAGATTACTCCACAGAACTCAGTGTCACTATTGCTGTTGGAGCATCCCTTTTGTTTCTAAATATTTTAGCTTTTGCTGCCTTGTATTATAAAAAAGATAAAAGACGCCATGAAACGCACAGACGGCCAAGCCCTCAAAGGAATACGACAAATGATATAGCTCACATTCAGAATGAAGAAATTATGTCCTTGCAGATGAAACAACTGGAGCATGATCATGAGTGCGAAGCTCTCCAAGCACATGATACTCTACGGCTAACCTGTCCACCAGATTACACCCTCACACTAAGAAGATCACCTGACGATATCCCTCTCATGACTCCAAATACCATAACAATGATTCCAAACACATTAACAGGGATGCAGCCACTGCATACCTTTAATACTTTTAGTGGAGGCCAAAATAGTACTAATTTACCCCATGGGCATTCCACCACCCGAGTATAGCTTTGCAACGTTTTTCTTCCTTCCTGGAGAAAACAAAAACAAACAGAAAACTTGTGAAGAAATAGAAAAGAAGGAATTATTTTCTTACTCGTTCCTTTCTAGAGGAATTGTCCAATATTCATACAGATCAGTCGAAGTGTGAATTGTGTAAAATGCTGTTATGATAAAGCTTATGAATTTATCCCTGCTAGAAGAATTTAGAGAAACTTAATATTCTGAGCAATCTCCTAGAAGAAAACGGATTTATTCCTCTCTATCATATATGACGAAAGAAGCTGCTCTGGAACAGACAAATTGTTACTGCTTTGTTTTTGTTTTCTAAGTTCTCTATGTGCCATAAAGAAACAAGGGGCTCTTGTTCAGACTTGTTAGTATATTGAGCTTTTTATGAAGCTGTTATTCACGATGGAAAGTCTATTTAAAGCAGAGGACTGACTATTCAGAGTAAAAATGTATAGCTCTGGCAATGAAGGTAAATGCCATCATGAACTGTATTTAAAGTAAAAAAAAAAAGCATATTTGTATAAATGTAAATAGCTGTGAGTTACAAAAAAATAACTTTTATTGTTGTTTTAAGTTTAAAAAAGAACTTTTAGAAAGATTGTGCTTTTAGTTGTGACCTACGTGTATATACATTAGTCAAAAACCATCTTTATTGCCTCCAGAATAAGAAAAAAAGGGTTTTCTTCTTAATAACTTCTCCTTAAAGCAGAGGTATGTGATTTTATAATATAATTCATTTGTAGGAAATAATGCAAGTTCACTTGAAGATGACATTTTGGATATGTTACAAAACTCCCCTTTGAGGTAACAGATATGCATGTGCAATTTTACTGTACAATTTTATTTTGTTTTTATTTTAAGCAATATTTTACATTTTGCTCTTGTTTTATGAATTTCAGAAAAATTGGTAAATGCTCAATGATAATGAATTTAATTATAAATGCATATGAGAATGTTTGAAATTGTTGTTTCCATTAAGATCCAAATATCTCCGAGTATAAACTACAAAAATCAAAACGAAATCCAGACAGGGCATATTATTTGCCTCTGTTTTATTATTTGTACTATTTAAGAAAATGAATACTGCAACATGATATCAGATTTGTCTTAACTGAGGCAATGCCTTTGCCACTATGCCTAATGTTTGTCATATAAAATGTGGGTCAACATTTTTTTCTTGTTTTGTTTATTTTTTTATTACTGATTATGTACTTGTCACATAAGTAATGCACATTATGGAAAGTTAAAAAGACAGACCACCAAATGATTTTCAAATAAATTCTAAACATTTTATTGGAATGTTCTGTTATGTTTCTCTCTTTTTTATCCACTATACTCTTTAAATTATTTCCACAAACCATGTAATGTATTGCATTAAGGGCTCATGTACATCGATATACAGTATACCGGACCCATACAAGTTGCATGAAGCCATAATGCAGCACCCACAACAACCTATAGGGTTGAATACTACTTTCATAGCTTTCCAATTTAATCTAGTAAAAACCTGAAAATAGTACATGTTCCATAAATTACCATATTAAAAGGAGATTCAAATTAAGGCTGCTTTCACATCAGCGGTAAACGCTGATCGCGGCAGTTGCCGTGAAAAAAACGCAACTGAAGCGATTACCGCATAACGGTCGCGATCGTGGCACACTTGCGGCAAGCCCCATACATTGTCTATGGGGCTTGTGGTAAGTGTGCGGCAGGTGCGGCAAGTGCAGTTTCGGCACTTGCGGCAGGTGCGGCCGCGAAAAAAACGCGGCATACCGCGTTTTTTTTGCTGCTGCATTTGCCGCAAGTGCCGAAATCGCAACTAAACCGCACTTGCCGCACCTGCTGCAAGCCCCATAGACATTGCATGGGGCTTGCCGCAAGTGAACCGCAAGTGCGGCCGTTATGCAGTAATTGCGGCAGTTGCGGTTTTTCACCGCAACTGCCGCGATCAGCGCAAAACACTGATGTGAAAGGGCCCTAACAGCATTTTTAACAGAATTCTTTCTGTACAATGATTTTATAGAAAATAACCAAATATTGCTTATGGATTTTTTGTAGAGAATTAAGATTCATAGGGCAATTCATGAAGCTTTATTCTAATTTAAAGTGTGGTCAACAGCTAGGACAACCCTATCTCATTCCCTATTTTTCCCCTAGGTAAAATAAAAAAGCTTTTACTCACTTCTCATATCATCTTGGTTCCAGTGGTCTTGGCACTTGCATTCTCGGGGCTCATGTGAGGTTGTGATATAATTCAAACCCTGCACCCGATCAGGGCTGATTTCTCTTTCCCCACCTTCAGATAAATAAGTAATTAACAGGAAGTATCATATGTCTGAAAGAGGGGAGAGAGAAACTGTAGGTGATTGGGCGTGGGGCTCGGGTGACATCATAACCTGATGTGAGCCCGCATCGGTATGAGAGGTGAATAGAAACATTTTTATTTTAATGAGGAATAAAGTAGAAATCTGGAGAGAGAGTTGAAGCACAAATAGGGTCTTATCTTTTAAAATAAATCCAAATATTAGTAGTAGAAGGCTCACATTCATTGGTTGTGTGAAACACAACAACTATAAGCGCATGTAAAAGCTGTTATGGACCCACGTGAAGCGGAATCAGTACAAGGAGATGAATCGGGTATAAACCTGCACTGCAGTTCAAACCAAGGAATAGGCTCAGATCAGTCTATATACTTTATGAATTAATTATTTTGGTCTTCGTGTTTCAAAACCACGAGCTTCTTCTACATAGACAATTATTTGTCCTGAGGAAGAAGCTCGTTTTGGCATCGAAACGTGTAGGCCAAAATGAATCATTCATAATTTATATGAACTGATCTAAGACTATTCCTCGGTTTGCACAAAAGAATAGGTTTACACTCAATTCATCACCTCGTACCGGTACCTTATTTTAAAGGGGGCTAATATGGGAAGTGAGAAGGTGTTGTCCTATAGTAGACAACCTCTTTAAATAATGTCTGTTTTAACAGTAATAACATTAAAAGTAAAATCTGAAAAATTATATTTTTACTCCGATTATCATACCCCTTCTTTTCATCTCTCCACTAAAATACTTTTGTTTCTATATTGAAAGATCAAATCAGAATCAAATTAGAAAAATATTATTTTTAATCATGTAGTATATAACTAAAATTTAGAATTGAAATCTAAGTCAAGGCTTGCTTTACATTAGCACCATTACTTCTGTTCATAACAATGCCGTGATAACTATGTCAGATCCAGTTTCAAACTGTTCTTGCCATGTTAAATTATAATGCAAGCAATTAGATTTCTATTGCGATTGCAGTATTTTGAAGCTAAGAAAAAATAGGCATACTGTGCTATTCTTGCCATAAAAAATACCCAAAAAATATTGAAATAAAATAATAGCAGAGAAAACAAAGCCTTAAAGGGAACCAACCACCCCCAATGACCCCCCCGGACTATTAATATCAGTCCCTACACACAGCACATACATGTGCTGCACTGATTTTTCCTAAAAAAAACTGTTTTTTAAAACTAAAGATAATGATTTTTAAAGTTTAAACCGAAGGGACGGGTGGGCTGTACTTATCTGTGGCAAAAGCCGAGATCTGATGCCAATCATCTTCCCGTCTCCCCTCGCAGCAGTTATGGACAGCCCTTTGTGCAGCGTCACAGCCCTGTGCACGGGCTCGCATGCCCGTGCACACGTCATCATCTACAGCCGGGAAGCGAGCGCGCGCTCTGACTTCCTGCGCTCGGCTATGGAAGACAGAGCGCGCGCTCGCTTCCCGGCTGTAGATGATGACGTGTGCACGGGCATGCGAGCCCGTGCACAGGGCTGTGACGCTGCACAAAGGGCTGTCCATAACTGCTGCGAGGGGAGACGGGAAGATGATTGGCATCAGATCTCGGCTTTTGCGACAGATAAGTACAGCCCACCCGTCCCTTCGGTTTAAACTTTAAAAATCATTATCTTTAGTTTTAAAAAACAGTTTTTTTAGGAAAAATCAGTGCAGCACATGTATGTGCTGTGTGTAGGGACTGATATTAATAGTCCGGGGGGGTCATTGGGGGTGGTTGGTTCCCTTTAAGTATAATAAATACAATAAACAAGTAAATACAATACAATATGATTTAAGGTGATATTTATACTGTCATCCAATATGTAATATTATTATTTAAAACTGAAAATTAATTATTAAATGTGTATTACATTTGTTTTTGGATATACAGTACGTTAATTACCAAGGTCTTAATATGTATTAGTAAATATATTCATGCTGACGACGTTAAAGAACTATTTTAGCACATTGTGTATAAAATCTCTAAGGTTATTGCCAATTTTTCAATGAATGTATGGAACAAATTGGGCAAATGTAAAACCTCTGTGTATAAAAAAAATCTAATATTTGCTCATTAAATATGTTCAATAAACATTTATTTCTGCACAAGCAGGAAAACAACTTTTACATTTTTAAACATGGACTACATACATCATTTACATACATATATTTTAAACTTGTCCTGGTATGATTATTTTTTAATATAGGCTAGAGTCACATTTGCGGCAGGGCACTGCGAATCCTGATCCGGTTTTGAGCAGTAAAAGTGCTCAAAATCGGATCAGAAACCGCAGCCCATAAGAACCCATTATAGTAACCATATTGCAGTACATACAATCCGATTACCGACTCCGGTTTCGTTACCTGCGTGAAAAATCATGCAGGCAAAGTTTTTTGCAGCGGTATCTCTGCCGCAGCAGACTTCCTATAATGGGCTCCTATGGAAGCTCATGCTGCTGCCGCAAGGCATATGTGAGTGCCTGCGACAGTCGGTGGCTTTGTTCATCCCTGCTACTGCAGGGATGAACAAAGGGTTAAATCTTAATAATCCATGTGGGCAACATGTCTCTAGGGGGTGCCCACCCCCCCTAGAGACATGCTGTCCACTCAGGTGGCCATGTGAGGGGTTAATGTGGGCATTTATAGTATTGCCGGCTATTGTCGGCATCTTCAATTTTATGAAAGACCCCGGCAGCTCCTCGCTGTGTATTAGATGTAATGTACGTAATGTACGTACTGTATGAGCTGCTAACCTTGGTCCTGAAAGCATTAACATTAGGTCTATGGCGGTGCGCTGCTAATGTTAATGCTTTCAAGACCAAGGCTAGCAGCTCATACAGTATGTACATTACGTACTGTATCTACTACACAGCGAGGAGCTGTCGGGTTCATTCACAAAATTGAAAATGCCGACAATAGCCGGCAATACTATAAATGCTCACATTAACCCCTCACATGGCCACCTGAGTGGACAGCATGTCTCTAGGGGGGATGGGCACCCCCTAGAGACATGTTGCCCACATCTATTATTAAAATTAACCCTTTGTTCATCCCTGCGACAGCAGGGATGAACAAAGTATCCGGCAACCGGATTGCACATTCAGAGAAGTCCGGTTGCTGGATTCTGGCTTAGGGACACAAAATGTGTCCACATTGTGTGTGAATGCAATTGCAATTACCGCATCCGGATGTGGATGTGGTAACCGCAATTGCACTTCCAAGTGTGAGCCTAATTTTCCATATTTTTCAAGGTCCTTTACATGTGATTTTGAGGAGATAAAATAGAAATAGAGATGAAGAAAGAAACAGCCCCATTCATATGCGAATGCACTTTACTGGGAAACTGTACAAAAGACATTGTGCGATGTAAAAATTGTGCTAAAATGAAAAAATTATGTCAGTGTTAAAAATATTAGGGTATATTGAAAGCTTTTCTGAAAGAGGAGTAAATAGTTCAGCTTTGATAGTTTGAAAAGATGTTCTGAGGATAAATTGTTAATGTGAGAAGGTGACCAGCAGTTCTAGTCCAAGGCCCCTTTCACATTAGCGTTTTTCGATGATTGCGGCAGATCCAGCAGATTTACTGCATTTGCCGCCTAACGGTCGCACTTGCGGCACACTTGCGGCAATCCCCATGTATTTTCTATGGGGCTTGCTGCAGGTGCAGCAAGTGCAGTATTGCCATGATTCGAAAGTTGCAGCCGCGCAAAAAAACGCAGCTGACCGCTGTTTTTTTTCGCACCCGCAGCTGCTGCAAGTTCCGGACTACGGCAATACCGCACTTGCTGCACCTGCCGTGAGCACCATAGACAATGCATGGTGCTTGCCGCAAGTGTGCCACAAGTGTGACCGATAGGCGGCAGATGCGGTAAATCTGCCGGATCTGCCGCAATTTGAAAAAAACGCCAGTGTGAAAAGAGCCTTAGTCTTAAGGGAAACAAATTATATGGGTAAGATTGTCCAGTACAGCACATGGAAATATTGTCTGTAATGCAGGAGTTTTGCAATCTAACGGCTCATTGATATTAACCAACGAAGAGAAATACTAGAGCAGTACATGACCAAAAATGGAGCATTAGAATTATTAACAGACTGGAGAGCACAGCTCTACTTGATGATGGGCCACAAAGGAGGTTGTTGAGTAGTTGACAGAAAAAATACCAGCTCACCCAAACCAAGCAACCTCTGGTGTTCCTGGAAGCATGGAAAAATAACTGTGTGACTCCATGTAGATTATCTAGACAAAAGGAAGATAAATATCCAGCTCATTCAAAGAAAGTTTCCATCTTAATTCATGTTATATTAAAGGATTACAACTAGTATTTTTTTAAAAAAAAGTTACAAAAACGCTTTTCGGTTTCACAGACATCTTTCTCAATTACCGTATATACTCGTGTATAAGCCTACCCGTGTATAAGCCGACCCCCCTACTTTTGCCCCCAAAACCTGGGAAAACCTATTGACTCGTGTATAAGCCGAGGGTGGACCCCAGCACAGGTATACAGCCCCCAGCAGTGTGGTATACAGCAGCCCCAGAGGTATACAGCAGCAGCCCCAGTGGTAGTATACAGCAGCAGCCCCAGTGGTAGTATACAGCAGCAGCCCCAGTGGTATATACAGCAGCAGCTCCAGTAGTAATATACAGCAGCCCCAGAGGTATATACAGCAGCCCCAGTGGTAGTATACAGCATCCCCAGAGGTAGTATACAGCAGCCCCAGAGGTAGTATACAGCAGCCCAGTGGTAGTATACAGCAGCCCCAGAGGTTGTATACAGCCCCAGTGGTAGTATACAGCAGCCCCAGAGGTAGTATACAGCAGCCTCAGAGGTATATACAGCCCCAGTGGTAGTATACAGCAGCCCCAGAGGTATATACAGCCCCAGTGGTAGCATCCAGCAGCCCCAGAGGTATATACAGCCCCAGTGGTAGTATACAGCAGCCCCAGAAGTATATACAGCCCCAGTGGTAGTATACAGCAGCCCCAGAGGTGTATATATAGCCCCAGTGGTAGTATCCAGCAGCCCCAGAGGTATATACAGCCCCAGTGTAGTATACAGCAGCCCCAGAGGTATATACAGCCCCAGTGGTAGTATACAGCAGCCCCACAGGTATATACAGCCCCAGTGGTAGTATCCAGCAGCCCCAGAGGTATATACAGCCCCAGTGTAGTATACAACATCCCCAGAGGTATGTACAGCCCCAGTGTAGTATACAGCAGCCCCAGAGGTATATACAGCCCCAGTGGTAGTATACAGCAGCCCCACAGGTATATACAGCCCCAGTGGTAGTATACAGCAGCCCCAGAGGTATATACAGCCCCAGTGTAGTATACAGCAGCCCCAGAGGTATATACAGCCCCAGTGTAGTATACAGCAGCCCCAGAGGTATATACAGCCCCAGTGTAGTATACAGCAGCCCCAGAGGTATATACAGCCCCAGTGTAGTATACAGCAGCCGCAGAGGTATATACAGCCCCAGTGGTAGTATACAGCAGCCCCACAGGTATATACAACCCCAGTGGTATACAGCAGCAGCTCCAGAGGTATATACAGCCCAGTGTAGTATACAGCAGCCCCAGAGGTATATACAGCCCCAGTGGTAGTATACATCTGCCCTAGAGGTATATACAGCCCCCGTGGTAGTATCCAGCAGCCCCAAAGGTATATACAGCCCCAGTGTAGTATACGGCAGCCCCAGAGGTATATACAGCCCCAGTGGTAGTATACAGCCTCCACCCCTCCTTATCATGTCCCCCCCCGGGCTGCGGCAGCTGTCAAAATAACAAACACTTTATACATCACCTTCCGGCGCTGCTGCTCCGGTCCTCCGCTCCTCCGCTCCTCCGCTCGCCGGCTTCTTCTTCCTGCTTGTGCCGGTGTCATGTGACCGGGCGCAGGAGATGACGTCATTTCCTGCGCGCGGTCACTGAAGTCGGCACAAGAAGAAGAAGAAGCCGGCGAGCGGAGGAGCGGAGGACCAGAGCAGCTGCGCCGGAAGGTGATATATACAGTGTTTGTTATTTTGACAGCTGCCGCAGCCTGGGGGGGACATAATAAGGAGGAGGGGCTGTTTATTACTCTGGGGGACCCATATTAAGGAGGGGGGGCTGTGTAGTGCAATATGCACGGCATCCCCCCGCCGCTGATGGACGGGGGGATGCCGTGCATATTCATTGCACTAATGAGGCGGCCCCACGTGACCGCTTGCGGTCACCGTGGCGCCCTCCTGCCTCCTCCAGCCCCCGGTCACAGCCTTCCCCCACAGCATACCGTATGACCCGTGTATAAGCCGAGGGGGGGACTTTTCAGCCCAATTTTTGGGCTGAAAAACTCGGCTTATACACAAGTATATACGGTAGTTTGTTTAGCCGAAACAAGTTTTTTAACTTTTTCTAAAAAATACTGCATGTAATCTTTTAATTCAGAATGGATTAAAGAGTACATCTTCATTGGGTGAGCTGAACATTTTTCTTACTGTTGTTGAGTAGTGTGAGTAGTGACTTATAGAGAGAGAGAAAGAGAGAGAGGGAGAGAAAGACACAGAGAGATCTAAGGAGAAAGAAAAAGAAAGAGAAAGCAATTTTGGAACGTTTTAAAGTAAGAAGCAACAGAAAGAAGCAGACACAGAATTCAGTAGTACTGAAATGTTTTTTAGATACTTATGAAAGTCTTCAAATAAAAAAATAAGACAATGTTGCAATGAAAGAAAATGTAATGATTTTAGAATGAAACGAGAGTAATATGAATTAGATTAATTTACTCTTTAAAAGTTAAAAGACTACACAAATGCTCTCTTTCTCTTTCTGTCTCTCTCTATATATATATATACTATAATAAAAATAAAGGAGACAACACGAGGCGCAATAGTGCCCTATCAATATGGCACAGATATTAAACACAGGTCACAATGATGGTGCACTCACCTTTTCTAGTTGTGTGCACCCACAACTAGTATAGATCGCATGTAGTAAAGAAAGCTGCTGCAGGACTTCCACCTCCACGTAACATGTGTAAGAAAGTCTGGATCCAGGGATGGTGTATCACAGTCCGCGCTGCTTTGAAATGATCACTCAAAGAGTCTTAGATGACAGACCCCCTTCTTTATTTAGCCTACGCATTTCAATGCTTCTCCCAGCATCGTCATCAGGGCATTACATTTGACACACAAACTCATCTTAAATATCAAAAGGGACCGGATGTACAATCAAATCAGGACGTCACTGATGACTAAGACACAGCATCATCAATGATGGGCGGTGGAACCCATCCTTTGAAAAAATAAATCATCACATAGTCCATTTTAATCGCTAATCCATTACCATTGATGTATGCCCAGAAACAGAGTCTGAGAGCTAGAAATAAACTTTAAAAATCTTAAAAAAACCTTTTTATTTAAAAATTCAAAATGATAAAAATATATATATGTATATGCTAAAAAAAAGAATATCCTTACTCCAAATAGAACTCAGTTTGTATACATATATCATTATCATTATCATCACTCTATACACAGGCAATGGTGTTGATCAGTCTGATGCTCCACCTCATCAGTCCAGACTGGAGGAAGACATTTTTATTTGGTGTTGCAAATTATTTAAAAACAAGTTTCTTTTTGGAAAAAAAAAAAAAAAAAAAAAAAAGGAACTTAGGAATAAAGTATGATGTAAGAGTGAAGGATTAGTGTAAGTGAAAAAAACATGTGGTTTCTATATTTTTAAAAAAACAAAAAAGGGTGTGCTACTGTTGTAATTATTTCAATGTGTCTCTGGAGTGTAGACGAACGAATGAGTGATCAGATGGACTATGTGAATCTCACAAGCCTATAGTGAAAAGCTACAAAAAAATTGTGGTTCAAGACCCACAAAACAGCAGTTCTCATACTTACTTAAAACAATCTTACTATGTAACATAGTTAAATATAAATATCAAAAATAAATAAATGATATAAATTACCTAGTAGATATCTGGATATAAATACAAGATATATAATAATCTATAATGCTAAACAATACATATAAAATATATTGATATATAAATAAATTATTTTTTTATCTGTGCATAATTTATTTATATTTATATATCAATATTTTTTATATGTATTTATATCCAGATATCTACTAGGTAATTTATATCTCTTATTTATTTTTGATATTTAAATTTAACTATGTTACATAGTAAGATTGTTTTAAGTAAGTATGAGAACTGGTGTTTTGCGGGGCTTGAACCACAATTTTTTTGTAGCTTTTCACTATAGGCTTGTGAGATTCACATAGTCCATCTGATCACTCATTTGTTTGTCTACACTCCAGAGACACATTGAAATAATTACAACAATAGCACTCCCTTTTAGTTTTTTTAAAAATATAAAAACTACATGTTTTTTTCACTTACACTAATCCTTCACTCTTACATCATACTTTATTCCTAATTTCCTTTTTTTTTTTCTTTTTTTTTCAAAAAGAAACTTATTTTTAAATAATTTGCAGCCCCAAATAAAAATTTCTTCCCCCAGTCTGGACTGATGAGGTGGAGCATCAGACTGATCAACACCACTGCCTGTGTATAGAGTGATGATAAATGATAAATATAAATATATACAAACTGAGTTCTATTTGGAGTATGGATATATCTTTTTTTTTAGCATATACATATATATATTTTTATCATTTTGAATTTTTAAATAAAAAGGTTTTTTCAAGATTTTTAAAGTTTATTTCTAGCTCTCAGACTCTGTTTCTGGGCATACATCAATGGTAATGGATTAGCGATTAAAATGGACTATGTGATAAATTTATTTTTTCAAAGGATGGGTTGCACCGCCCATCATTGATGATGCTGTGTCTTAGTCATCAGTGACGTCCTGATGTGATGGTACATCCGGCCCCTTTTGATATTTAAGATAAGTTTGTGTGTCAAATGTAATGCCCTGATGACGATGCTGGGAGAAGCATTGAAACGCGTAGGCTAAATAAAGAAGGGGGGTCTTTCATCTAAGACTCTTTGAGTGATCATTTCAAAGCAGCGCGGACTGTGATACACCATTCCTGGATCCAGACTATATATATATATACGGTATTTATATATATATACTGACAATAAAAATTAGAGAACACCATACAATTTCCTTAATGTTAATGTCATTGTGTTGTCCTATGTGAAAAAATCCTGCCATGAATAAATTAGCAATAATAACCGTTTAAACATGGCAGCTGGAGTAATTTGCCAGTGCAGCACTGAATAGGGTAAAGATCTGTTTTGTCATACAGTGTCACTGCATTTAACAGCATTTGGACTGAAAGCCCACTCTTCAGTGACCAAACCTCATATTAGCAAAAAGATTCAAAAGGCTAGACCTTTGGTGAGGAACCTGTTATGTGGACAGAGGATAAGTGGTGCACAGTTAATTTTAGTGATGAAAGCAAGTTTAATTTATTTGGGTTTGCTACATGGCAGAGTGAATATAAGTGTGTATCAAAACCTTCTACAACAACCAGGGCCGCACCGTCCATTGGACAAGGTGAGCCCTGTCATTCAGGCGGCAGCCGGCAGGGGGAGCGGCAGTGCAGAAGCGGCGCCTCATGCACGCAGCCTCCCCCTGTCATGGCGCCGGCCGCTCACCCCGAGCGCACCGCAGGTAAGCGGCGCGACCCGGGGTGAGGGACAGAAGAGGCGCCCACGGCTCAACAGCACCCCCCCCGGTACTCACGGCCGCGGCCGTCAATATTGCCGGTGCCGCGGCTCAGGCGGCTCGGGCGGCAGAGGGGGCGGCAGTGCTGGGTGCCGCGGCTCAGGCGGCGGAGGGGCTTGGTGCACCCCTGACAACAACCTGTGGTTCATTAATTTTGTTCAGCACTTAATCAGCCATCAATTTTCAACAGAACAATGCTCTCTGTCATAGAAAAAAGGGTAAAGCATTTCCTTGAAAGAGAAAATATTAAAATAATGAAATTACCAGTCCACTGTCCTAATCTAAACCCATTAGAAAATCTCTGGCAAATCCTTGGTGAGAAGATTGGCCAAGAAACCCACAACAGTCACGGAACTGTTGAAGAGACTGGAAGAAGAGTGGTCCAAAATCACACCAGAGCAGTGTGAGAGACTAGTGATGTCCTGTGGCTGCAGATGGGCTGATGTCATTCATAGCAAAGATGTACACTTCCTACTAATTGATGACTGTTGTAACCATCAAAAAATTTAGTTTTAATCTTTCTCTGTGCTACAGTCATTGCTGTCCTTTAATTAGGATCATCACATTTTGTGTGAAATAAAGGTTTTAAGCTGATAAACGTTGGTTATTTTGGAAAACACTGTTCTAATCTAGTGACATGGTGTACCGCTTACATAAAAACCTTCAAATGTTGATCAATGTAGATTTCATTCTCGCTGAAAAAAATCAAGTGATCATACATTGTTCTCTAATATTGATTGCCAGTATAAATATACATTATATATATATATATACATACATATATACGTATATATATCTACAAGGCGGGCCATTTATATGGATAAGGATACCTTATATTTATATTTATATCTATATAGATATGGATGCCTAAGTAAAATGGGTGTGGTTGGTGATATCAACTTCCTGTTTGTGGCACATTAGTATATGGCATCAATTTTTGTATTCCAACAGTCTTGGAGGGATCTATCCTCTGTGGGTTAGTGTCAGACTAATAGCGGTGGTTTAGTTTGTTAATTTCACCATTCACAAAAAAGTTTGCCTCATCACTCATCTGAAGGTAATTGTCTATGCTGTGAAGATACAAGATGTGCGGCATTTGAAACAATGGATAATGGAAGGCTGTGCTAGCATTTCTTCTGCGGTATTGCTATCAGTGTGTCAAGAGTGGGAGAAGAGGGTTGCATTGACAATACAACACAATGGGCAGCACTTTGAACACATTTTATAAGTGGTCATAAATTTGTAAATAACTTATGAAAGAGTAAAGTTACATTAAAACCAAGCACACCATTGTTTTTCTTATGACAGTCTCAATAAGTTTTATCTGTCACATGACCCTATTCCCATTGAAAAAAAAAAGTTGAATCCAAAATGGCTGACTTCAAAATGGCCACTATGGTTACCACCCATCTGAAAAAGGGTGGGCTATTTATGTGGATACACGTAAATAAAATGGGAATGGTTGGTGAAATCAACTTCCTGTTTGTGGCACATTAGTATATGGGAGATGAAAATATTTCCAGATGGTTGGTGACCATGGCGGCCATTTTTAAGTGCTGCGGATGAAGCAACACAGACATCAATACTAGGAGACCTGCAGACCTTTGGTGATGTGTTTGCAGTCACATGACAGCTTGGAATCCACACCCCACAGCCCGACAGCCAGCTCCTCACTAACCACAGGCGTTTCCCGAGGTTGTGCAAGGGTGCACAACCAGGATAGGTGAGTGGATACCTGCTTTAATAGAAACCCCACTAGACCACCAAGTATAATTCTATGAGCGCACCCCTGCTCTGTTTGTTCTCCGTTACATTTTATTTAGGTGTATCCATATAAATGGCCCACTCTGTATATATATTTATATTCAGCAAAGCTAAAGAAAAATGTAAAGTGGACATCTTTCGTCTATGTTTCTTTTTCTAAAGTTGCAATAAACTTTATCATTCTTGAGGTAAACATTTTTTAATGTATCATCCATAGTGACACAATAAAGTGTGGCATCTGTTAGCTCATTTAGGTAATCTACAAAAATATAACCACATGGTTCTTCCATCTTTTTTCACTAGTTTGAGTAATACTATACAGTCATTTGAAATGATATCTGGTGATTATTTTGGCCAGTACATTATAGAAAAATTACTATATAAAATCATTGTCTTCTAAATAGATTGTGCATAATTTTGATGTCATTGTCCTAATATATGATGAATTTGGATCCAATCAAGCACCATTCAGGTAAGGTATGACAATGTAAAATGTAATAGTTTTAAAGAAGATCTTTCTCCAAATGTTTCATGTCGAAATGGACATAATGTATTGGTGGTTGCAGAGTTATATATAAAGAAAATCATCTATTTGTTAACTAAATATTAGCAAGCAAAGTTTTTGCCATTTAATGACTTAACTCTTGTTAGTCCAAGTAGGTGTCAGATAGTTTTTATTGGGGGCATGTGTGTACTTTTTTGTGTGTACTTTTTCATTTCTGGTCTGATGCTTACAAATCGTAAGCAGGCAGCAGCACATTGGAGCAAGAGGAGCATGCAATCACTATAGCTCAGGTACGGTTTCTTAGTATGTGAAATGTATGGAATACCACTCTGATATCCTGGATCAACTTCCTGCATAATTAGGAAGTGCTATGAGCACAGATGACTAACACCTTTAAGATAAGAAGTATTGGTAGTCACACTTACATCTATTGGGCGCCACGGTGCGGTCTTGCAGTGCTGGAGTCCTGGGTTCAAATCTCACCAAGGACCATATTATTTGTATGTTCTTCCTGTGTTTGCCTGGATTTCCACTGGGTTCTTGGCTTCCTCTCACACTCCAAAGACATACTGAAAGGGAATTTAGTTTTTGAGCCCCAATGGGGATAGTGCTGCTGATGTATTTAAAGTGCAGTTGAATTATTGGTGCTATATAAAGAAGTATTATTATATCAGCAATGTTTTTACAAGAATTTGCATAAGCAAAGTGACAGCTGAAGCCACTAAAAGTCATCAGAAATCTGAACTTGTAAATTTGGGCGTGCCCTCACTCATGCATTTGAGAGGGCCCTCAGATATCCAAGGGTGGACATGGGTGGCAGGTGAGGAAGACAAGGACAAGAAAGTGACTAGATGATGGTCAGATATGGGGAGAGGTGAAGTGGTGAGATTACATAGGGAACAACGCTGTAAATAAACGGTGTAATGTATGTCTGGTTGTGTTGGTGGCTGTGGAGGTCCACTGAGTAACTCCAAAAGATGTAGTAAGCATTAAACTTTAGGGGCTGCCAATGGTGGCTGTTAGTAAGGATATTTTTACTATGCTGCTTCCTGCTAGTGTCGTAACACAGAAGCTTGATCTGCACCATGTTTAGACTGTGCCTGCAAAGGAGTAGAAAGAAGGATGGGATGGTTGAAGTAATCCTTCATTTTACCTAATAGCTTAATATAAATAGATGCCACTGCAGGACTACACTAATACTGTTTGTGTGTATGTGTGTGGGGGTGTGTGGGGAGGAGTTGTCACCTAAAATCCCTAAAAAAAGCATTTAAAGGTAAAATAAAAAACATATATTCTCCAAATTGGTATAAAGTGTCAGGTTGTTACACAAACAATAATCCATAAACAGAACAATATTAATAATGATAATAATTATTATTATATTTATTCACTTATATAGCACCATTAATTCTGCAGCACTTTACATACATTAGCAGCACTATCCCTATCGGAGCATAAAATCTAAGCTGTCTATCAGGATGTCTTTGGACTGTGGAGGAAACTGGAGAACTCAGAGGAAATCCACACAAAACGGGGAGAACATACAAAGCTCCTCGTAGGTGTTGTCCTTGGTGGGATTTGAATCCAGGACCCACTGCTGCAAGAATTTATGGGTGTCTGAAAATGACAATACAAGCTTTCTTTGTTTTACAAGCTATTTAATTTTTATCACCAATAAAATCAAACAATTTTGCTATTTTTGCATTATTACAAATGCATTGACCTGAAAATGATATTGTTTGTAGATTTTACAATATGTTGTAATGTTGCAAAATCAAAACACAAAAAGCAATGGTGAAATTGTATTTATTTACCTTGGGTTTATATTTCAATGAAGTGAGGTGCACCATTTTAATTTTTGCCTCAGGAAGGAGGAAAACTAGACTCTGCCCTGTGGGTACCTAAGAATTATGTCCAAAAATATTTGACTTATCATTCAAAAAAGACATCAAAGAAAAGTACAACAACTTTCAATCGTTAAAGCCAAACTTGGCTTGGTTCATAAGTTGCAAGGAAAAGCCTTTCTAACTTGATTTCTAATAAAATCTGGTCTGATTGTCCTTTACTTTACAATTATAGACAAACACAATTTGCATTTGTATTGTTCATGTCTTTTATTGAGCACATTAAGTTAACATCTATGTTTGGAAAAGAGTAACTGAACCATTAAATGTAATAACCTGTAAATAAACCTTTAGCGGCAGTCACCTTCTGTAATGTTTTATGTTTTAAAATGTTTTATACAAATTTGATGCAAATATTTGGACTATTCCCTCCCTGTAAACTATTCAGTTGTTCAATATTTCAAGATTGCCTTGAAATTCATTATGGCCTCATGATTGTTCCAATGGGTGCTGATGGACTGTCAAAGCAATTTTATTCCTCTAGTATAGCGGGAAAAGACAAAAAACGGCAGCACTCACCAACTTGTGACGATTCTTTTATTCAAGGTCCAATAGCAAAGGATCCATGAACATGCTTGGGGGGGGAGGGGTGGAGGACATAAGACGAAGGCTTGCCATTTCGTGGCAGTTGCCACTTCCACGGGTCTTTGCAACTGCCACGAAACGGCAAGCCTCGTCTGATGTCCTCCACCCCTCCCTCCCCCAAGCATGTTCATGGATCCTTTGCTATTGGACCTTGAATAAAAGAATCGTCACAAGTTGGTGAGTGCTGCCGTTTTTTGTCTTTTCCCGCTATACTATTATACATTGCTGTTATACGGACTGTGCACCACCTATGTGATTACTGCCGCTGGATTACCCCTGTATACACCTGATTAAGCTGCTAGCACTTGGTTAGTGCCCAGTGTTTATCTTTTACAAACAATTTAATTCCTCTATCAACTCATTAAAAACTGAAAACAGGATCTACAGGTTAGGCCCCCTTCACACCACATTTTTTGCTTGTCCGTGTGGATCCTTTAATTTGAAAGACCAGTCGGACAGGCACGAATCTGTGGAAACGGACGGACGCTTTTGCTCCCGGATCCTTTTTTTTGATCCATTTTTACCATAGAAAAGCATCAGCTATTACTACAGTCATAGGACATAATGACAATGTGCAGTCTAGAGAGAGCAAGAGAGAGAGAGAGAATGCTCATTACCACAAACCAGATCCGGAACACGGTCCTTTTTTTACCCGATCCGTCTGTATAGACCCCCATGTTATATGCCGCGGACTGCTCTGGATTCCTTTCTGTCCGTTTTTGTCTGCTGTGCCCAAAATTGGAGAAGTCTCTGATTCTGCGTACAGGAAAAAACATGACACAAACAAATCCCTGACAGAATTGACAAAACAGATGGCCATATAGGACCAATCTGTTCCCATAGGGATACATGGGAGGCGAAAAACAGATCTCTGCCTGTCCATTTCAAAACGGATACACCAGATCCCCAAAAACGAGGTGTGAAGCCAGCCTTAAAAAGCTGAAATCAGGGGTAAATGATGATGGTGTTACATGTGTATGCCCTCTAAATCCTCTTTTGAAGAACATGTTTGTGTTCTTATTAATGTTTTCTCATTGCATTTTCATCCACAGCCCTAGAGTTGTTGGATGTACTATCTACATCACCAGTGGTTTAATGGTATTCTATTTTGCATCTAAGTATGTATGTTAATTGTGTGTATGACTAGTATAATCAATATTACTGCCTATAATGTGCAGGACCTGGGAAAATCTAACAGGCATAATTCTATCTTGTTCCATTTACAGCAACATCAGCCAGTAATCATGTGTTTGACTGAAATTTATTCATTGTAATGTAACATATAAACAATTTGTCAAGCTTAATTAGAACAATTTAATCACTCCTCATATTCCACTCATGCCTAGTGGATCTCAATGGTATATTTACATATTATACTGTCTTACATGTTACTGTTAATATATGGTTCTAAACTTTCTAAAAATTTGTAACTGAAAGCATTACTACTAACATCCCGTAAAACACTAATACTGGTTGATAGAGATTTTAATACCTTTATCTTGCTTGCTCTGGACGAACACCATTCAGACACAATTCTGGCTTCCACATCCCAAACCAGTATGGCATCTCTCTGTTTAAGGACTTCCTGATTTGGGGAAGATTAGAAATTCAGAAAAAATAAAGTTCTCATTTTTTTCTATCTCTAACAGATCCTTTTCCAGCATCGACTTTGCCATTCATGCATTTTGTAAAATCCATAAATTATAAGTCCAGAATTGCATTAGATCACCCTCACCTACATATCAATCTGATAGTAGGCAGTGCTCTAAGCTTAATGGAGAATTGTCAAAGATAAATTCTTTCTTCTGCCCTTGGTCACCCATATTAGTGGGAAAAGGTTATTATGACAACTACTGAATACAAAAGTACTTTCACTCTAATATTGGTCATCTGGGATGCTATAAAAGCTTTCACAACAGCAGTCAGCTTTCACAAAACTTGCTAATGCAAATCCTGGAAAGTACAGGAGTTGGAACAACATGTGTTGTATACACATTGAACCTTTATATGTCCCTCATCTCACTCCTTTGAACTGAGCTAGTTAGAAGCCAAGGTTTATTTGAGGGAATCTCGTCTGTGAAATCACATGAAAATAATTTATTGATGAAGCTAAAGTTTTTTGAGCAGAGGGAATTATCATAGCTTTTTCTATTGACTTCAAGGAGAAGGGTCCTTTTTTAATATTATGAAACCAACTGACAGACTGACCTTTAGTACTCACCTACTAGTATGGGTGTGTTAAATATGCTTCATTCTTATTTTAAGGAAACATACACCTATAACTGAGCTGCTAGTAGAGAAAATAAGGAATATTGTTATTAGTCAGAATTAGTTTTCCAACTTTGACAGAGGAGCACAAAGTTTCTTTAAGCAAACCCTTGTTACTGAAATAATTGGAGGAAGGTCTAAGCTCTTTTCAAATAAGGCATTAAGATATGTTGGGCTTCCTAGTGAGCTGTTAACAGATACCCGCTAGTACTCCTATGTTACTTGTAAACATTTTAAGATACTTAAAATGATTTAGTTTCCTCCCAGCTGTGTAGTATTGTTTCCAAAGATGGGAAAAGTTCAGGTATATCCCAACTAATAGCAACTGTATTCCCAACAAGGTGACCCCTATTTATCAGCTTAAATAATATTTTAATTTGCAAGGTCAGAATGCGGCATCAATATATATATATATATATATATATATATATATATATATATATATACAATCCAAAGAATTTCACTGCAGCACTCCCCTCTGGTGTGTTCTCAGTAGTCTTTATTCAGGCATCTGATGGACAGGAATGGCCGCGTATCGGGCACACATGCCCTTTGTCAAGCCTATATAATATATATATATATATATATATATATATATATATATATATCACTGATACTTTTGACACATGTATTTCTGTGTTGCGGTACTGCTGCAAGCTAATACGCAGTATGTTCAAGTACAGAATACCTTAAAAGAAAAGACAAACATTTTGATGAAATATCTAAAGGGCTATTCAACATAAAGTTTATTCATCTAAAGAACTATGTATGCATAATGTTACTTATAAAGAGGCACAAAGTATAAATAGTCCTTTTTATATACTGTAAGCAAGCTATTAGCATTCACTCCTGCTTTAAATGTGATCTGTTGTGAGGCTCTTCCTACCCCATCTTAGAGCAGCATGATGTAGGCAAAGAGATTCTCAAACTAAAGATACTTAACTTACTATTGCATCTCAATGAATTAGAATATCATCAAAATTCTATGTAATATTGTCATGTTTCAGGACGTTTGTGCGAGCCTTGAAAAACGTTGACTAACAAATCTATATTATATTCATCCTTTAATGTCTCAGGGAATACAGCAGCGCAGATTTTAATCCTTGAGCCTCCTTACTTTAATTTTCTGAGATGATAACCATTGGGTTTTCATTGGCTGTAAACCATAATCCTTCAGCATTAACAGAAATAAACACTTAAAATAGATCACTCTGTTTCTAATGACTCTATATAATATATGTGTTTCACTTTTTCTATTAAATTAGTTAAAAAAAATTAACTTTTTGATGATATTTTCATTCATTGAGATGCACTAGTAGTTTACTGGGTGATGCTGTTATGTCATAAAACATTTCATTTCAGGCATGTAGCAAAGCTTGCAGAGCTGTTGCCACCTGCACCAGACTCTCAATAGAGTTTGTGCAATCACTATAATGTGTGAATCACAGCAGGGATGTATTGGACTTCCTTGCGCATGACTTTCTAGTCCTGCAATGTTAATCACAGGGTAATAAACCTTTCAGAACTACACCTAAATTACGATATTCCATGTCTAAGTACTATACTATACTGAAGCCTTCCATACTTAAACAACAGTTCATTAATCTCTAATACCATGATTTTGCTTTTGATTCTCTTATGGTACCTTTACACGCCGCGACGGCAGGCTGGATACATCCCGCTACTTCACGTGCACGAGCACGCTCAAACGGCTACAAACGGTCAACGCACCCTCTTTACACGCCGCCATAAGGTGCGCTACGCCACGCTACATCTGTAGCTAGCTACATCGCCGGTGTGTCAAGTAGCCAGCTGTAGCTTAGCGTACCACGTTTACACAGCGCTACAATAAGCTAATATGGGCGGACCTGGTACAGCAGGGACAGCACATAGGCGTGCCACAATCGTGGATTACGAGCTGTCCGTACGATGATAGGACAGCGCAATTTCATCATGATTGGCCAGGCATCGCAGGAGGCTGAGAAATACAGCACGCTCGAGCGATTGTGTAGTGTGACTGGTCAGCTCCTTAAATATGCCTCCCTGTGCAGCGACTACCAATCGTCATGCAGGAGCTTCCTCCAATGATCGGTGATGGGGCGCGGTATCCCAGAGCCTGGGACACGCCTTAGCTACATTGCAGCTACAGCCCCGGGTGTCCAGAGTTCCCTTCCGTTGCCTCTTTACACGCCGATACAGCTTGCTACAATCGGCTTTGTAGCCATCAGTTTTCGAGCAGACCTAGGAAACAGATGTATCTGTTGCCGGCTGTAGCGTCACGTCTTCAGACGCCGCTACGACGGGCTACATTGGCGCTACAAGCTACATTTGTAGCCTGTAGCGGGATGTATCCAGCCTGCCGTCGCGGCGTGTAAAGGTACCATCAGGGTTTATCTAATGTACTGCCCTAAAACCACTGTCTTCATCCCTTAAATCAGTTAAAAACAATCATTGAAATAATAGAATTCAGTTAAAGTAAAAATTTTAGAAGTTTTAAGGGCCTGTCACACGTGTCAATGTCGCCGGCGATATTGCTCATGCGTCACATATTATTCGTCGCCTGAGCGATGTGGAATTATCGCAGGTAAGATGTCAAATGCGTCAATATGACCCAGTGATGCGGTGATGTCGCCATCTTGCGAGCGATTTTATTTAGTCGCTTGTACGGTGTCAAAATAGAAAATACGTCGCTGAGTTTAGTGTCACACGCAGCGATGCACAAGGTCTACTGAGCGATGAGCGACAGGTTTTACGTCTGGCAGTGAAACCTGCGATCGGCGATCAGCGACATATCGCTGGTTGCATCGCTTGGTCACACGCTTCAATGTCGCTCCTACGTCACATTTACGTCGCCTGAGCGACTGAAAATCTGTGACTCATGAGCGACATTGTCAGCGATATCGACGCGTGTGACATACCCTTTAGTTCTCGACAACATTTAAGAACAAATAATCATTTTGGATGAGCAAATACATGTATATCAGAAGAGAAAGCTTTATTATATACTCCTCCTACAGTATCTCTTATATTACACTTTGGCAATATTACTCCCAGAAGAATAGTGTGATAGACTGTAACACATATCAATTCCTTTTGAGACATCTATAAAATATATTCCTTTGTTACAGAAAGTTTAAATGTTGATACATTCTATTGCAAAAAAGTTTAAAGGCAAATACTTATATTTATCAGATAAAATATTACATGACAGTGAATGAAAACATTGTAAATATCCACTAATTGTAATTTTAGAACACATTGTCTAGCATACTAAGAAGATTTATACGGTTTTCCAATGCAATCATTTTAAAGATTTTAAAACCAAAGATTTCTAACTGTGAAAAAGATTTTATTAACAAATTAAGTACTCAAGCAATTTGGCAATATATTAAGAACTTTCAGCTTGATTTTTGAAGTGCTAATAAGACAAAATTACTTAAATCCTGATAAAGCAATTAGAAAATTGGAAATGTTAATGGGATGCAGGAAGACAGATAAATAAGAAAATTAAAACCTTGGTAGCAGAAAGGAAATTAATATTTAATGTAAAAAAAGCATCAAGATGAGAATAAGACCAGAAAAACCTACATTTGGAAAGCCTGAAGATGTAATATAAATGTCTCAGAGTGAATTATAATTTTATATGTTGAAGCAAAGATTAATGCACTGCCTTTACAATTATAAAATAATAACAAAATATACCTCTTAGGTATAATAACGGTAAAGATATAGAAATAAAGAGGAAAAAATATAACTTGTATACAATGTACATTCTAAAATACTAACATAGCTTCTTATGTTTACTTGAATATCAAATTATGTGTCTGATTTCATCACCATGCAATAGGATTATTTAAATCAAATATGCATATTAACAGTGACAAATACATTGACTCCTCATAAAAAGGGTAGGCCATGTAAACTCTATAAAATGAAAGAACATTTCACTCCTCTTTCATTCTAAGAGGTGAAAATTGAGTAATACAGTGCCTTGTTAGCATTGCTGGGATGGAAACTAAACCTCCTGCCGCATCTTGATGTGTCAGCAGGCAACACCAAAGGAATTAGTGGTGCTCAGGTATATCAATAGTAAATGTTTAAAATGTTTATTTTACCTTATAGCTAAACAGTATAGTTTCCAAATTCAGAGGCTTTGTTATGCACTTGTAGTAGCGTACACAGGAAATTAGGGTCTATCCTAGCAAACACACTGGATGCAACAGGTGCTGTCCAGTCTAAGGTTCATAGCTGCACAGTACCCAGTGGCCCCTTCATAAGAAGCACCAATTCTTGGAACTTTACACAGCTCTTCCAGTTGCAGTGTAGTGGTGGCAAACTGGGTATTAAGGTGGTAATGCCAGGTTTGTATTTTCTACTGGCTTTCAGTCTGAAATGTTAATGTCGGGCCAATGTTCACCCAGCCATTAATAATTTCAAGTAAATAGTAAAGAAAACGCAACACAGAGAGAAAACATTTTAGTAGAAATAAAAACCCAAAACGTATCTGGACTGCATATTTATTACTCCCCCATATCCATCCTTGATTCTCTGCAACGTCTTCTTGATTGGAGGCTGCGGTGAAAAACACATCGTCCTGTCACCACAGCCTCCAAACATTGAATGAATGAGCTGCCAGCTCCAGTCCAGTAAGCAGTGACTTCTGAGGTCACCTGAGGACAGCTCTGGTAACTATGGTACCTGCTATGGTTAACAGCCACCACGGTTACCTGAACGGTGACCTCAGGTGACCTCAAAACAATTCAAAGCATTTTATGCAATGTGGGTATGGACCCACATTGTATTAACTGCTTTTAATTGGTGTTTTTATTTTGTCACTATATACTGTATGTAATAAAGTTTTAATTTTTTACTATTATTTCCATGTGCACATTTGTTTATGCAAGGTCTTCTCTATGTTGATTGATGTTCTTCACCTTGCATTAGGAAGCACCCTCTTATGACTTTTTGCTGTGCATTCCCTCCTTCTACGTAAATATTCTTTACTATTTACTTGAAACTCTTAATGGCTGGGTCTAAAATTGGTCTGACATTAAGAATTTTTGGTTTAATGCTAGCTGGCAATACAAAGCTAGCATTAACCCCTTATTAACCAGTTTACCACCGCAACATGGCATTTGGAAGAGATTGATAAATCGCTAGGAATTGGAGCTTCTTATGAATGTGCTAATTTCTGAGTGGGCTGTGAGATGCTATTCTTTAGCATAGAGGGATGTAATAAAGATGGGCTCTCACCCCGCTGAAAATACCAGCCCTCAGCTGCCTACTTTAATTTTGGCTGTCAATAGAGCAGAGCTAACACTTTTTTTTCCTTTATTTATTTTTTGTCATGTTGCACAGCTGGCATAACGCAGCAGAGAATCCCACTGTGGCCCCTCCATGTTGTTTTATTCTTTTTTGGAAGAAGATTTTGAGAATCTGCATGTCTATTCTACTGAATCCAGCTAAATTTATGAGAGTTTTGAAGTGCTGTGCCAACATGTTTTTTTATTGCAGATTTGCTGCAGATTTTGGGGCAGAAAAAAGAAATCTGAACTACAGTGTGCAAGGAAACAAAAAAGCAATGTAGGCACAATACTTCTGACCTGTCTTACACTTTGCAGGCCTCAGGATAGACATGCAGATTTTGATGCAGATTCTCAATCTGCCTAACAAAACATCATCGTGGGTACAGGACCTATGAAGGTCCAGGGAAAGCTGCAGTTGTGGGGAAAGGACTTAAGGATTCTACTTGCCCACTGGCTACTTTCACAGAAACCTTAAGGGCAGGGGTGGTCAACTACAGTCTTCAAGGTCTGAAAGCAGTGCAAGTTTTCTGGATTTCCTTAGCATTGTTTAGGTGCTTATTTCATCACCTACAGAGGTGATGAATAATCCCAACATCTTGTGCAATGCTAGGGAAATCCTGAAAACATCCACTTTTGTGGCCCTTGAGAACTGCACTTGGCCAGCCCTGTTCTACTGGAGTGGGTGTAGTATCTTGCAATTCCATACCTCATACCTTCGGGCCAGAGGCCTACCGCTTGTTCACCAGTATCTGTAGGACAGTATAAAAGCACCTGTTTACAGAAACAGTCCAGCACACAAGGAGAGAACACAAAAATCATTACTATATGGACACAGACTATAAGTCTCAAACAAAAAAAATTATACATAGTACATATAACTAACAAAAACACATCCCTGGATCGGGGACAAAAAAAATGAAAAATAAAACTAGTCACAAAAGTCATTCTTTGTCCAAAATTCCAAGTAAGACCCACCAACATGCCTATAGTAAAGTTCAGTGAGAATGTCTCAAGCCATTCTCAGCCATATCCCGGATGTTGTCACAGTTTTTCTTCGTCTTGTGCTGCCACATGATCTTGGAGGGGTCGCAGGGGCTACTCCTCAATGTGAATTATTTGCCACCCCCTGCCCCACAGCACACTCCATCATTGCCACCTATGGAGAGGATGATGGAGAAACTAGGGAACTACCACCTACTCTAGGACAGACAGGACCAGGACCATCTTTTAGAACATCAACATGCCCTGTGGGTTTGGATGCATTTAGCTGGCCAACCAAGAGACACTTTGGCTGCACCCGATGCCAACTTCTCTACATGACGGCCTCCTTCTGCCACTTTTCAAATTGGGCTGCAGTGCCAACCTGACATATGCAAACCGCAAATCATCCTTTCATGCTGAACCTTCATGGATGTGACCTCATCCCCAACAAAGATGGTAGGTAGACTTTGTGGAAGATCGTCACGTTGCAGGGTGGTGCAGTTGATGTAACACCGGTGTTTAGTGCCGTGTATCACTAGGAACCTATTATCCCTTATCCTGTTTGAATCACACCACCTTGCCTTTCGTGCATTGGTCAAGGACGTCCTTAGCCTTAGGTCCATGAAGTCAGTCCTGGGCAATGGCATCTGCATGTTGAATTTCCTCAACAACCGACACAGGAGAATGGGGTGGTTGATGCCTTCTTGGATAGGTGCTTGGAGGGCATAGGGGTCCCCACATGACATTTTTACAGTTGAAGGCCTCTGAAGGTGTTGAGGGTGATCCACCCAGCTGGGAAACAGTGTCTTCTAGTTGCTCTTTTTCCTCAGGCTCCCCAAAAAGATCATAGTATTGTTCCTGGCCCTGGTGGTCTTGGGAATGGTATCCAGTAGCTATGACTGCGACACCAGCTGCAGTTGGAATCTAGCCAGACAGCTAGGTCCCGGTTCCTCAACTTGAGGAGATGGGGAAAAGTTAAGAGCAGTATAAGTGGCCACTAACCATTATTTGTGATGCATTTGAGACTGGTGGAGCAGATAGGCTGTGTCTAGATGACTGACTAGGGATCATGATAGGCTGCCCTAAAAAGATGCGCCTAAAACTATGTAGGTTGTGGATACGCCTAATTTCTTGGGGTAGAGCATTCCAGAGAATTGGTGCAGCTCGGGAAAAGTCTTGGAGCCAGGAGTGGGAGGTTCAGATTAATGCAGAATTTAGTCTAAAGTCACTTCCAGAGCAAAGAGAATTGGTGGGGTGATAGAGAGAGTTGAGGGAGGAGATGTAGGGAGGTGATGCACTGTGAAGGGCTTTGTGGGTGAGAACAAGCAGTTTGATTTGGATCCTATAGTGTATGGGCAGCCAGTGCAATGACTGACATAGAGCAGAAGCGTCCGAGTAACGGTTAGCTAGATAGGTGATCCTGGCTGCAGCATTAAGGATGGACTGGAGAGGGGAGAGTCTAGTGCGGGGGAGGCCAATTAAAAGAGAATTAGAATTGTCAAGGCGAGAGTGAATCAGGGCCACAGTGAGGGTTTTTGTGGTTTCCAAGGTGAGAAAGGGGTGAATTCTAGAGATGCTCTTCAGATGTAAGTGGCAAGAGTGAGCGAGAGAATGTATATGTGGGTTAAAAGAAAGATCAACATCAAACATAACACCCAGACAGTGAGCTTGCTGACTACACATAATTGTGGTGCCGAACACAGAGAGAGAGATGTCATATTTAGGGAGGTTAGTGGAGGGCGGGAGCAGAAGAAGTTCAGTTTTGGAAAGGTTGAGTTTCAGATAGAAAGCGGACATGATATTGTAAATTGCGATTAGACAGTCATTGGTGTTCTTTATTAGAGCGGGAGTAAGATCAGGAGAAGAAGTGTATAATTGTGTGTCATTAGCATAAAGATGGTACTGAAAGCAAAATCTGCTGACAGACTGTCCAATTGGGGCCATGTAGAGAGAGAAAAGAAGATGTCCAAGGACTGAACCCTGAGGGACACCAATAGTGAGAGGAAGTGGAGCCAGCAAATGACACACTGAAAGAACAGTCAGAAAAATAGGAAGAGAACCAGGAGACAGACGTGTTCTTGATGCCAATGGAATGCAGCATGGAGAATAGGACATGATGGTGAAAGGCTGCAGAGAGATCAAGAAGGATAAGCAGAGAGTGGTCACCATTACGTTTTGCTGTCAGAAGGTCGTTGGTCACTTTGGTGAGAGCAGTTTCTGTAGAATGTAGGGGGCAGAAACCAGACTGTAATGGGTCTAGAAGAGAGTGAGTGGAGAGGTAATGAGTGAGGCGGAAGTAGACCAGGCGCTCCAAGAGTTTAGAGATGAAGAGGAGATTGGAGACTGGTCTGTAGTTGTTTGAGAAGGATGGGTCAAGAGACGTTTTCTTTAATAATGGAGTAATAATTGAGTGTTTGAAGGAGGTAGGGGAAGATGCCAGAAGAGAGGGAGAGATTGAAGATTTTGGTTAGGTGAGTGGAAACCACTGGAGAGAGAGACTGGAGTAGGTGTGAGGGGACGAGGTCAGCAGCAGTGCATTTGGTGGGATAAGAGGAAGAGAGGAGCCAGGAGACTTCTTCATCTGTGATTGGGTTGAATTTGGAGAGTGAGCCAGAGGAAATTAGGGGAGAGGTAGGGGTAACAGCAATTCGAGGTTGGGAGTTGATTTCCTGATCGAAGTTTTCTATTTTCTCTGTGAAGTATAAAGCCAGATCATCAGCACAGAGGTGCACTTTAGGACTGAGGAGAGAGTGAAAGGTGTCAAAGAGTTTTTTGGGTTGCTGGATAGTGAGGAGATCAGGGTGGTGAAGTAGGTTTGTTTGGCAATGTGAAGGGCAGCATTGTAAGTTCTCAGCATAAATTTATAGTGAATGAATTTTCTGGTGTGTGAGTTTTCCTCCATAGATGCTCAGCACTCCTAGAGCATCGCTGGAGAAATCGAGTTTGCGATGTGAGCCAGGACTGTTTTACTCTGTGTTTGCAGGTTTGGAAGGTGAGGGGCACTACTTGGTCCAGGGAGCTTCTGAGAGAGTGATTTAAGTGATTTACTGCCAGATTGGGACAGGAGAATGAGGAGATTGGGGACAGTGATGAGTGTAGAGAGTCTGTGAGTGTATGAGGGTTAATGGCCTGTAGATTTCTGAATGTGGGATAGGTTGGACTGTGCTGGCGTGGGCGAGGGTTTGTGAGCGTGAAGGAGAGAATGTTGTGGTCAGAGAAGGGAAGAGGTGAATTATCTAAGGAGGAGGTTGAGCAGAACCAGACAAAGATCAGGTTAAGGATGTTCCCATCCTTGTGTGTCTCTGAGGTTGAGAGCTGTGACAGGCCAAAAGATGTGGTTAGAGATAGGAGCTGGGATGCAGATGGAGAGATGGGGATGTTTATGGGGATGTTGAAGTCTCCCAGAATAAGGGTTGGTAATTTTGAGGACATGAAATGCGGCAGCCATGCGGTGAAATGATCAAGGAACTGGGTGGGTGACCCTGGGGGGAGGTGTACCACCGCTACTCTGATGGGGATGGGACGGAAAAGTCTTATTGTGTGGACCTCAAAATAGGGGAATGAGAGTTATGGAGCTGGGGGGATGTACATTGTGGAGACAGGAGTAAGCCCACTCCACCACCATGTCTGTTCCCAGATCTCGGGGAATGAGAGAAATGTAAGCCGCCATAAAATATAACATCAGGGGCACTGTGTCTGAATCCTGGATCCAGGTTTCAGTGAGGGCCAGGAGATTAAGGGAGTTAGTGAGAAAGTAGTTATGAATAAATGGAAGCTTATTTCATACAGACCGTGGATTCCAGAAAGCACAATTAAAAGAGGGAGATGAAGGTGTGCAAGTAATATTGATAAGGTTAGTGGGGTTTCTATGTGTGGTGGGAGAGGGGTTGAAGTTGGTGGAGGGTGGACCAGGATTAGGAGAGATATCACCTGACAGGAGCAGCAGTAAAAAGAAAAAAAGGCAAATAGTTGTTGTAATTGTGACTTTTTTTCTGATGCAACGCCCTGGAATGTGGTGGTCAGAGATTGTTCAGTATGTTATAGCGAGTATGGGAGCTCAATAAAGTAGAGGGAAGAGGAGAGGAGCTTATGTGGATGACGGGTGATGGAGAGAGGATGGGGCAGGAAAGGTAAATGGCAAAGGCACGTAGGAGGATAGACATTGGAGTAAAGGACATGGTAAAAGGGGAAAGGAAAAAAAAAATGAAAGAGAGTGGCTTACCTGACTCTCGCCCTGACTGACATGAAGTAATTGCAAGCCACTTTGTATGAAATGCCACTTTGCATGAAATGCCACACGTGCAGACCCCCCACACGTGTATCCCTTAAGACTGTACTAAATTTATAGCAGTTAATGTGGGAAAGGGTGAGGGAAGGTGCTCACCAAGTTCTCCTTATGGCCGGTGGTGCCTGGAATGGACGTACTGCGGGTCCACGTTAACTGATGATAGAAATCCGGCACCAGACGTATCTCCTTATTTTCAAGCCTTTATTCCATATTTAGGTGAGCATAAAATCAAGCATATGAAATGCTGGACGCGTTTCAGACAACGTCCTTCTTCCACAGCATAAAACACAATAGTGACCACATCCATTAAATACATGTTAAAAACTCCGCCCACCTGACACATGTGGTGATTAATTGAACACAAAAATTGCTTTGTTACCAATATCACATAGGTAGGAGAATACCTGAGGCTCAATTGGCCTGGCGGTTAACCCTTTAATTGATATAGTAAGAGATGAGATGTAAAAGACAAAATACTATAAAATCTAACCAGATAACAGTCACCTTATATCACATAGAAAGGAACAATGTTTCATCATATACCGTATATACTCGTGTATAAGCCGACCCGTGTATAAGCCGACCCCCATACTTTTGCCCCCAAAATTTGGGAAAACCTATTGACTCGTGTATAAGCCGAGGGTGGACCCCAGCACAGGTATACAGCCCCCAGCAGTGTGGTATACAGCAGCCTCCCCAGTGGTATATACAGGCCCCAGCAGTGTTACAGCAGCCTTCCCAGTGGTATATACAGCAGCAGTCCCAGTGGTAGTATACAGCAGTCCCAGTGGTAGTGTACAGCAGCCCCAGTGGTAGTATACAGCAGCCCCAGAGGTATATACAGCCCCAGTGGTAGTATACAGCAGCCCCAGAGGTATATACAGCAGCCCCAGTGGTAGTATGCAGCAGCCCCAGTGGTAGTATGCAGCAGCCCCAGTGGTAGTATACAGCAGCCCCAGAGGTATATACAGCCCCAGTGGTAGTATACAGCAGCCCCCGAGGTATATACAGCAGCCCCAGTGGTAGTATAAAGCAGCCCCAGTGGTAGTATACAGCAGCCCCAGAGGTATAAACAGCCCCAGTGGTAGTATACAGCAGCCCCAGAGGTATACACAGCAGCCCCAGTGGTAGTATACAGCAGCCCCAGAGGTATAAACAGCCCCAGTGGTAGTATACAGCAGCCCCAGAGGTATATACAGCCCCAGTGGTAGTATACAGCAGCCCGCCCGCCACCCCCATCAGTATCATCAGTATACAGGCCCCCCCATCAGTATCCAGGGCCCCCCCCCTTGCTCCGCAAAACCTACAAAGTAAAATCATTATACTTATCACTGTCCTGTCGCCGCCGTCCCCGCCGCTGCCATTGCACTCCTCCGTCTTCATCCAGCGTCTTCCGGCTTCCTGTGGTCGGCGCAAGCAATGACGTCATAGCCTGCGACGACACAGGAAGCCGGAAGAAGACGGATGAAGCCAGGGAGCACGATGGCAGCGGCGGGGACGGCGGCGACAGGACAGTGATAAGTATAATGATTTTACTTTGCAGGTTTTGCGGAGCAAGGGGGGGGCCCTGGATACTGATGGGGGGGCCTGTATACTGATGGGGGTGGCAGGCGGGCGGCTGTATACTACCACTGGGGCGGTATATGACTCGCGTATAAGCCGAGAGGGGGACTTTTCAGCCCAATTTTTGGGCTGAAAAACTCGGCTCGTACGCGAGTATATACGGTACCTTTCATTGGGAAACATGTTGATCATTGACTTTTGCTCCACGTTAGCATAAATCCCTGTGATCAGGTCAATTTTAGTAAAAATATGTACAATCAGATCTGTAGTTGAGACCTTCAGGAGACCTTGTGTTCAGGGTCATAATCCAAAAAAACTCTTTGCTATGTACCTCACGACCCCAGTCTCCTCCTCTTCTCCTCTTACAGATCCTGTCAATACCCTGCACCCTCGGTTAGACAGGTCCCCACCATGAATCTCCCTAAAATGTCGTGAGAGACCAGACAGGTTTTCTGTTGACTGATCTTGAGTTTGGATCTGCTCCGGAAATATGTTCCCCCAGGAGCTTTTTTAAGGTTCTAGTTGTGCACCCAATGTAATCCTTGCAGCAGGCTATACAAGAGGCCATATAGGCCAAGTGGGTGGTGTTACAATTAATGTACCCCCTGATGTCATAATTCTTGCCTGTTACTTTATTTGTGAAGGATTTCGTTTTGACCATGTAACGGCACAGTCCACATCTGTTTCCGCCACATGGATAATTGCCCCTCGTTGTCAGCCATGTCGGCGAATGGGTGACTGATGTACATTCTGAGGAAGAAAGAATATTGCCCAGAGTTGTCGTTTTCCTGGGCACACATCTATAGCCTTTGGAAAAGATTTTATGGAGAATGGGATCCTCATGGAGTATGGGGATATATCGATGCACAGCTTTGACTATTTCATTATAGTCCTGGCTGTAACTTGTGAAAAAGTTAGGTATGAACTCCCTGTTGTTTTGTAACATAGTAACATAGTAACATAGTTTTTAAGATTGAAGGAAGACTTTAAGTCCATCTAGTTCAACCCATAGCCTAACATGTTGATCCAGAGGAAGGCAAAAAAAAAAACATGTAGCAACACTAGCTCCACATTGGGGGAAAACATTCCTTCCTGACTCCAGATATGGCAATCAGACTAATTCCCTGGATCAACGCCCTATCAAAGGATCTAGTATATATAACTGGTAATATTATAGTTTTCAAGAAAGGCATCCAGGCCCTTCTTAAATGTTAGTAGTGAGTCACACATTACAACATCATGTGGCAGAGAGTTCCATAGTCTCACTGCTCTTTCAGTAAAGAATCCACGTCTGTGATTATGATTAAACCTTCTTTCCTCCAGACGTAGAGGATGCCCCCTTGTCCCAGTCTCAGGCCGAAGAGTAAAAAGATCATTAAAAAGGTCTCTGTACTGTCCCCTCATATATTTATACATTATTATAAGATCACCCCTAAGCCTTCGTTTTTCCAAGCTAAAAAAAACCAAGTGTAATAACCTGTCTTGGTATTGCAGACCCCTCAGTCCTCTAATAACCTTGGTCGCTCTTCTCTGGACCCGCTCTAGTTCAGCTAAGTCTTTCTTATACACTGGAGACCAGAATTGTACACAGTATTCTAAGTGTGGTCGCAGTAGTGACTTGTATAGAGGTAAAATTATGTTCTCCTCATGAGCATCTATGCCTCTTTTAATGCATCCAATTATTTTATTTGCCTTTGCAGCAGCTGCTTGACACTGGCCACTAAATGTGAGTTTATCATCTACCCATACACCCAGGTCTTTTTCAATGACAGTTTTGCCCAGTGTTTTAAAATTAAGCACATAATTATACCTTTTGTTTCCTCTGCCCAAGTGCATGACCTTACATTTATCCCCAGTAAAGCTCATTTGCCATTTATCAGCCCAAGCTTCTAGTTTACATAAATCCTCCTGTAATATAAAATTGTCCTCCTCTGTATTGATTACCCTACAGAGTTTAGTGTCATCTACAAATATTGAAATTCTACTCTGTATGCCCCCTGCAAGGTCATTAATAAATATATTAAAAAGAAGCGGGCCCAACACTGACCCCTTTGGTACCCCACTGTTAACTGTGACCCATTCTGAGTGTGTTCCATTAATGACCACCCTTTGTTTCCTATCGCTAAGCCAGTTTTTAACCCACTTACACATATTTTCCCCTATCCCCATTGCTCTCATTTTATGTGTCAACCTTTTGTGTGGCACCATATCAAAAGCTTTTGAAAAGTCCATATACACCACATCCACTGCATTTCTTTGGTCCAGTCCAGAACTTATTTCTTCATAGAAGCTTATCAGATTAGTTTGACAGGAACGGTCCCTCGTAAAACCATGTTGAGTCATGAGGTTATTTTTCTTCAGATACTCCAGTATAGCATCTCTTAGAATACCCTCTAGGATTTTACCCACAGTAGAGGTTAAGCTTACTGGCCTATAATTTCCAAGTTCAGTTTTTGTTCCCTTTTTGAATATTGGCACCACATTTACTATACGCCAGTCCTGTGGTACAGACCCTGTTATTATGGAATCTTTAAAGATTAAAAATAATGGTCTATCTATGACAGTTCTTAATTCCTGCAGCACTCTGGGGTGTAACCCATCCGGGCCAGAGGATTTGTCAATTTTAGTGATTTTTAGACGATGCTGTACTTCCTGCTGGGTTAAGCAGGTGACATTTAATTGACAGTTTTTGTTATCACTGATCATATTCTCTGTCATGGGATTTTCTTGTGTAAATACTGTTGAAAAAAAGTAATTTAGCATATTGGCTTTTTCCTCATCCTCATCCACCATTTTAGCCAGATTATTTTTAAAGGGGCCAACACAATCATTTGTTTATGTTTTGCCCTGCGTCTGACATGATGATCATTTATTATCCCACCTGAAGAGGCCTGTGAGGAATGTTCCTCCAAAAGGGAATCCCGGGATCTCAACTTTAGTTTATTTTCAGCATCATTCACACGATGCACAGAATAGCCTCGATCAAGCAGCCATTTTTTTATATTAGATGTTTCCACCTTGAAGCTCTGCTCTGTAGTACATGCTCTTTTGGCCCTGATTACTTCGCCCATAGGCAAGTTGTTAATCACATGAGGCGGGTGGCAGCTCGTTGCGTGTAACAGTGTATTGCCACTGTTCGGTTTGCGATACAGAGATGTGCTAACAGTGCCTGTGGCTGTGCATCCTGTTAATGTGATGTCTAGATATGCTGCACTCATCCCATGCACTTCATGTGTGAAGCGGAGATTGTATTCATTGTTGTTAATATATTGAATGAAGCTGCCAAACTCCGGGCTGGTTGGGGGAGGTACATTCGTGTCACTCCTCCAGATGAGGATCACGTTGGAATCTCTAATGAAGCCGATTGAGCTGCTCAGTAGTGGCTGCAGCATTGAGTCTAGCCAGCCTGACAGCCTTTCATTAACCCTTTCAATGCCGGCCACAATTGGCCTCAGTGGGGGAGGAAACGTTTATTTATGTACCTTGGGCAGACCGTGAAATACAGTGCACACAGGTTTGTCAACATATAAGTATTCCTGCATTTTCTCTGTTTGTACCCCCAGATATTCTCCTTCTACAAGCAATTGATGTAACTCTTGCTGTATATATGTAGTTGGGTCTGAGCGCAAAAGCTTGTAAGTAGTGCGGTCAGATAACATGGAGGAGACCATTTTATGATATAATTGTTTGTCTAATATGACAATGGACCCCCCCTTGTCAGCCGCTCACACCTCTATGTTAGGGTTATGTTTCAATGATTGTACTGACACCTTTTCTATTTCTGTCAAATTTCTACTTTTGGTGTTCTTAGAATCTAGTATTGTTTTAATCTCTCTCTAGAACCTGCTGAAAGTTGTTCATTGCAGGGGCTCTTGAATTAATAGGATAGAAGTGGGGGTTATGTATATTGATGTTTCTGGGACTATGTTCTGTACTTGTGTGTAGGGTAGCAGACAGAGTATTGAGATCCCGGATAGCTATCTGGTCTCTCAATAGTGCTGATAATTGTATATCATTGTTGTTAGTTGTGGAACAAATAGCACGATCTCCTGCTGGGCGCTCAGAACAGGGCAAGGAATCCTGATCAGGTGAAAAGTCCTTTATTAAGCAAAACCTCCGTCACCATGACATGTTTCGACGGTGTAGTGCCGTCTTTCTCAAGTGGAATGGAGGTTGAGTAACAATTAAAACTTTATATAGGACGGCCCAGAATCCCATTGGGCCAGGATAACATTAGTATACACCCTCTTTTTAACCCATTAGTCTCCCATCCAAGGTATACACATAAAATGACCATCTCCAATTTTATCCTAACTATCCTAAATAAATAAAAATATGTATTCATATGTGCCCTAATATGAACAGCATTGATAAGACAATAATATAATAAAACAATAAAAATCATTGCATCAAATATATACCATATGATCAATATATATATTACAAAATATATATATAAAAAAAAAAAAACAATATATATATATATATATATATATATATATATATATAAATTATATTAAAACATTAAAAAATTATTAAATTATTAATTAATATTGTTATACAAAGACATCCATAGTATATCTATATATTATCTTAAAGCGAACCTGTCACCCCCCGTGGACATCAAAAGCTATAATAGCCACCTTCTGCAGCACTAAGGCTGCATTCAGGGAAGGTGGCTATATGCTTTTGATGCCCTATATTCAGTCAAATATGAAGTTATATAAAGGCTTACACTTAAGAAGACCTAAGACCGGGAGGCAGGGTTTCGCACTCCTCCGACCCGCCTCCTCTTGTCAATGATTCAGGTCGCCTGCTGCTGCCTCCCCTCACAGTCGTTCATGAATGCGCGCCTCCGTGCTCCTCTATGGCGCCGCGCATGCGCTGTGCGCCAGGTGTCCAGGAAGTCGTCGGGCTGCGCGCGGGCCTCGTCTGGCAGTCTCTTAGTGGTACGCTCCCGCTGGGTCCAGCCTTCCCTCTGTCGGTTTATCGTTACCTGGCTCCTCTCATCCTGGGATGGCCGGGTGCTGTGCAGGGACTGATATGGGGGCGGTGAAGTGCTGCTGTAAGGTTTAGGTGTAGCACAAGTCTCTGCGGAGTTAAGGATGGTGGGGAGTCCCTTACGGTGCTGTTGCCAGGCAGTCCACCACGTCGCCTCCGGGGTGCTTCCTCCTGAGGCTCTAGCCGGTTCTTCGTAGTCGTCACCGTCATCGTAGTCTTCAGGCTCCTCATAGAGCTCCTCGATCTCCATGTCCGGTGCTGTGGGTGCGGGCGCTGTCTCTGGAGACTGCTGCTGGCCTGGGACGGTGGTGGTGTCGGGGGCTCCGTCTGGGTCCCCAAGTCCCGGGTCTGTGCTGGTGGTGGAAGGGAGGCACGGTACTGCTCCACGGCTCTGGATGCGACCTCTGCTTCACGCGTCTCGTGGACCGTCCTTCTCGCCGACAACACGTTCGTCCTCTCTGCGTTCCACCGCTGGCACACCCACGTGAGCATTTGTTCCATGTCCTGCCAGAGCCGGAGGAATGCATCCCGCCAATACTCCGCATCCCCTTCGATAGTGAGCAGGGACGCAGCTGCTGGATCTCCTCTCTCAGCATGGGACTGCTTTTCCAGCTCACGGACGACATCTCTCCATCAGGGTGCTGCCATGCTGCCAGGTACAAAGGAGTCTCATGGCGTCTGTCCTTCTTTTCTGGTTTGTACAGCTATGGACGGGCAATCCCTGGGAACTTCCTGTGGGCCGCCCCACACTTTTTGGCGCCTGTGTCTAGTCCTTCCTTCTTCTAGGGGCTGAGGCACTCCCCCAGGCCTGCACATGTTGTTTACTTCATGGTGTTAGCGCCATCTTGGGTCTTCGGGCAATAATGGCGGGAACCCATCTTGGCACCGTGCAAAGCGGAAAAAGTCAGGATTTAAGTCCCAGTTCAAAGCACACAGTACGCGGTGGTACCGGGCAGGATATCCTGTTTGTGACGGCAGAAACTGACACACACCCAGGGCTCGGGTACTCAGCTCTCGGGCTCGGTTTCAGTTCTGTCTTGGGAATGTCACGGGTGGCCCGCCCGAGGCCGTGGCCTGGGGGTCAATTAAAATTGTGGGGGGCCTATTTACAGGGGAGTCATGTACAAAGTTGTCTTTGTGGTGCCACCTGCGGAGTCTGGTGATGCTCACAAGCACCGCCACAGTCCTCTGGTGGTCGATGGTATTGCGGCTTAGATGGATTAGTCCCCACAGGCGGGACTGGACTGCCGAGGCAGCGATGCTGTAAGAAAACAGTTTATAAGGGAAAGGATGCAGCAGAGCCAGAACTTAACTTCACCGGGTAACTTTACTGAAAACTTCTCCAAAGTCATACAGTTCAGCAGTGCAGTAGATCAGAGGTTCCCAACTCCAGTCCTCAAGGCACACCAACAGTGCAGGTTTTCAGGATTTCCTTAGAAATTGGAATCATCCCCAGTGCAGGTGATTCAATTATCACCTGTGCAATACTAAGGAAACCCTGAAAACCTGCACTGTTGGTGTGCCTTGAGGACTGGAGTTGGGAACCTCTGCAGTAGATGGTATAATGGCAAATGCACCGGATACTGCAATTGGAATGTCTGGCTGTAAATGGATCCCTTCTTGTGTACCTTTCTTTTCCTTTCTTTCCTTGTCTCCCAGTGGCGGTGAAGTCTGACTCTTAAAGATGATCGGACCTCCTGCTGCTTTTCTTTCTCTCCTTCCCTCCTGTGTGGTCTCCGGACAACCTTCTCTAAGCTGTGCAGTGGCCGCTGCTCCCAGCTTCTGGCTCCCTGTCTTGACTCACTCAGGAGACTGGGGCTGTATCTGCAATATCCCCGTTCATCGGATTCTCTGTGAGCCGTATAGGAACTCACAGTTGCGGGTTTCCTTCTTTGAACTAGCTCAATGCTAAGCCTCCGTTCCTTGCTTCTTTTCTCTGGGATCTGTACTTTCTGGGTCCCTCAGCTGAGGAGACCCTCCTTGCTCCAGCTCCTACTCTATCTCTACTTTCGGGGAAGGAACCCTAGAGTGGACTCACTGGGCCGTGGTACCGAACTCCCCTGGGTGAGCTGATCCTAGTCTACCCAACCCCTATACAGGGATTGTCAGGGGCAAGCCCAGGGGGTCTAAATACCACAGCAGCTAGTACCAGGGGGGCGGCTCGTAACGTTAGCCTATACTAAGGAACAGAGAAGTATTCCAGGTAACAGGGTACAAGGCTAGGAGACCAGGAATGGTGCTACCGGGGAAGAGCAGAGCAAGGGTTTCAGGAAACAGAGTACAAGGCTAGAGGACAGGTATGGTGCTACCGGGGAAGAGCACAGCAAGGGTTCCAGGACACAGAGCATAAGGAAGGCCTGACCAACAGTCAGCAAGGCAGAAGCAAACTGACTTAATAATCAGGCACCTCCCATCAGAGGAGGTGGCCTGATATACCATGGGAATAGCAGCTATTGGTCAAGGGGAGTGTCAGGTTTGTCCATGCCGGCTCCCAGAGTCACAAGGAAGGAGTGCATCATGAATACGACCATAGTAATGTGCTCAAGTGCGAACCCGGTGGTCAGCTGACAGGAAGGGAACATGGCGACGTCTCCAAGACACAGCACGCCTGGATGCCGGACGTCCGGTCGGCAGAGGAGCAGTGGAGACCGACCTGGAAGAGGTGAGCTGGGAAGCGGTGCCAGGGGGCCTAACACTACTCCTACTCCGACTGAGCTTAACTAACTGGTTCCCCCTAGAGGTCACTATATTCCCTACCGGGGTCCCCCCCACCTACTACTCTAGTGTGTGGGTGTTAACTCTAGGGTTCCATCTAGTGACCATAGTTCCAATTGCAGTGGGGTGACTACACCGCTTTTCTGGGTGCAGTACACGTTTTGTGGCACCTACATGATAGGGCGCCACACTAACAGTCACGAGATGAGTAATTCTCCATTCCAGACAGGAGAAGCAGATGTCACAGTCAGGAAAATTTTGCAGCATGCCTGGCATTATTACACCTGCCATCAGTGCCGAAGCCAGTGGATTGGAAAATCCAGGAGGAGGATGAAGAGAACATTCAATATGAGGAGGATGAGGAGAATAAGTACAAAGAGAAGGGAAGAGGGTAGTAGAGAAAGAAAGCACTTTATTCCCAGCCTTGTGTAGCACTCTTTCCAGAGGCCTTGACTTGGTAAAAGCCATGTGGTGAACCCTACCATCTCCAAGCAACTATCCTATTATGCATGCACCACCCAGACCTCTTTCCTTTCTTGAAGAGATTAGGCTTGCGGATGCCATCACTCAACAGTAATTGCATGGGCCCAAGGCCAATGACTTTGAAAACCAAAGGACCTGAGGCATGGTGGTGACATTCATCCAGGAGAAAGGATTTGGTTTCATAGCCGAAGAAGGGACTGGTCATAGGTGCTACGTCAACTGGTCCACCCTTCTGCATCACCATCTTCCCAAAAGACTCTGTACACTCTATATTGGGGAGGAGGTTGCAGGGGTCCTTGATTTTTGATAATGGTAATCGCCCTGTGACCACCTATAATGCTATTGGTTGTAGCATTTGTTGATCTCGGTCATCTGGCTAGTATGCAGCTGTGGGGATGTGATGAGGAGCTAGTGGATTGAAGGGATATAATGTGTTATTGAGTACATGTTGTAAGTATGGGCTTACTCTGATGTCTCTGTTTTTTCCTCTCCTTCCTCTTTTTCCCCCTTTTCTGGTTTTGTCCTCCCTTTATCCTTTCCCCTCTGTTTTTTAGCAGTGGGTATACATATAAACGATAAAAACATTTTTCCAAAAAATTTTTCTGTAAAAATGTTTTCTGTAAAATTTTTTGTGGGAATTCTTGGGATCAATTGTTTTATGAGGAGTTGGAGACTACATAGGAGACGTATGCAATTAATGACTTTGTGCATATTTTTATCTGGTCCTGGATAGGATAATAATAACTGTACTGAGTGACAAACTTTCTGGTCCTGAAGAGGATACAGAGTAGGCTCAAGGACACATAATATCCTATGGGTTTTTGCAAACAGTTTTAACTGACCTCTGCCCTCTGTGTGGGTCTGACATAGTGCTGCTGACCCAGTTCGTTATTAACCTCTGTTTGTTAACTGGTCTTGTAGTGCATAAGTTTATGATATTGTCCAGTTCTGTTGGGTCTTATATATTTATACCTGCATTAACTGAACTTTGCCCCCTTAGAAGGTGTGGCAAATTGCTGATGACCCAGATTGTTTTTAACATTCATGTGTTAACTAATTTTGTAATGGATACATTTGTGACACTGTGTCCAGTTTTTTATACATATCTTACTAGTGAGACCTCTGTTGCTGTTATACACACTGTATGAGGTTATTGTGGCCAAGAGAACAGAGGTACATGGTGGGAGAATGTGCAGGACTGCGACCTATAAAAGGGGCGGACTGCCTTCACAGATAAGGCTGTAACCACTAGTATCCAGGGACGCTATGTTCAACTGCACATATTATTATTATTATTATTATTATTATTATTATTAATATTATTACTATTGATATTTATAGAGAACTATTAATTCCATGGTGCTGTACATGAAAAAGGGTTACATACAAACAAGTTAAAAATACAATGAACAAACTAAAAGTGACAGACTGATAGAATGGGGAGAGAGGACCCTGCCCTTGTGGGCTTACATTCTACAGGGCAGTGCAGAGAGAGACAGTAGGTTGGGTCTGCTCTGATGGTGGTGGAGGGACGAGTCTAATGGGGGTGGATCTCCAGGTCCAGTGGTGGTGGAGCACAGTGTCCAGTGGTGGTGAGGTGGTACTGTGGTCATTGCAGGTTGTACGCTGTTCTGAAGAGATGGGTTTTCAGGTTCCGCTTGAACGTTCCGAGTGTGGGGAACAGTTGAACGTTTTGGGGTGAAGAATTCCAGAGAATGGGGGCTGCTCGGGCGCAGTCTTGCAGGCATTTGGATGAGGAACGTACAAGTGTGGAGGAAAGGAGGAGGTCATGGGAAGATCGAAGATTACGAGTTGGATGATATTAGGGAGATTAGTTCAGAGATTAGTTCAGAAATATATGTGGGTGACAGATTGTGGACAGCTTTGTAAGTCAGTGTTAGTAGTTTGAATTGGATACGTTAGTGAATTGGGAGCCAGTGGAGGGATTTGCAGAGAGGTGAAGTGGAGGAATAGCAGAGAGAGGTGGGTTAGTTGAGCAACAGAGTTAAGGGCAGATTGGAGAGGTATGAGAGTGTTAGCAGGGAGGCTGCAGAGGAGGAGGTAGCAGTAGTCGAGACAGGAGATGGTGAGGACATGCACTAGTAGTTTAGTAGATTGAAGGTTGAGGAAGGGATGGATTCTGTAAATATTTTTGAGTTGGAGGCAGGAAGGAGGTGGCAAGGGCTTGTATGTGCAGTTTGAAAGACAGGAGAGAGTCAAGGGTTTCTCAGAGGCAGCAGACTTCAGATACAGGGCAAAGTGTGATGTCATTTATTGTGATAGATAGATCTGGTAAGGAAAGCGTGTGAGATGGAGGAAATATGATGAGTTCGTTTTTTTCTACAATGAGTTTTAGGAAGCGAGAGGAGAAGAAGGAGGATATGGCTGATAGACACTCTGGGATTTTGGACAGGAGAGATGTGACATCTGAGCCAGAGAGATAGATCAGAGTGTCATCAGCGTACAGGTGATACTGGAAGCTATGGGACTTTATGAGTTGTCCCAGACCAAGGGTATAGAGTGAAAAAAGGAGGGGGCCCAGGACAGAGCCTCGAGGGACCCCAACAGAGAGGGGATGGGGTGAGGAGGTCATGTGGGAGTCACTAAACTTGTGGTTGGAAAGGTAGGATCAGATCTATGAGAGGGCAAGGTCAGTGATGCCAGTGGAAGAGAGGATCTGTAATAGGAGACAATAGTCAACTGTGTGGAATGCAGAGGACAGGTCTAGAAGGAGAAGGACAGAGAAAAGTCTGTTAGCTTTGGCTGTGAGTAAGTCGTTAGTAATTTTGGTCAGGGCAGTTTCAGTGGAGTGGTGGGGGCGGAAGTTGGATTGAAGGTTGTCAAAGAGAGAGTTGGATGAGAGGTGGAATGAGAGCACAGTGTGGACATGCTTTACGAGAAGTTTGGAAGTTGGGAAGTGAATGGTAGTAGGGATGTGGTGGACCGGTAGCTGGATGTAGAAGTGGGGTCGAGGGGTGGCTTCTTTAAGATAGGTGTAATTGTTGCATGTTTGAAAGCAGAGGGAAAGGTACCAGAAGTTAGTGATAGGTTGGGGAGGTGGGATAGGGCTGGGATAAGTGTTGTGGTGAGGGTGGGGAGGAAGTGGGATGGGGTCTAGTGCACAAGTGTCACGCTTAGGAGGTAAGGGAATCAGGTAACAGGTAGGTTTAATGGGCAAAGGGATCAGGAAGGGCTAATCTTACCCTTACCCTGAGGGTCCCTAGCTCACCCTACTCTCGGAGGTACCTCTGATGGTGGGGCGGTCTGTGTCCCTGCCCTATTCCCTGGTCACACATCAACCCCTCAACCAGCAGCTGAACATAATAGTGAGTGCAGCTCTAGAGCACAACACAGGAGTGAAAGACCTTCACAGCTATACCTCTTGCAGCTCTTAAAGAAAAACAACACACAGCAGAATCCAGCAATGTCAGCGCCATCTAAGCGCATGACAACAAGTGGTGACGTGCGATTTGGAGAGGAGGTGTGTAAGTTCTCCATCAGTGATGGAGGGGAGGAGGGTTAGTGGGGGAGGGGAGTGATCTGGTATGACATGACAGGTGACCTTTGCTAAGTGGCGGACCTTAATGATGCTGAGAAAACTTACGGTCATGCGGGATCCAATGAGGTCGGCAGGGCATTTGCACATCTGGAGGTATTTGATTTGGAGTAATTGTGCCATGTGACAATTGGCTGACAGGTTGCTATTGCAAACGCTATGCCATTACATAATTGGCTATATGCCTATGGACATTCCTGAGCTGTTGCAGTTATTAAGGATGTGACAAGAGCATGTAATCTTATTTAAGTGATCAAATATAGCGATTTGAGATAGGTTAACATGCTGTATTAGATAGGTGATGTACTGTAGAGAGTATATTAGTTTAACCAAAGTATGTGTATTGATGTTTATTTACATTGTGCTGTGATCTGATAGGTCGTTTCTAATGAGGGAGGTTTCTCACTTGTGTATTATAAAACAAGTTATTTGATTGCTTTGTATGCTTGAAAAAGATCTTATATGTGAAAGATCGAAACATTGCACTTAAGAATGTGGAATAAAGAACCTTTTATAATTGGAACTATACATCTATGTGGAGCGCTGTCTTCATCTATATGTGGCGTCCCACTGGTCATAAAGGGGTACTGCACACAGACTAGCGTGAGTGGTATCCCGGTCACCAGAGGATGATAATGTTAATCTGAGGCCTCATCCTTGCATTCATACACTTAGGCCAGGGGACCTTTTGGTTAACCTGTTGGTAGGGAACCAGTCCCGGTGGGAGGAGCTAAGGTGTAGTGAAAAGAGCGGGAGTAACAGTTAGTCAGGAGTAATTGTTGTAAGGAGAGAGAAGTGCAGGGTGCCTGTAAGGGAAGGCAGCACAGACAGAAGAGGGTTCCCAGGCTTGAGGAAGCCTGGGGCCGGACAGTGCCGAAAACTGGTCCGGAAGGGAACCCAGTCTGAGACAGAGTACTGGCTCCGAGTGGATCCCAGGCCCCCCAGTGGGTAGAAGGCCTTTCAGATAGCCCCGACCTGGTCCATTACGCACGTCCCCACCAGGAGCTCCAAACCCGGTTGATCCCCTTAGAGAGAGAAGGGTTACCTATATATACCCAATGTGCGAGGCAGGAACATGGCTCCGTGCAGGGCCGTACACAGACAGTAAGGAGAATGCAGTGAAAAGGACAGAGATTGTACCAGAAGGAACATCATTGAGGGCCTCAGAGAGCCTTTGCATCTTTTGGTGACTACCTGGCCAGCTACCTGTAACCAAGTGACTGCTGACCAGTAACAATGGCTGTGTAACCTGGAAAGCTGCTTCACGTCACCAGTAAACACCCATGCAGAGCAAGAAGGTTTCCTGTGTCTTATTTCCACTAAGTTGGTCACCTGTGTTTCAGTCGCAAGGAGATGACTGCGCCTCTCCCGGTGTGAAACCATTTCTTAACCTCACCTTCCTGGAGACTTTGCTCCACCTCCAGGGAGCGACATCATCCGGCTGCCTACCCATCATCCCCGGAGGTCTGCTGGCAGCGCTGGTGCCATCACCAGATACTGCAAGTGGCATCACGTTAAAAAAACTTTTATCATTCTATTTTTACTAAACCCCTTTTTTGTGATCACCAGGGCCACAGATCCAGGCACCGGCCACCAGTGTCAGTCCCTTAAAGCTACGCCCGGCATCCCAGTACCCCAGCCTTGGGGTGCGTCATATACATATAGATTAGTGATGGGCGAGTCCTAAATTACTCGGAATCGCTTGACTCTAGTGGGTCCGAGCCCGGGACTCGCTACTCGTTGCGAGTCTAGCGAGTCCAATGTTAATGAATGGGGAAGCGAGTAATAGCGAGTAATGTGCGATTTACAAATCGCAGATGTGTCTCGGAAGCTTCAGGCTCTATCTGCTACAATAGCTAAATCATGTTTAATAGGCTCCCGCTGTTACTTCCGGGGCCGCCTATTAAGCTCATTACATATTCACTGCACTGTCAAACTAACAGCCAATCACAGGAGCTGTGAAAGAAAGAATGCGCATATAGGGTCTTATCTCAATTAAACACTTTCGCTTGTTGATGTGGAATTGCTCACCTTTAGCAGTTGTGAAACCCACAACTGGTAGAAAAGCGTACAAGCAGCTGCTGCAGGGACCGCACTCCCAACGGTGACCGTGGTCGAGATGCAGATTCTTGGACAAAGTGCTTCGGTGTCCGCGCTGTTTCTACGGGATCAAAGAAACACAGACACAGGAATGTCTGGTACAGCTACAGCCTTTATTTTCCGACGCGTTTCGGAGCCTCCTCCCGAGCTCCTTCCTCAGTGAACATCCCTGAGGAAGGAGCTCGGGAGGAGGCTCCGAAACGCGTCGGAAAATAAAGGCTGTAGCTGTACCAGACATTCCTGTGTCTGTGTTTCTTTGATCCCGGAGCAGCAGCGCGGACACCGAAGCACTTTGTCCAAGAATCTGAATCACAGGAGCTCACACTCTGTGGGAGCCTCTGTGATTGGCTGTTGTAATCAGACTTGATTTTCTCAATCTGGACAGTGATTCTGCTTGGTTGCCATATACATTAGTGTATGGCAACCAACCTGGCGTTGTAGGGTGTAAAATAAATAATTATTTAAAAAAAAAAACGCGTGGGGCTTCGCAGCATTTTTAAGTCTAGCCCGATGAAAGCAGACAGCTGCGAGCTGCCACCCTCAGCTGCTTAATTTCCCCTTGGCTGGCAAAAAAAAATGCGTGGGCTCCGCCCTATTTTCCATGCCAGCCAAGGTAAAACTAGGCAGCTGAGGGCTGGTATTCTCAGCGGGGTGAGGGCCCATTGTTATAGGCCCCCCCCACGCTAAAGAATAGCAGCCCGCAGCCGCCCCTGAAAATGGCGCATTAATAATAGCGCCATTTCCAGGCGCCTTACCAGGCTCTTCCAGCGGCCCTGGTGGCGGTGGTACGCTGGGTAATAAAGGGGTTAATACCAGCTTTGTTATACAAGCTGGTATTAAGCCCCAGATTCTTAATGTCAGGCCTGGTTTGACCCGGCCACTAAGAATCTCCAATAAAGGGTTAAAAAAAACACCACACAGAGAAAAATGATTTATTAAAAATAAAGACACAGACACCATTAGGGACTCCAACTTTATTAATACCACATATCCCTCCAAAGATCCAGGTCTTCTCTCTTCTTTCTTCTGTCTTCCTTCTTCTTGTTGAACTCATTCAGCTCTGCTACATCACACAGTAGGGGGCGGAAATGCGCTCCCCTGCTGTGTGGTGAGTCAGTGAGGCTGTGAGCATTAAGCGGTGACGTCACCGCCGTCCCCGTTGCTATAGTAACCAAACTATCGGTTACTATAGCAACGCTTCAGCAGTGCCGACAGCACAACGCCACTACTCATTCATAAACTGTTGGCTTTAACTCCCTGCTTACCGATCACTGCAGCGCCGGTAAGCAGAGAGTTAACTGTGCTGTGACAGCGGCTGGTATATGCGCCGCTCATACTGCATAGGGGAGCCCTTTTTTTTTTATTATTTCATGAATTTCATGAAATAATAAAAAAAAAATGCGTGGGGCTCCGCGCAATTTCTATGTCTAGCCAGGTACAGCTAAGCAGCTGGGGGCTGGAATCCGCAGCACAGGGAGGCCCAAGCTTTCTGGGCACCCCCCGCTGCAAATTGCAGCACGCAGCCGCCCCAGAAGATGGCGCGTTCATTGAAGCGCCATCCTCTGGTGCTGAACCCCGCTCTTCCAGTGGCCCTGGTGGTGGTGGCTCACTAGGTAATAAAGAGGTTAGGGCCAGCTTTGTAATTCGGCCCTAAGCCCAAAATTTATGGCGGTCACGCCAATATTAGACATGACTGCCATGAATTTCTATTAAATTGTTTTAAAAAAAACACAACACAGAGAAAAATTTCTATTAGAAATTTAAAAAAAAGCCATTAAGGACTCCATCTTTAATTAAGAAAATTCTCTTCCGTCCGACGTAGTCCAAAACGTGATGTCCTCTCTGCTACATCCCTGTGCATAGATATAGATGTCTATGCACAGGGAGTGAGCAGACTGAGAACAATCTCAGCTCTGCTACATCATCTCTGTGCACAGACATTCATGTCTGTACACAGGGAGAGCAGGCGGGCTCTAGGACCCTGGAGCTGCGGCAGCCCGCAGGACCCGAGCCCGGCACAGAGCACACAGCCGGACTCGTTACTGTGGAGTTTCCTGCGTTACTTGCACAGTACAGTCCATGCAAGTCAATGGCAATCCTAGTTTTGTCAGAGTCTCTGACAAAACTAGGATTGCCATTGATTTGCATTGGACTCGTTACTGTGCGAGTAATCGCTGGGAAACTCGCAGAGTACCGAGTCCTGCGAGTCCCTTACTACTCGCAGAGTAACGAGTCCTAGCGAGTAGACTCGCCCATCCTTAATATAGATTTCTCAAGATAAACACATCACTCACGAGCAACAGTGATACTCGACGAGTATCACGAATACCATACTATCCGTGCGAGTAGAGAATAGTAAAGATTACACTCGCTCATTACTAGCTAGCATTGTAACTAGCGAAGCAAGAGACCCAACTATCAGTGTGAGACATTGCCTAATAGGTTAAATCACTGTACCTGGTTTTGCAGTGATAAATTTATTTAAATCTCAGGATGCAGCAATTAATTACACCAAGGGCTTAATATTGTTTTGACTTGTTCTGGTTAATGAATAAAGCAGAATATTTTCTTACTAAAAATAACAGAATCATTAACAGGATATCACGCGTAAGACTACAATTTGTATGGCAAAGCTTTAATTCAATCCTTAACCTACTGAGTTTTCAGACCATGACAAAGTCAAATCCAAAGAATAAAACTAATTTGCAGGAAGGTGGCATCATCCTGTTAAGAGCTTATCACTAAAAGTTAGCACTTCAATTCAGCGAAGCAACATAAAGATTGTTTTAATAATAAGGTGAGGAAATCTCTGGAAGACTTTCAAGCATTTCAAAGTAACAATTTAGTCAGTAAAATGTGTTTGTTTCTATAAACAGTTGTCATCCATTTGACTAAAAAAAAATCTCCATTTAAAAGGTGTATTACATTTTTGAAAGAGAAGTTGTCGATTGGGTATACAAATCAATATAGAGGTTGTGTGGCCTGTCTAAAGGTCTTTTCCATTAATCCATACATTTCTCATATCCAAAGATCATAGTTTAATTTCATACTTTATTTTACTTGCTTTGTATAGCATCATTAATTCCTCAACTTTTTGAAGATATCACTCTTGCTACTGGGGCTCACTAGCTAAATTCCCTTTCAATATGTCTTTGGAACGTGGGAGGAAACCAGAGATCCCGATGGAACCCACAGAAACACAGGGAGAACATTCAAACTTCTTGCAGATGTTCTCTTTGGTGGGATTTTAGCCTGGGAGCTGGGGCAAAAATATTAACAATAAATAATTTATATCATGTAAGCTATGAAGTGTGACTCCCGCGTCATGTTCCCCTGCACACCACTTTGATGATAAGAACATGCATCTAAGCCAAAACCGTAAGCATAATATTTATTACGTTAATTTTAAAAGCGTAAATTTGCTCAAAATAAGATACAGTACATTTTTTCTCTTTCTCAAAAGGAATAGTTCATTACCTTTTCCTTAACTATCACACTTTAACCCTTTCGTGATGTCAAATTTTAATTTTTGTGCTTTCATTTTTTCCTCATTTTCTTTACAAGAGCCATTATTTTTTTTCCATCCATATAATCGTTTGAGGGCTTGGGTCTGAAGGAAATTTGTAGTGTTAACAGACACCATTCATTTCACCATTAAATTTACTGTAAATCAAGACAAATATTCCAATTGCAGTACAATTGAGAAAAAAAGTACAATGAAGCAATGTAGGGGGATTGGATTTTCTGTTAATTATTGTGGTAAAATAAATTATGGCAAAAATGACTTGTCAAACTTAATTATCATGGTTAATAATACAGCAATATTAATATTATATAAACAAAAAATTGGTAACGTTCCATTTTTCACGATCCATAAGATTTTCATTTTCAAGTCAATAAAGCAATGGGATGCATGTTTTTTTGTTCAACCTGAATTTTTCTGTACCATTTTGGGGTTGATGTAATATTATGTTTACTTCTCATTGCTTTTGTTTAGCAGAGTTGCAACAACCGGAAAAGCGCAATTTTTGGTGTTACAATGTTAACAGATTAGGTTAGAGTATTTAAAATTATATTTTTGGTAGATTGAAATTTTGAACCCTGCAATGCAAAATATGTTTTTTTTAATATATACACCATGTTCCAAATTATTATGCAATTGGATTTAAGTGTCATAGGGTTTTTTGTTGTTTATTTTTGTCAATGAAACCCATTGATGGTATTGTGTCTCAGGGTTCTTTGGATCACTAAGATCAATCTCAGATACCTGTGATAATTAGTTTGGCAGGTGAGCCCAATAAAAGGAAAACTTGGTGTTCCACAATATTAAGCAGGCCACAGTTTTCAAGTAACATGGGAAAGAAAAACGATCTTTCTGCTGCAAAAAAGCAACAAATAGTGCAATGCCTTGGACAAGGGATGAAAAGATTAGATATTGCACAAAAACTTAAGTGTGATCATCGTACTGTGAAGAGATTTGTGGCTGATTCTGAGCACAGACGTGTTTGTGCAGATAAAGGCAGAATGAGTAAGGTTTCTGACAGGCAAATTTATCAGATTAAGAGAGCAGCTGCTAAAAGGGCCTTACAAACCAGCAAACAGATATTTGGAGCTGCTGGTGTCTCTGGAGTCCCTTGAACCTCAAGGATGTAGGATCCTTCAAAGGATTGCTGTGGTACATAAACCTACTATTCGGCCACCCCTAAACAGTGCTCACAAGCAGAAATAGTTGCAGTGGGCCCAGACATACATGAAGACTAGTTTTACACAGTCTTTTTTACTGATGAGTGCCAAGAACCCTTGGATGTCCAAATGGATGGAGTAGTGTATGGTTGGTGTCCCAACAAGGCTGTGACGTCAGCAAGGAGGTGGAGGAGTCATGTTTTGGGCCATAATCATTGGGAAACAGTTTGGAGGCCCGTTTAAGTTTCCTGAAGGTGTAAAAATACCTCTGCAAAGTATATAGAGTTTCTAACTAGAACTTTCTTCCATTGGGACAAAAAGCAAAAACGTGTCTTCAGGAAGCAAAATCATCTTCATGCATGACAATGCACCATCTCATGCTGCAAGAATACTTCTGTGTCATTGGCTGCTATGGGCATAAAACGGAGATAAACTGATAGTGTGGCACCATCTTCCACTGACCTCAACCCTATAGAGAAACCTTTAAGAGTATAATCAAGGAAAACATATGAAATAGAAAAATATAGGCGGCACTCACCAGTAGCTGGGTTTCAGTATTCTTTAATGCTTAATTTTCAGTACATTAAAAGTTCCAGTGCGGCGGGGAGAGGGAGTGAGGAGCCGGCGGAACGATGGCACCGTTTTGTGGTGAGTAACCACTTCGACGGGTTCCTGTCTTTAATGCTTACTGAAAGGGTAAGCATTAAAGAATACTGAAACCCAGCTACCGGTGAGTGCCGCCTATATTTTTCTATTTCATATGTTGAACATTGTCTATATGGCGTGCAACACCTAAGCATTGGGGGATTGCCTAAATGGGAAGCAACTGAGCTCTAATACAAGCCACAGTGCCCGGACCGCACATCTCTGGAACTTATAATCAAGGAAAAGATCTATGAGGGTGGGAGGCAGTTCACATCAAAAGAGCAGCTCTGGGAGGCTATTCTGACATCATGCAAAGAAATACAAGCAGAAACTCTCCAGAAACTTACAAGTTCAATTAATGTAAGAATTGTGACGGTGATATCAAAGATGGATTCCTGTGTTAACATGTAACTTGGCCTGTTAGGATGTTTTAGGAGTTAAATAGCTTTATTATTTCAGTGAATGTGACCTCCTAATGCTGCAAATTCAACAAATGACCATTTTCAGTTCTTTCAAACATATCAAATGTTTAAAAACTCTACTGTGCCTAATAATTTGGAACAGTGCTTATAGAGTTTTTTTTAATTTTGAAGATTATACTGTTATCATTGGGAGTTTTCCTCAATAAAATTTGATGTATACTCTAACAAGTGATGACTTTTATTACACTGCCTGTCATTTGCACCTACCATTTAGGAAAATCAGAGAAAAAGAACATTTGCATAATAATTTGGAACACGGTGTACAGTGCCTTGAAAAAGTATTAATTCATCAGAAACCTTTCTACCTTTATTCACATTAAACCTTTGTTTAAATGTATTTAATTGGAATTTATGTGATATATCAAAACAAAGTAGCAAGTATTTTTAACATGTAAAGGAAATGATGCATTGATTTCTAAATATTTAAAAAATATAAATCTGAAAATTATGATGTGTATTTATATTTAGTTCATATGGGCCAATACTTTGTAGGACCATGTTTCACTGCAATTTCTGCTGCAAGTCTTTTGGAGTTTGTCTCCACCAGCTTTATACTTCTAGATGCTGACATTTTTGCTTATTCTTTGCAAAATAGCTCTGGTTCAGTGTGATTGGATGAAAAGCATCGGTGAACAGCAATTTTCAAATTTTGACACGGATTCTCAAAGGGATTTAGGTTTGGACTTTGGACCCTTTAGACACATGTATATGCTTTAACTCAAACCATTCCAAAGTAACTCTGGCAGAATTTTTATCTTCTTTCTTCAACTGGAAAGTGAACTTATGCAACAGACTCAAGTCTTTTCAATTCTCTAAAATATAAGTGCCACAGTTATCATATCTAATGTATTCAACAACTGTGCGGCATCTGAGGGTTGCATTTTTGAAGTTAGGGTTTCAATAACCATGAATCACCCCAGTCTTAGAATACCAGTCCCCAGTTGTCTGCTGTATCTACACTGTGAGCAAATAATTGGGTAACCTCATGCTGTTTATTAAAAACTAATTACCGTATATACTCGTGTATAAGCCGACCCGTGTATAAGCCGACCCCCCTACTTTTGCCCCCAAAATCTGGGAAAACCTATTGACTCGTGTATAAGCCGAGGGTGGACCACAGCACAGGTATACAGCCCCCAGCAGTGTGGTATACAGCAGCCTCCCCAGTGGTATATACAGCCCCCGTGGTAGTATCCAGTAGCCCCAGAGGTATATACAGCCCCAGTGGTAGTATACAGTAGCCCCAAAGGTATATACAGCCCCAGTGGTAGTATACAGCAGCCCCAGAGGTATATACAGCCCCAGTGGTAGTATACAGCAGCCCCAGTGGTATATACAGCCCCAGTGGTAGTATACAGCAGCCCCAGAGGTATATACAGCCCCAGTGGTAGCATACAGTAGCCCCAGAGGTATATACAGCCCCAGTGGTAGTATCCAGCAGCCCCAGAAGTATATACAGCCCCAGTGGTAGTATACAGCAGCCCCAGAGGTATATACAGCCCCAGTGGTAGTATACAGCAGCCCCAGAGGTATATACAGCCCCAGTGGTAGTATACAGCAGCCCCAGTGGTATATACAGCCCCAGTGGTAGTATACAGCAGCCCCAGAGGTATATACAGCCCCAGTGGTAGTATACAGCAGCCCCAGAGGTATATACAGCCCCAGTGGTAGTATACAGTAGCCCCAGAGGTATATACAGCCCCAGTGGTAGTATCCAGCAGCCCCAGAATTATATACAGCCCCAGTGGTAGTATACAGCAACCCCAGAGGTATATACAGCAGCCCCAGTGGTAGTATACAGCAGCCCAGAGGTATATACAGCAGCCCCAGTGGTATGGCTTATATTGGCAGCCAGCCTACTTACATACACATACCCATACATACACACATATACACACACACACACACACATATACACATATATACAAATACACACACACATACACACAGCTTCCTACCTTGTCCTCCCGTTCTGCAGTGCCTTCCGGTGTCCTCTGTGCTTCGTTCCCGGTCTGCTGTGCCTTGTGGTCCCTCCTGCTTTGGTTCCATCATCAGTGCTGGGGGTCGCCATCTTCCTTCTTCCCTCCGCCCCGGCCAGTGATGTCAGAGCAGGCCGCGCTGTGATTGGCTAGCACCCGTGACATGTGATCACGGGTGCTAGCCAATCACAGCGCGGCCTGCTCTGACATCACTGGCCGGGGCGGAGGGAAGAAGGAAGATGGCGGCCCCCAGCACCGATGATGGAACCGAAGCAGGAGGAACCACAAGGCACAGCAGACCGGGAACGGAGCACGGAGGACACCGGAAGCCACTGCAGAACTGGGGACAAGGTAAGAAATACTGTGCAGCGCCCCCCCACCCCCGCGCCCCCTCCCACCATAGGATTACCGTATTGACCCGTGTATAAGCCGAGGGGGGGACTTTTCAGCCAAATTTTTGGGCTGAAAAACTCGGCTTATACACGAGTATATACGGTATTAAATTAATTTAAAAAAGCACACATGTGCCTCTATTTGCAATAACCAGCATATATACAATGCACAGCTGGTGCTATAGCTCACAGCAATTTGAATTAGGAGCACTGGTTATCAGAGTATCTGAATAACAGCCTGTTTTGATTTTGTTTTGTTTTCATTGAGCCTGTAAATCACAGCAGACAACTGTTCTGTGACAGAAATGGATGCATGCACCTTCTGCATGCTGTTTCTATTTAGTTTGAGCACTGTCCCATTCATTTCCGCATTTTTACTGCCCCAGTCAGAACTCTGTGCTGATTCAGTTGGGACATACCTTTTTTGTTATACTGCGCCTGCCAGTCTCAAAAATGCCCTTCTCTAAGATGTATATGGCATTACTATGACTGGAACATAATTCCAGCATGCGTACTCGCTGAAAAGCGAGAAACAAACTTGCTAGTCAGGTCACTCATGATGCAATTGCAAAAATACTCAACAGAGTACTGAGGAGTAAGAATAGCCTAATAATCTTGGAAGTGACAAATATTCTTGAATATATTCACTCATCACTAATAAGGAACACACCAAACTATGCTGCTTTGTCAAACTGTGCTATTTTGTTAAACTATGCTCTTAAAATGCAGCACACCTCATTGGAGTCACTGGAATTTGTAGTTCTTAAACCAGCCAAGAAAACCTTCTGATCAGATCCCAACTGAAAAACCTGGGGAGTTTTGAAGAGAAAAGTTAAACATCAATCTCCATACAGCCGATAAAAGAGGTCATTCTTGAAGAATGTAAAAATGGAGATGTTATTATCCCATGCCCAGAAGACTCGATATTGTTCTTTAAAATCATGGAGGTCATGCAAAATGCTGGATGTAATATTAAAAAATGTTCTCGGAAACTGAGTCATGTCAAAATGATGGAAACTGATTATTCTTGAGTTCATTAAGATATTTATTAAAATCTTACATTTTAATGGGGGTTGTGTTAATTTATAATGATCACTATTTACAATACAAATAGGATTAAAGTAATATACACATGTAATTGCTTCTACGTTGATGGGATGTGCCAACAATTAATGTATTGTGCTCCTTATTAATATAAGAAATGTTAAAGTGGACCTTTCACTGTCTCAAAAAATGTATATAGTTACCTAATAGAAAACATTGAATGCCCCTGATTCTGCCTTTTTTTCTGCGCAGTTTTGTGCTGTCATAATGTAGATATTCACATTTGTTTCTCTTTCAGTGCAATTTATGAAATCTCTGCAGATCGCAAACCAACTGGACCTTTCTACAGAGTATCTTCTCTGGAGGAGACTAATTTCATCCCTCCCTGCCAGATGCTGCTAATTACGAGCTGTGATTGGTGGCATTTGGGAGAGGTACAAATGAATATTCACAGAAAAGACTGTAAGGCCGGCTTCACACCACGGTTTTGTGGTGTCAGGCTGTGCTGGTGTTTTGCTTGATGCACTGGACACAGCCTGACAGCCCCGGAGAAAACAGAACCGAAGGGTTAATATGCCGTCCAGTCCTGTTTTCTTCCAGACACAGGACTGTGCGGCTGCTACCGTTGTCTAGTCCTGAAGTTTCAGGATTGCGGCTTGCAGCGAGCTCTCTGAACTTCAGCACCCGATGTCCGGCAGGCAGATCCGATTTTCTGTCAGATCCGGCGCTATCCGGTGCCCATAGACTCCCATATGAGGGGTTGCCGGATAACACTGGATCAAGGAGGATCCGGATGGATTCAATTTTGTCAGATTTTTGCCCCAGGCACAAAATTGCTGCAAGCTGCGATTTTGTGTCTGAGGAAAAATTGAGTCCTCCCAGATCCTCCCTGACAACAGGGAACCGGATGGCAAATCACTGCCAACCGGCCCCATAGGAATGCTATGGGTCCAAAATCAGATCTGGGGCTGTCCGGTTCACACTGGACAGCCCCAGATCCTAAAAACCATGGTGTGAAGCCAGCCTTAGGTGGCTAGCTGTGATTGGAAGTATCTGGATAGAAGGGAAAAGTGCACATCCCCTGAAAAAACCCTAAAGAAAAGCAGAGTTGAAGTGCAAGCAGTCATTTCAAAATTGCATTCCAAAAAGCAATAAACTTAAATATTTCTATAGTGCAGAGATTAACATAAAGCTAAAATAAAAAAATAAGAAAAACGTTAAAGTCAGCACATAGATATTTACAAAGAATTTAACTTAAATTTTAAATTAGTAACAGATCACCTTTAAGGAATGCTGAAAATATAAATAAAACATAAGTATTTCGATATGGGTGGGAGATCTAACAAGTGTGATAGATTTGAGATTGTATAATTCCAACAGAGAGCAAGTTAAGAAAAGTTTCCCTTGAGCGTAAATACTCCTCATTATCTTTTGCTAATTAAGGCGTCTAAACTTAAAAGCCTAGGCATTCCTAAACATTCAGAGTATGGGGAAATCAATATCCTTTTGGCCTACTTATCAAGAGTAAATATTAGGTTTTGCCTTATTCATTTGCCAACAGCAAAATTCTAAGTTCTTTTAAGTCTCTAAAATATATCAACCTCAGAACTCAAATTCAGTAGAATTTTTTATGTCATAGTAAATAGCAAAGTATAAACAGGAAAATATATTAAGATAAAAACGTTATGTTAGAATAACATGCTGGGCAATCAAATTTTAATGTATTGTGAAAATTGAGCCTTGTGAAAAAGTCAATTTTTCAAATTCTAATTACCGTATATAAATGTTTTCATTACCATGTCATACTTTATAATGTTTGTTAATTATGTACTTATAATTCCTTACATATGGTCAAAATATTTTGAAATGCAGTATAGAGTAGATATGAGAAGATCTTTAGTAAGTAGAATTTAACCACTTTGATGATTTGTTTCCAAAAATCTGATTTATAGCGAATAAATTTACGCAAATATCAATTTCGAAAACTTGCAATTTTTCTGAAAATACTAAATTTGGAGAGGAAAGAGATGCCGAGAAGCTCGCTAACTATATTAAATTACACTTTACATGAAAGAGAAGACCCTGCTGACCATAAGTGTTTGTAATCTACAGAAGAGGGAGAGGACTCTGCTGATCATAAGAGTGTTTAAACTCTACAAAAGGGAGAGTGAGAGGACCCTGCTGACCATAAGATCTTACACTCAACAGGAGAAGAAAAGGGAAGACCTCATTTACCATAAGAGCTTTATGCTACATGAGCGATGGAAAATGACTCCAACATATAATGTGTGCTCCATTAGGAAGTGCTACTTTTGGATGGCCCAAAAACTGTTTCCCTCTAACCTAGTCCATAGGATGTCATACCTACAGGGCATTATTAGAAGGCCTTCAGAGCACTGCTAATTAATGCTAGCCTGCTCCTTGCTGCTTCATTAATGTGGCAAGTGGTGCCAGACAGATTTTTTTTTTGACAGCGGCAAAGCGAACCTCAACATTTTTAAATTTGCATGAAACTTCGAATTCCACGAAACTAAATTTGATCCTCGCTGAATCGATCCGCTCATCTATAGTATAGAGATTACAGTTAATTGTAGAATTGGGAAAAAAAGTGACAATTTTGAAATAATTAAAGTCAGGGTTAAAACCTTAATTATAGCTTAAAAGGTTTTACCTTCTCTTTTATTATTGAGTGGTTAAAACGTTGATTTGCCTAACCCCTTCATGACAGAGGACGTACCCTACATCCTTCGTCGTGTCCCTGATTTTGATATGAGCTCACGCGCTGAGCTTTAATCATTCTCTCACATGTCAGATGATCAGTTCAGCTGACAGCTAACAAACACATATGGATTGGAGATCCAACCGCAACTTTTAACTAGTTATATTATGCTGTCAAATGCTGACATTGTAATCTAAAATGCGCCAGCAGGGATCGCTCCATTCCCTGCAACCATCAGTGGCCCCGTGATGAATTCACGGATTGCTGATGGGTTGTCATGACAGCCAAAGGGTCTGATTATGCCCCTTGTAGCTTTTATGTTGTATATATACACATACACATATATCGATATATAGAGATATATATCTACAAAAAAATAGTTATATAGATATAAAAAATGTAAGCATTTGGTATTGTAAGATCTGAATAAAAAATATAAAGTAAATCAATTGGATCAGTAAAGGACCTAGTGAGAAAAAAAAAATGTGGAATTAAGTTTTTTCTTCACAGCAACTTTCCAATGAAATGCAATAATAGGAGATCAAAACATTTAATGTACCTAAAAATTGTATGATTAAAAACAGTTCAAGGCACAAAAAGAATAGCCATCACACAGCCCCAGATGCTGAAAAATGAGAATGCTATGGCTTATGGAAAATATCAACAAAAGCCCAATTTTTTGAGGGGGACAAATTACGAAATTTTTTTTACTACTTAGATAAAAGTAGTAGTTTTAAAACGGATAGACATGGATCCGTTATGGCCTCCCATGTTATCCCATGGGCACGGATTGATCATAAAGGGGCCATCAGTGTGTCTGTTTTTTCACGGATCAATTTTTGTCCATTTTTTTATGCACCCAGAAACAGAGACTGCACCGACTTTGGACTACCTTGAAAAGAGCGGACGCAAACGGACAGAAAAGGATCTGTATATGTCCATATGAAATAACATGGAGCTCTATGGAGGACGGATCCATACAGATCTGTGAAAAAAATGGATTTGTAAAACAGATCCGTTTTGCTGTACTGAGCATGCTCAGAAGCAAAGTACAGCTCCTCCCACCCCTATCTCTGGCAACTGATTTCAAAAACGGTCCGTGGACATCAGTTGGCATCCATTTGCACAATCCGTGTCTATCCGTATGGTTTGTTGAAATTCAAGGATCCATAAGGACTTGTACATTTACCAATGTGAAAGCGGCCTTAGGGGTACACCAGGCCTCTAGAACAGTGTTTTCCAAAATAACCAAAGTTTAAAAACTTAAAACCTTTATTTTCCACAAAATGTGAGACTCATAATTGGATAACAGCAATGCCTGTAGCACATAGAAAGATAAAAACTAAATTGTATTAAGTTTACAGAAGTCACCAATGAGTAAGTAGTGTACAGGCCTTTGTTTTGAATTACTTCAGCACATCTGCGGCCACAGGACATCACTAGTCTCTCACACTGCTCTGGTGTGATTTTGTTACACTCTTCTTCTAGTCTCTTCCACAGTTCTTTGACTGTTGTAGATTTCTTGGCCATAACTTTGTCACTGAGGATTTTCCAGAAGTTTGGATTTAGATCAGGACTCTGAGCTGCTTTACCCATTTTGCTGTGTGACATGGGGCATTGTCCGGCATGAAAATTGTTGTCTGATTGAGTGCTAAAGGCAAGTAACAAACAACGTGTTGTTGAAGTAGGTTCTGATACATACTTGCATTCCCTCTGTCATGTAACTGTATGAGAGGTCCAACCCTTGCACTAGAAAACATTCCCCAAACCATGACACTCCTTCCACCACCTTTCACTGACTTCTTTACACACTTTGGGTTCAGTCTTTCCCCAGTTTGTCAATGAACATACTGTTTCCCATCAGACCCAAATAAATTAAACTTGCTTCCATCACTAAAATGAGCAGTTGACTACTTCTCTGTCCACACAATATGCTCCTCGCTGAAGATGAGTCTGACTTTTTGATTATTTCTGCTGAAAAAGAGGTTTGAGCACTGCAGAGTGGGCTTTCAGCCCAAATTGTCATAAACATTGTGACACAGTATGACAAGACAGATCCTTACCATGTACAGTCTTTTAAGGGTGACCAACCTTCTCGGGGACTTGAAAGAGTTTGTGATGTTGTAAAGATGCAATATACGGTACTAGAAATCACAGACTTGGAATGATCAACTTTTGATGCTATGGCTGATATGGTGAACCCTTTGGCCTGAATCTGGTCAAGCTGCTTCCAGAGGTTTTCAGTCACTTTTGTAAAGTAAGTGCAAATTGGAAAGTTGGACTGTCAGTTAAATAGATTTTGTCAGATAATTAAGGAAATTAGTGCCAAGTGCCAGATTAACACCAATAATTTGCAGGTATCTGAAAGTGTTCTCTTATTTTGATCAGTGTTCTTTTTAATTTAACTCATTTACATTTTTATTCTGTACTTTAGGATATATTCAATTTATGAAATAAGTGTAATTTCACAAACAATGTCCTTAACATTAAGTAAATTGTGTGTTGTTCTCTAATTTTGATTCGCCAGTGTATGTAATTGTATAAACCTCAAGAATAAAATTGTTGCTTGTCAATAGAAAAATAAGGGTTGGCTATGTCCCTAACAACTTAGAGGTGCTGCAAAAATGGACAAAAAGCAATCTTGAAAAACCAAATAGCCCCCTCCTATGAGCTCCCCAATGTGACTAAACTCCACTTAATGTCAACATTTCTGGCATTGCTGCAAAGGGGGAGGGGAAATGCACTTTAATGGGTTCAATTGATTTAGTCATTGATTATCCACTGGATAATTCTTCCATATTAGATGGGTGGAGGTCCAACACCAGCACACACCTATCTGCTGCTCCAAACCTAAGTGATATACAGTGGTGCCCAGCAGTGCCATACATGTATTAATAGACAAATACTGAACTTAATCTTCCATTAAAGTGAGTATTCATGCAACGGCCACCAAGCAATGTACGTGGTTGCCTTATAAAGCTGATGTATCCCATTGACTAAGTGCATACTGTATCCATGCAACTAGTCTACAGTATACATTTGGAAAATTTTCCAGAGATACAAGTAATGTTGCCGTGTCCGATAATTCACTAAACACAGCCTAAAGTGTGATCTTTCAGCCTCCATCTGGCCAGTATTCACATATGTAACTGTATAGGAAATCACAGCAGGTTGCACTTTCCTATACATTGGGACACTTCATAGAGATGTATATCTTACAATAAACACATTATACAGTATGGTCCCTATAATAAAATGATTTTCTCTGTATCCACTTGACAGTACACACTATGGGCATATAACTCTTAAGTGTATGCAGCCATAAGTATTGACAAGTGCAGTTTGGAACTAGCCTTATTTAGGGCCATTGCTAGAGCAGTTTCAGCCAATTGTGAGCATGCATGACTCCACAGCTGAAGAGGGCACTGGTCACCAGTGCTATGTGAACAGGTCCACCTTGGAGTGAGATAAACTGCCTTTCCGACTCCGCACCCTCTGAGTTGGGGAGGTGGTCACCTTTCTGAAAGTAAAGGGCCACAAGGAGTGGTACATGGTGGGAGAACATTGGTTTGCCACCTCCCAAGATTTCCAAGAGTGGGAGCAGGAAGCCCATATGGAGGAGAACCTAAAGGTTTGTCAGGGTTGCCCAAGTTCATGCATTGTGTTCTGGAGGTTGGCTATCACCTAACTCCTCCATCCTCTTCTTTAGTGGTGGTCCTGATGGGGTGTGCTGTAGAGCAGGTGGTGGTAGAGAATGGCACTAAAAGAGTAGCCCTGTGACCCCCTAGAGTGGCTGAAAGCATTTTACACTATGGAAATCGCACATCCATCCTGGGGAGTGGTGAAAGATCTGTGGCGACAGTGAGATGTTTCCCAAAATGAAACCAATTAAAGAGGACTGCCCTAAAAAGGTTTTTGGTTACATCTTGCAGGATGTAAAGTTGCATGCTAATAGCCTCATTGTTAGTCCTGGAATTGCCCTGTTTGCCACATAAGGACTGTTTGTTTGGACTTTGACAAGAGTGAGGTCTGTTTTCCTTGTCTTGTGGCTGGTAGGCCTAATTTTATTTTTCCCCTTCTTCAGTTTTGCACTGTAGCTCTCCTATGATTATGAGATACAGCCTGGTATACTCAGAGCTACATAGACTGTGCCCTTAATGAACTTTGCCCCATTTTCCTAATGGCCTGTGCCACATTTTAATGGACTCCTTGCGGGACATGTTTATGGACTGTTGTGTGAAAAGTGTGAAAAGAGGAAAAGGAAGACCGATATGCCAGCTGGGTCATTTGTAACATTCAAGAACTGTGCTGGGGGAAGGACTCCCTTGTATTGTTGTGCTTTTGCCCAATCAAAAGAATGGACTCCAATGCCTCTGTGAGTCTCTGTGGACTTTTTGCTCCTGTTGACCTGTTTAATAAAAATGGACTTGGACTCTATAGTTCCGGGGTCTCAACCCACTGATACTGGGGTCAGGATGATTAAAAGAAAGAAGAAAAAACATTTTCAAAATGTTTTACCTGTGTGTTATGTGCGATGTATGCATGATGTCTTCCAGGTGTATACCATGGTCGAGGATGGCCATGGTTAAAATGGGGAGGTATGTAGGGGTGCAGGCCCATAGTCTTGACCCCTGAAAATTTCAGTTATTGTGTGTATATATATATATATACCAAATGTGTTCATATTTGTCAAACGCCAGAATAATGAGAGACGGAATGTTTTAAGGCATTTTTATTACTTTCTAAAAAGACACAAGTTTACATACAGTAGGGTTGCTATGATTTAAACAATTTTGACATCCCATATCATGATGTCATGTGTTTTGAAGCTTCTTATAGGGTTTGTGGACAACATCAAAGTTAATTAGAACACACCTGGGATGTATTTTAATGCACACCTGAAACACACTGTTGCTTTATGTAGCTGCCATGCACTGTTATGCGCTGACTATCTGAGGTCTACGTTGGATGCTGCTGTGATTAAATGTGCTACATCACAAAAAAGACAGTGCAAAAGACGTCCAAAAATATATATCTCTGCTATATAAGTAAAAAGCAGTGCAAAAATATGTCAGCAGCAGGGTTCTTTAGTTTTTTGCAAAAAAGGTATGAAAGCCGTTCTACCACTCCTTGGTGACCCATTTCAGAAAGGTCCCTAGACTAAGGTATTTAAGAACCTGATCTAGGATGCAGGAGCAGAAGGGCCAGATTCATTATGGGCACACAAGTAGAAGCAGCAATTTATGTGTCCGGCCTTAGTGAGAAGGGGTTGGGCACTTCCCAACTTGCAGGACAAGAAACTAATGAAAACTGATACTGAGGCGAGCGGATCACAATGTGAACAGATCTATAATCCGTGTTCACACCACCAAGATTCTACATCACAAAAAATGTGATTAAATGTGTTTGACTTTCCTGTTGATCTACATGAGTTATTGTTAATTATGCTGTTGCGCTAGTTGTCCTGGTGCTGGATGAAGTGAAGTTTAAAACTCTTAATGGCAATGCCACATGGTAGAGGGAGAAGTCATTTAAAGGTCAGGGGTAGCGACTGCTGATGTATGTAAAATAAAAAAGAATGAAATACTTACCTCTCCAATGCCTTTTCCCTGGTGTCCGGTGGCGAGGCCAGGTGATGTGTGTCCTGCAAGAGCCTGCCGTGATGTCAGAGGGGCGTTCCCGGTGCTGATTGACCACTCTCGGTCATGTGATATGTATCACATGACCACGAGCAGCCAATCAGCGCCGGGAATGCCCCTCTGACATCATTGCAGATCCTGGCAGAACACACATTGCCTGGCCTCCCCACCGGACACCAGGAATTGGCGTCAGAGAGGTAAGTATTTCATTCTTTTTTATTTTACATACAATTGGCTTTGTTTAATTTAGATTCTGCAGTGTATATTAATACACCTCGAAATCTAATGGGGCGGTCAAAGCTGACACAGAGGGGAGGAGGAAGCAGGATTCTCCCTCCCCTCTGTGACATCAGAGGAAGAAAATGCAAGAGCTCTTGCGTAAAGAATTGACATCTCAATTCTTTATGCAACTGTGTTTTCTCCGAGAAAAAGCACTGCGTATTTTTACGCAGTGTCTGCACAGCAAAGTGAATTTCCCATTCACTTTGCTGGCAGACACAAAACACATTGCGTATTTTGAAAAGCGCGCGTAAAAAAGCGCGCCAAAATCTGCACTGTGTGAATGTAGCCTTATACCGGTTTCATATAAAAACAGAATGCTAACATTCACACAATAAATGAATGGAAAATATATGTATTCGTACCCTCTTGTTCTTAGATTTGTCCTATTTTTTAACACATAAGAAATAGAAACTGATATTGAAGTGTTTTTATCTGTCTCCTTTAGAATTTAATGCCACTGACACTCTGCAGCTATATGAAGATGTTAATGCTATTTGCTACTACATTCATTATATACACTGTCATATGCATTATTTATCCACCTATCACTGTTGGGCACTTGCAATTTCACACAGAAATACTCTTAATTTTAATTCTTTTTGCTCAGGATTGCACGTGTGAATGTGGTCCTAGCGTTAAGACATAATTCATGACTTTTTTTTGAGTTCTACATGTGTGTTTTCTGCATTCATTCACTTCAATAAAATCATCAGTAAATTCTGTAAAATAAAAAAACCTGCACATAACCACTATCACATCTTCCCACGTCATGGCTCACATCCAGGTCTCAGAAATGTGTGTACAATACCCCGGAAACACCACACAGCATCTCCATTGTTCTAACACCATCATATCACATTTTCTGGTAGCTGTTTTTACAAAGGAAAGAGAGGTGATTCCGAGTTTTACACGTGCATGTGCACTATCAGTTCTATACATTCCTCACAATCGACAAAAAATGGCAACAAGTACTGATAGTATAAACTCTGCGCGTGCGCTTTATTAGATTAGATCCAACGGATACCATTTCACTATAGGGTGAAATATAACTAAAATACTCAATGTCACATACCACCCAGTTGCCACGTCGAGGCATATCTCGTAACTGGGTCATAACTTCCATTTTCTGCCTATATCTTAGAAGAATCCTCTTTTATAAATGACTGATACCAGAGAACAATAGAAACCAAAAAGCCTTATGGGCAAGGAAAGGTGTTTTCAAAGTAATTACTCTGTCTTTAGAAAATTAACCTCTTCATTAATGGGCAGGTTAGAAGCTGATTCCAGAGACCAACATAGGCAAATAGAGCAGGGAAAGTGCACTACATTAGTGTGTGAACTCATATAACAATATACAAAAATAAATACGGCACTCAATCCTGTCAGTGTAGGTTTATTGATATGCATATATATAAAGCTATCTCTGTTTTTCTTAGCTATAATATTCAATATAATATCTATCTATCATAATAGAGTGCCTCTTATTTTGACGTTTCTGATTCACCTACACTGACAGGATTGAGTACCGCATTTATTTTTGTATATTGTTATATGGGTTCACACCCTAATGTAGTGCACCTTCCTCACTCTAGCTACCTATGTTGCTATTGCTCTCTTAAGTCAGCTTCTAACATGCCCATTAATGAAAAAGTTAATTTTCTAAAGACAGAGTACGGTAATTACATTCAAAACACCAGGCTTTTTGGTTTCTATTGTTCTCTGGTATCAGTGATTTATAAAAGAGGATGATACTAACATACAGGCAGAAAACAGAAGTAAGGACCCAGTTACAAGATACGCCTTATTGTGGCAATTGGGCGGTTTATTGATATGCATATCTATAAAGCTAAGTATCTCTCTTTTTCTGACCTATAATATTTAATATAAGTCATAATAGAGTGCTGCTAGAACTTTTTGGTATCTGCTACCATTGGTATATTTGGAGAAAGGAGGATGAATACAACCTCAAGAACACCATTCCAACTGTGATGCATTGTATAAGTCCATGTTGTATCATATTTCGGAATACGTAATTTTTAAGTGAGGAGACATCCCAACATAGCTTTATTTTCTTTATTTTACTAGCTTCAAACTCCTGAAGCAGCTGGTTTAAACTTGCATTAAGAGGGGGATGGGAGATTAGGAGTAGTAGTACTGTTATTTGTACCTGCACTCTTTGTGTCCGGGGCAAAAATTGATCAAAACCAGACCCTCACAGATCCTCCCAGATCCTCCCAGATCTAGGGTGATCTGGCACCTATAACATGGGAGTCTATGGCCCCCGGATTGTGCCGGCAAAAAAACGATCCGGTTCCTGGACGCCAGGTGCTGAACGAGCAGCGACTTTGAAATTCAAGCGGCCCTGGTTCAGCACCTGGACAGTGCAGCTAAAAAAAATTTCAGTACTTGGAGAGCTCCTCTCCAGATGCTATGCTGAAATTTCAGCACTGGACAGAGGCAGCCGCTGATCCTGACATTAAACAGGAACAGAGGGCATATTTGCCCTCCAGTTCTGTTTTGTCCCGGGCTTCCAGGTAATGTCCAGTACATCCTGCAGAACACTGGACAGAACCTGACAGCAGAAATTCGTGGTGTGAAGCTGGTCTCAATAAGAGCATTGAAGATGGGTTGTGGCTGGAGCATAACAATGACCAGAAACACACAGTCAGGGAAGCTAAGGAGTAGGTCTGTAAGAAGCATTTCAAGATTCTGGAGCGGCCTAGCCGGTCTTCAAACCTTAACCCAATAGACAATTTTTGAAGGAATCTGAAAGTTCATGTTACCCAGTGACAGCCCCAAAACCTTAGAGATCTGGAGAAGATCTATATGGAAGAGAGGGCCAAAATCCCTGCTGCAGTGTTGGAAAACTTGGCCAAAAACTAAAGGAAATGTCTGACCTTTGTAATTGCAAACAAAGGTGCATAATATATCAGCCCTAATTTTTGACTTTTTTTAAATTAAATTTCTATGACTATCAGTTGAAAACGCCCAGAACAAGGAACTTTTTATTACTTTGTCTGCCTTTTTTATTTGTTGCACAATTTTATCCTCTACCCATTTAGCTTTTTTAGAAGTCTAAAGGCCACTTTACACACACAGATATCTGTGTCCAACTTCTGAACAGATCTCTGGTTGCAGTGAAATCATGGACACATTGGTACATTTGTACACAGCCACAAAATGGAACAATGTGTCCATGATTTCACTGCAACCAGAGATCTGTTCAGAAGTTCGACACAGATATCTGTGTGTTTAACGTGGCCTTTATAGTTATCTCCAATTAGCAACTGACCATTATTGCCAGTTCCATAGTTATTTACACATAACTACTCCATACTAAAACAGCTCCAACCAATGTCATCGCTGAGCACAGGTCTTAAGTTGGCTTCAATAAAAATAGAAACATTTTTTTTCTTTCTTATCGTTTGTGAATGTGGTGAAACCTTCCACATTTGTCATCCAGTAATGCCACTCGTCTCGTCTGGATTACAAAAAAAGGATGTCCTTTCCTATAGAGAGCGCCATTCTTGTTCAACTTCTGCACCATTGCATGCTTTTTATCCTTGAAAAAATAAGCTATATGTTTGACACTGGAAGGTTAATACTAGGAAGTCATATCATTACATTAAAAAGTACGGTACTCCGGTCTAGTACTGCAGATAAAAAAATGTCTACGTAAAAGGGCTACATTAGTCTTTATTTGTGAGAAAATGCTTGATTGCATTGAGTGATTGCATTGTTCCCCAAAAAATGTGCTTCATTCATATCAACTGTGACTTATGTATTCTCTCCACTACAACCCTTTCACACTAATATTCAGAGGTGCATGGATGTGCTAAAGTTATGCATAAAAATTCTAAATGCCAATCAATGTTCATGAGCAGACAAGCATTGCAAGTGTCAAGGTTTGGAAAATCAGTATGGCAAAGAGAAAGCAGTTTTCATGATAAAAAGTGTAATAGAGTTTCTTGATGCAGAAATGAATAATGATATGCTGCCAGCTTCAGAGTCACTTGCGCCTTTTTATGCAAACAGGTCTACAAAATCACTACTCTATTATGTCTCGTAAGTGGTCTGCACATTTTAAATGATTATAATAGGATGCCTATGTTTTAAAATTCATGATTCAAAAGGACAATTTAAAGATCTGGAATTAGAAGGAATACAGTACAGTACATTGTCCCAGAATCCCACATAGCTGATACTTTATTATTGTAAAAGCTATTGCAAAAATTACATACAAATATTATTTTTTTATTTACTATAGGTATATAACCTAGAACCTTCACATAATTGCACAGAAATATTGATAACTTGTCAACTGCTTCCAACTAAATATATTTGTACAATATACAGTGTATACATATATATATATATAAAGTAATAAATATAAAAAATTGATATTAGCACAATACTGAATAATTAGCCTGCGATATATATATACATGTATCAGGCACATTTTTTCGGAATGAGCCAATATCATTTTTTTGTATTTTTTTTCTATTATTATTTAGTTGTGCTCAAAGGTTTCCATATCCCACCAGATTTTTTAGATTATTTTGCTTTCCTGGCCTTTTTTCAGAGAATGTGAATGATAAGACAAAAACTTTTTTTCCCCTCAAGGTTAGTGGTTAAGTGAAGCCATTTATTGTCAAACTATTGTGTTTTCTCTTTTTAAATCATAATGACATCCAAAAACATCCAAATGACCCTGATCAAAAGTTCACATACCCTGGTGATTTTGGCCTGATACCATGCGCAGAAGTTGACACAAATGGGTTTAAATGGCTAATAAAGGTAACATCCTCACAGTGACCTGTTTGCTTGTAATCAGTGTGTGTGCATAAAAACTGAGTGCGTTTCTGGGATCCAGACAGACTCCTGCATCTTTCATCCAGCCACTGACGTTTCTGGATTGTGAGTTATGGGGAAAGCAAAAGAATTGTGAATGAATATATGGCAGAAGAGAGTTGAACTATGCAAACATAGAAAAGGATACAAAAAGATATCCAAGGAATTGATCATGCTAGTCAGCAGTGTTCAAACTAATTAACAAATGAAAAATCAGGGGCTTGACAAAAAAACAAACTATGATCAGGTAGACCAACAAATATTTTGGCCACAACTGCCAGGAAAATTGTTCGGGATGCAAAGAAAAACCCACTTATAACATCAGCTGAAATACAGGACTCACTGAAAACTAGCAGAGTAGCTGTTTCAAGATGCACAATAAGAGGACACTTAAAGAAAAATGGGCTGCATGGTCGAGTCACCAGAATAAAGCCATTACTGTGCAAATGACATAAAGCAACTAGCCTACAATATACCAAACAGCACAGAGACAAGTCTCCAAACTTCTGGAACAAGCTAATTTGGAGTGATAAGTCCAAAATTGAACTTTTTGACCAAACCATAAAGGTTATATTTGGAGATGTGTCAACAAGGCCTTTTATGAAAGGAACACCATTCCTACTGTAAAGCATGGAGGTGGATTGCTGATGATGTAGGGATGTGTGAGATAAAGATGCACAGGAAACTTGGTCAAAGTTGAAGAGAATATTAATGCAGCATGCTATCAGCAAATACTGGAGGCAAAATGCGCATGGGACGTACTGTGACATTTCAACATGACAATGATCCAAAACTCAAGGCCAAGTCGATCTGTCATTGGCTAAAGCAGAGCAAAGTGAAGATTCTGGATTTAGCATCTCAGTCTCCTGACCCCAACATCATTGAGCCACTCTGGGAGAACTTAAGCATGCAGTTCATGCAATAAAGTCCAGAAATTTACAGGACCTGGAAGCTTTTAGCTAAGAAAAATGGGCAGCTTTACCACCTGAGAAAATAAAGAGCCTCATCCACAACTACCACAAAAGACTTCCAGCTGTCATTGATATTAAAGGGGGCAATACACAGTATTAAGAACTGGAGTACGTGAACTTGTAATCTGGGTTTTTTGGATGTTTCTGGTTGTCATTATGATTTAAAAAGAGAAAACACTGTAGTTTGACAATAAATGGCGTCACCCAAACTCTAACCATGAATGTAAAAAAAGTTTTTGTGTTATCTTTCATATTCTCTGAAAAAAGCCCAAGAAAAAAAAAATATGCTATGGTATGTAAACTTTTGAGCACAGCAGTAAATAAAGTTGAAGCTGATTTATATTCCTTTGCTTTTTGTGGTATTAGCCGCTTCTTTAGAAAAAAATCATGGATGTACAACCCTGGTCCTAGGATGGGTATTGTACTTACTCCTGGTGAGCATTATATGCTGACAATTTATCTTTCTGGATATATAAATCATTTCTATCCTAATCTACATGTTGTATGGCATTTCTATTTACTTATAATCCTCATTATTAAAGACTCGTTGCCTGGCACCTTAAAAATTATAAAATCCATCTTCTAACATTTCTCAGAACAGTAAAAATAAATAACAAAATATGATAAAAATCCAGCACTCAGTCACTCTTCAAGTTGATTATTTATTCATAAGATTATACAGATTCACATCAGGGGAAAACAGTGTGCAAAAATACCGACGTGTTTCGACACTGAGGTCTTAGTCGTGGCTCAAAGGTGGAATTTAGGAGTGGCTACATTTGCCCTTCCCATCAGTCAGCACATGTGTTATAATTAATCAAAAACCATCTGATGAGAATAAACGCAAACTATACAACACATACACATGAAGTATATAAAAATATATAAAACCTGAAAATTGAGGTAATTCACAAATGTTGCAACAGTACTAGCTTAGAAATTGGAAAAATGGCCTTTCTGGGGAGAAGTGCGCTTCCTCATTTGTGACGTTGCCAACCTACACATTGACTTGACTCCAGAACTAGCCTTATTAATGATAGGGATCAATGATGTCCCATCACAATCCAGATCCCTTATTGTACATATACTATTAACAGTCAAGAACTGCATCGCAGCAAAGTGGAGAGATCCCACTCCTCCCACTCTGGAATCTTTATTGGGTATTATTACAACACTCAACTCATATGAGCTTTCGTTCTCGAGAAGAAACAGCTTGCAAAAATCTTATAACAAAAAATGGTTTCAATGGAACTTACACTTCACCCCTTCAGACTTATGATACCTTCCCAGCTAATAAGTTTATAAGAATTAGAATTAGATAACCTCTCTACTGACGACTCATACCATGTTCTCCTTCCCCCTTTTCCCCCCATCCTCCCCTTCCCGTTTCCCCCCTCCCCCCTCCCCTCTTTAATAGTTTAAGTCTGTTAAATGTCAATTTCACTGACATGTATTTTAATATGATTCTCTTATCAGATCTCATGTAACTCATTTACTCAATCTAATTTGTTAATGTATGTTGTTTTATGTAAAACTCAATAAAAATGTTGAACAAGAAATTGGAAAAATGACACATAATTCAATATTGCATAATGAGATCCTGTCTGTTATTAAGACCCAAGGGTACTCTTGTACCCAGTGTGAATATCCAGTACGTTTCATGATTGAGTAATCTACATCATTTGTCCCCTCCCCTCCACCCTTGCTAATATAGTTATAGGTGTGTGGGAGGAATGCTTTCTATTTAACTACAATATTCTCTTCCAGGCTAACATAGTATGTACACAAGGTACATAGATGACACCCTGTTGGTCTGGAGAGGATCTATGGGAGGTATAGATGACTTTATAAAGTACATAAACAATATTGACTTCAACCTCCATTTCACTAATTTCTGCAACTGGAAGAAAATACATTTTTGGACATTACACTAACTTGCTGTGTCCCTGAAAACAGGGTTAATATTGATCCACACAGGAAGCCCACTGCCACTAATGCAATCCTGAATGCCGAATCTTGCCACCCAGGTCATGTAATTAAGAACATCCTGTGGAGACCCGGGGGTCAGTGGGTGCTCTCGTCCGCAGGCCCAGCCGCCTTTACAAAGACAACGTGGACCAGGGCTCATCCCCAACTGAGCGCCCGAGCTCCTTAACCGTGGGCGGAACACTGCTCAGACAACACAGTGTCAGGGAATCACAATATCAAGGCTTTATTGGCTCCCCCAACAGTTAACAGCATATAACGCATAACCAAGCAAAACACAACATGTAACAGGCAACAGAGTCTCACCCTTCCGCTGGCTCACCAGGGATTAGAATGTAGCACGGCAAAGTCTGTAGCCAGGTGACTGTATCATCCCAACCTGGGTTACTTCCTTGTCCCTATGCAGTCTGTGGCATCACAGCCGAATCTGATAATCCGATACTGAAGTCCTTGTGGTTCTATAGTCCGTGTTCCGGTCCCCTTGGTCGGCACCGAAATGCCTAGGCCTGGGGTTATGGCTCGCTAACCGGATCCGAAGACCCTAGATTAGCTGCCTGTCTCCAATCTTCAATCTCCCATTTCCAATCCAGTGGACCTCTAGCCGGGACCGAAAATCCCTAGACTGAAGCCACTAGACAGAATCTAACTCCAATTTTCCGGTCAAAGTGAACAGTCCTCCTTATATACCCTCAGCCCTCATTGTAGGATATTGGGGACGTCACGATTGGTGCCATAACACTGTCTTTTCATTGGCTGAATCCCAATCCTCATTTAACATATTTTAGTACTATTGCAATCCAAATGCTGATTGATATAGCAACTAGCAGTGATACAATGGAAGGTTAGTTTGAGACAATCAGTCTGCAAACCATGACATTAACACAATAGTGGCTGGAGCCTCAATCAACATTCACAGGGTAATAGACAATGGACGATTAGCATAATTAAGTTCTCTGGCCTTCAATGACAAACAAGTTAGATAATTACATTACCAAGCTAAACTTACACCAGTCATCTATGAAAATACTGTAGGAAATTCTCCTTGGCCAATACCAGTTTACAAACCAAAATGCAATATGATATGTCGGAGTTACATAAGAAATCATCATATGTCCTACATTGAAAGGGTCCATTTCGTCACACATCCCTGTAAGAGAATTAACAAGAACCAACGGAATTGCACTGATACAGGGGTTTACAAATATGAGACTAGAAAAGTGGAAAAACGCCTTAAAAAACAGGGCTACTCTGAAGGCATCCTAAAAAGAGCAAATCATGTGGTTAATAACATTGACAGAAAGTAATTGTTGAAATACAAATGTAGGATTGATAATACCACCTTAATTACTTTTTCCACTGTTAATAGACCTCAGAAAAATGACATTGTAAAGATAATTAAGAAGTATCTGCCTCGGCTAAACTGTGAACCCAAATTGGCACAAATTCTGAAGAAAAATCTAGTGTGGTTTGTGGCTAAGAAAACCCTGACATTGGGAACTATCCTCTCCCCCAGTCTCTTTCAATCCTCCCCCACACATACTAATGACACATGGTTAGAATTCCGGGGTTTCTATAGATGAGGTCATACAAAATGTAAAGCCTGCGATTTTGTGCTTAAAACCGACAGTTTTGAATCCTGTAATAGTGGCATAAAATATTCCATCAAAACTTTTATCAACTGTTGTAGTAAGAATGTGGTTTATTTGATTGAATGTACACTTTTCTGGGTTCAATATGTTGGCTGCTCCACAAGAGAGTTTAAGAGATGCATTTGTAGGCATATCTCCGATTCAAATAATCATCTCAGCGGTTTTACACCATTTTGCCATGTCTCATGGGGGGGACACTAGAGCTTTAGTATTCTCTGGGATTGAGAAGGTCACCAGTCCTTTTAGGGGAGGGGACTAGGGATGGGCGAATCTACTCGCTAGGACTCGTTACTCGGCGAGTAGTAAGGGACTCGCAGGACTCGGTACTCTGCGAGTTTCCCAGTGATTACTCGCACGAGTCCAATGCAAATCAATATCAATCCTAGTTTTGTCAGAAACGCTGACAAAACTAGGATTGCCATTGTTTGCATTAGACTCGTGCGAGTAATCACTGGCTACTGTGCCAGTGATAGCAGGGAAACTCGCAAAGTAACTGCTGTTTCTTTGCGAGCCGAGTCCAGCTGTCTTCTCTGTGCAGCTCCAGGGTCCTAGAGCCCACCTGCTCACAGACATGATGTAGCAGTGCTGAGATTGTTCTCAGTCTGCTCATTCCCTGTGCATAGACATCTATCTATTCACAGGGATGAGCAGAGAGGACTACGTCGGACGGAAGAGGATTTTTTTAATTAAAGATGGAGTCCCTAATGGCTTTTTTTTTATTTCAAATAAAAAATTTTCTCTGTGTTTTTTTAACCCTTTATTGGAGATTCTTAGTGGCTGGGTCAAACGTGGCCTGACATTAAGAATCTCGGGCTTAATACCAGCTTGTATAACAAAGCTGGTATTAACCCCTTTATTACCCAGCGTGCTACCGCCACCAGGGCCGCTGGAAGAGCGGGGTTCAGCGCCAGAGGATGGTGCTTCAAAGAACGCGCCATCTTCTGGGGCGGCTGCGGGCTGCAATTTGCAGTGGGGGGTGCCCAGAAAGCTTGGGCATCCCTGCGCTGCGGATTCCAGCCCCCAGCTGCTTAGCTGTACCTGGCTAGACATAGAAATTGCGCGGAGCCCCACGCATTTTTTTAAAATTATTTCATGAATTTCAGAGTCAGAGTCTCAGAGTCAGAGTCTCAGAGTCAGAGTCAGAATCTCAGAATTTCATGAAATAATTTAAAAAAAATGCGTGGGGCTCCGCGCAATTTCTATGTCTAGCCAGGTACAGCTAAGCAGCTGGGGGCTGGAATCCGCAGCGCAGGGATGCCCAAGCTTTCTGGGCACCCCCGCTGCAAATTGCAGCCTGCAGCCGCCCCAGACGATGGCGCGTTCATTGAAGCGCCATCCTCTGGCGCTGAACCCCGCTCTTCCAGCGGCCCTGGTAGCGGTGGCACGCTGGGTAATAAAGGGGTTAGGGCCAGCTTTGTATTATCAGCTGGCCCTAAGCCCGACATTTATGGCGGTCACGCCAATATTAGACATGACCGCCATGAATTTCTATTAAATTGTTTTAAAAAAACACAACACAAAGAAAATTTTTTATTAGAAATAAAAAAAAAAAGCCATTAGGGACTCCATCTTTAATTAAAAAAATCCTCTTCCGTCCGACGCAATCCAAAACGCGATGTCCTCTCTGCTACATCCCCTGTGCATATATATAGATCTCTATGCACAGGGAATGAGCAGACTGAGAACAATCTCAGCTCTGCTACATCATCTCTGTGCACAGACATTCATGTCTGTACACAGGGAATGAGCAGACTGAGAACAATCTCAGCACTGCTACATCAGGCAGCAGGCGGGCTCTAGGACCCTGGAGCTGGGGCAGCCAGAACACAGAGAAGACAGGATCTTATCTGTGCGAGTCAGCGATTACTTACAAAGTAAACGAGCAATGCAAATAAATGACAAATTTAGGATTGCTTCAGGCTGAAGCTTCTGAGACACATCTGCGATTTGTAAATCTCACACTACTCGCTATTACTCGCTTCCCCATTCATTAACATTGGACTCGCTAGACTCGCAACGAGTAGCGAGTCCTGGGCTCGGACTCGCTAGAGTCAAGCGATTCCGAGTAATTTAGGATTCGCCCATCACTAGAGGGGACAAAAAACATAGATTACTCAATCATGAAACGTACTGGATATTCACACTGGGGAAGAGAAGACCCTTGGATCTTAATAAGAGACAGGATGTCATTATGCAATATTGAATTATGTGCCATTTTTCCAATTTCTAAGCTAGTACTGTTGAAATATTTGTGAATTACCTCAATTTTCCTGTTTTATATATTTTTATATATTTCATGTGTATGTGTTGTATAGTTTGTATTTGTTCTTATCAGATGGTTTTTGATTAATTGTAACACATGTGCTGACTGATGGGGAGGGTATATGTAGCTACTCCTAATTTCCACCTTTGAGCCACGACTAAAGGTACCTTTACACGCCGCTACAGCAGGGTGGAAACAACCGGGTTTATGAGACAAATGTATCTTGCACCGTCAAATCAACCCGAGGTAGCGGCATGTAAAGTAGGTTGTTGCCACCCGTCACTTGCGGCACCTGTTTCAGAGCAGTGCTCTAAAACAGATTGATTTCAACCCGATGGTAATGGCGTCTAAATACGGTAGGGTAAGGTTTATTCGCAACCTAGATAACTCTCCGGGGCTTGACACAGCCTCCGGGATACCACCCCCCTTCAGCGATCATTGGTGGAAGCTCCTGCGTTACGATTGGTTGTCGCTGCATAGGGCGGCATATTTAAGGAGATGACCAGTCACACTACACAATTGCACGAGCGTCATGTATTAGTCAGCCTCCTGCGCTGGCTGGCTAATCATGATGTTATTGCATTGTCCTATCAGCGTATGAACGTCTCGTAATCCACAATTCTGGCACGCCTATGTGTTGTCCCTGCTGCACCAGGTCCTCCCATATTACCTTCTGTTACGGTGTGTAAATGAGGTAAGGTGCTCTACAGAAGGTAACTTGTGGCACCCGGCGGTGCATCCAGAGGTAGATTAAACCTTCTGTAGAGCACCTTGTAGCGGCGTGTAAAGGCGGTATCGGGTACCGTTTGTAACCGTTGGTGCGTGCTCGTGCACGTGAAGCACCCGGTGGTTTCCACCCTGTTGTAGCGGCGTGTAAAGGTACCTTAAGACTTCAGTGTCGAAACGCATCGGTATTTGTGCACACTGTTGTCCCCTGATGTGAATGTGTATCATCTTATGAATGATCAACTTGAAGAGTGACCGAGTGCTGGATTTTTATCACATTTTGTAACTTGAGTTCCGGCCCGGGTAAACTGCAATTCCTTCTTCCCTGTCCCACTTTGTGAGACTAAGAACAATCCATTCACCTACACATGTGTTTGTAAGGCAATAGTTATTAGCTTCTGTCTCCTGATGAACTCCAAGATACAAACAGGGGAGAAAAATGTTAAGCTATGGAGATATTTCACAACTTTACAAAGGATTAACCACAGCACCTAGTGGCATTCTGATTGATGAAAGGAGAGTTCAACTTTGTCTCTATTTATTAAAGAGATAAATGTATTTTCCATATTGTTGAGTAATCTCAAACTGTGCTTCAAGGACTCAATATTTATTCTTTGTGCATCGATAGATTGTCTATTGTTAGTCTAGAGGCAGCTCCTTAAGGATAGAGATGAGCCACCACCCTAGTGTTCGAATTCGATTCAATTCGATTCATCGAATTGGGGGTGTGTTCATCGAATTTTCGTCAAATGTTTGTTGAACACCGTCAAACTCCATTGAAAACAATGGCAGGCAAACACAAACACATACAAACATATAGAAAACACATAGAAAAAACCTTCTAAGGTGTCCAACAGGTGACAAACTACTCAGAAGATACAACAAACACATGGAAAAGTGACAAGTACATATAAAAATGCGAAAAGAAAAGAGATAGACAAGTAAAAGGAGGAGGAGACACAAATATAGGCATGTCATGCCAATCTAAAATCTGTTTTTACTTCAGAATTTGAAAAGGCATCATGCACACGATGAGTATTTGGTGAGTTTTACTTCAGTATTTGTAAGGCCTTGTGCATACGATGAGTATTTGGTGCGGTATTTCCTCATTATTTGTAAGGCCTCGTGCATACGATGAGCATTTGGTAATGTTTTTCCTCAGTATCTGTAAGGCCTCGTGCAGACGATGAGTATTTGGTGATGTTTTTCCTCAGTATCTATAAGGCCTCGTGCAGACGATGAGTCTTTGGTGAGTTTTACTTTAGTATCTGTAAAGCCATGTGCAGATGATGACTATTTGGTGAGGTTTTCCTCAGTATCTGAAAGGCCACATGCAGACGATGACTATTTGGTGAGTTTTACTTCAGTATTTGTAGGGCCTCGTGCATACGATGAGTATTTAGTGAGGTTTTTCCTCATTATTTGTAAGGCCTCGTGCATACGATGAGTATTTGGTGAGGTTTTTACCTCAGTATCTGTAAGGCCTCGTGCATACGATGAGTATTTGGTGAGGTTTTTACCTCAGTATCTGTAAGGCCTCGTGCATACGATGAGTACTTGGTGATGTTTTTCCTCACTATCTGTAAGGCCTCGTGCAGACGATGAGTCTTTGGTGAGTTTTACTTCAGTATCTGTAAGGCCACATGCAGACGATGAGTATTGTGTCACATTTAAGGGACTACAAGAGTCTCCATTTTTTCCAAAAATTTGGGCACAGACGCCACTTAAGTGGCATCAATTGCCTGACAGTTGCAAACTTTAAATGGTTACTTTTAGGCAAAAAATTACAAGGCTTTAGTCTCCCAAGGATGACACAGGGATAGAAAAGTTCTTGCAGATCCATGCCTTGTTCATCTTTATGAACGTTAGTCTGTCCACATTCTGGTTGGACAGACGCGTGCTCTTTTCTGTAAGCACACCACCAGCAGCGCTGAAGACACGTTCCGAGAGAACGCTGGCTGCGGGGCACGACAAGATCTCCAAGGCGTGAGTTGCGAGCTCAGGCCATTTTTCCAGATTTGAAGCCCAAAATTAGCAAGGCTCCAGTTCCCCAGTCATGGCATCGATGTTAAGTTGGAGATATTCGTGTACCATCTGCTCCAGGCGTTTACTATGTGTCAGACTTCTCGTGTCTTCAGGTCATGCAAATGATGGTTTAAAAAAATTGTGAAACGTGGCCACAAAATTGCTGTTACCACCACCAGATACGGTGTTACTGGTACGGTGTGAGTGATGATGACTCAACAGTCCCATGGTTGACAAATTAGAACTGTGAGATTCACTCTGTGTACCACTGGTGTTTTGTGGAAAAGCCGATATGAGATTATGTATCAGCTTCTGCTTATACTCCTGCATGTGTGCGTCAGGGAGGTGCAGGTGAAGATGTAATGTTGCCTTCATCCAAAGGTGGTGCTCTCAATGTCTGAGAGAGCTCAACACCAGCAGTATTGACCACTTGAAAACCAAGTGACGTCCTGCCAATCACACTGCCTGTTGCGGGTAAAGAGGTGGAAGGTCTGCGTCCAAAAGCATATGACAGCTGTACCAACAGTCACAGACGATGAAGAGCACACGGATGCACTTGATGAGGTAGACGGTGGTAGGCCTGCCCCGCTAGCCCGCATTCTAGCACAGTGAGCTTCCCACTGCGACTTGTGCTTCATGTCCATGTGGTGATTCATACATGTAGTACTCAAGCTAGTGAGTTTTTGGCCTCTACTCAGACATTGGTGACAAATCTTGCAGATGACATGAGTTGGAAGATCCTTGGCGATGTCAAAAAAGGCCCAGGTTAGGCAAGGCTTAGAGCCCATGAGAGCTGCAGAGCCACCATGACTTCTGCTCAGAGGCAGAGTTGTGGCTGCAGATGCAGTTGTTGATGTGCTTCCAGTACTCTGTCTATGTTCAGGAAGGCGCAACCTAACCTCATCGTCAGTAGCATCCTCCTCCACTTCCTGTGCTGACCTCATCGACTAGCTGACTGTAGATTGACAGTAAGTGGGATCTCTAACTTCATCATCTTCCTCTGTGTTTTCACACCCCTCATCCTCTTCCTGCTTCGACCGAAAACTTAATTTGTCAATCCAATTTGGTATCTGAGTCTCATCAGCATCATCCTCCTTGTATCCACAAAGAGTAGTTACTGTTAAGGAATGAGGGTCTACATGAAGGTCAGATCCTTCTTCATCTGGTCCTGGATCTGACTCACAAAGCTTCTTGGCATCAGGGCAGATCATTAACTCATCTGGACTCACAGCAGCTTTGGAGCAGACCTCTGAATCCCAGGATATTGTCTGATTGAACAGCTCTGCAGTCTCAACCATGTCTGTTACCCCAGACTCAGTAGAGCGGCTCGAGACTTGGGAGCTGGGAGGAATCAAGTGCGATTGGGCTGACACCTCAGATGACTGGAGGATTTGTGATGTAGAAGTTGAGGTGGAGGAGAGGCCACTTAATGGAGCACTTGCGATCCATTCAAGCACCTTCTGTTTTTGTGCCTCCTTTACAAGTGGTATCGATGGTCATGTCCGTAAGAAAGGGATCATATCCGATTGGCCATGTAAAGAAGTAAACATCTTAGTTTGTCTGGAAGATTGTCTTTCTTCAGCAGATGTTAATGTAGCTTTATCATCTACCCCACGGACACAAACTTTTTTTCCCTTTCCACCACACCTACTCCCCTTTCCACCAGCAGCAGGCTTTTTGCCACTCATTTTGTATGTGACAAAATTGGCAACTGTGCAGTTGTTGGATAAGAAAAAGTTGGATGTAAATCGAGCAGAGGTGACTAAACCAACACTGCTACTAGGCCCAAAGTGAGCCCTGGGCAAGGTGCAGTTAAAAATTAGTAGGAACTACTCAGGCGGTGTAGTTGCTTGTATTAGATGTGACCTACACAACTGCTTTTTGTGACACTGCTACTTGACCCGAAGTGAGACCTGGCAAGGTGCAGTTAAAAATTAGTAGGAACTACACAGGCGGTGTAGTTGCTTGTATTAGACATGGCCTACACAACTGCTTTTTGTGACACTGCTACTTGACCCAAAGTGGGACTTGGTCAAGGTGCAGTTAAAAATTAGTAGGAACTACACAGGCAGTGTAGTTGCTTGTATTAGAAGTGGCCTACTCTACTGCTTTTTGTGACACTGCTACTTGACCCGAAGTGAGAGCTGGGCAAGGTGCAGTTAAAAATTAGTAGGAACTACACAGGCGGTGTAGTTGCTTGTATTAGACATGGCCTACACAACTGCTTTTTGTGACACTGCTACTTGACCCGAAGTGAGACCTGGTCAAGGTGCAGTTAACAATTAGTAGGAACCACACAGACGGTGTAGTTGGTTGTATTGGAAATGGCCCACACCACTGCTTTTTGTGACACTGCTACTTGACCCAAAGTGAGACCTGGTCAAGGTGCAGTTAAAAATTAGTAGGAACTACACAGGCAGTGTAGTTGCTTGTATTAGAATTGGCCTACTCTACTGCTTTATGTGGCACTGCTACTTGACCCAAAGTTAGACCTGGGCAAGGTGCAGTTAAAAATTAGAAGGAACTACACAGGCAGTGTAGTTGCTTCATTCACAAGTGGGCTACATCACTGTGTAAGTGACACTGCTACTAGCCCGAACAAATGGCCTGGACTAGATGCAGCACAAAAAAAATGCCTACTTAAGACAGGTGGTGTAGCTTTCTTCACAGCAGTGCTACACTACCTTCCCTAAAGGATTCCCTGAGCTAGATGTGGCCTGATGCTTTGAAAAACACTTGCACAGCACTGGCACACATCTGCCTGGCAAAAACTGCAATGAACTGCTCTAACCTATCCCAATGGGCTGAGATTACAGTTAGTCCCTACTTCTATGAAGTAGCCCTGAAAAGGGCTGATACACAGCTGGTCCCTACTCCCTACTTCCTATTCTCCTATGAACTAGCCTCAAAAGGGCTGATATTCCTAAAATTCACACCCTCCCTCCAGTCTCTTTTCCCTAAACCTGTCTATCTAACTTTATATTCACTCACTAGCTGAATAAGGGGAGAATTGACAGTTTTCACTGTATAGCGCCCACAGCAGCAGCGGTGCTGTCTGACACAGAGCTGCAGCAATGAGCAAATGGTGGTGATGGGGAAAATGGCCAGGTCTTATAGGGCTAGGACATGTGACTTACACATCCAATCAAGCCTGACCTTGCTTGTGTGCAAAAAATGCACTTTGCTGTGTGGGAGTGTGATTAGCCGACAGACTGCACCGCCCCACTGTATATGCAGTTAGGAGAAAAAAAAAATGGAGAGCGCTATTATTTCTGCAGCACTGATGTAACCCCCCCCACACACACACACAAACGCACACTATACACAAAAACTGGATATTCACATTCATTAACAGGGTTTGGGTTAGGGTTAGAGTTAGGGTTAAGCTTTTGGTGATCGAAGTGTTATCGAACATAACCTAGAACTGCCGAATTTGAAGCAAATTGTTCGAATTCGGCAAATTACTCAAACACCGCCCAAAACAGCTTTAATTTGAGATTGGCGAACAATTCGAATCGAACACTGCTCATCTCTACTTAAGGATAGCCACCAAGGAATGGAGGCACCATAACCCTAGAGCGCAAATCCTCCATTGATAGGTGGGGCATGTTCACCTCATGCATAATTGGGTGCACTTCTATAGGATTATTTACTCCACTAGTCTGCATTCATTTCACTGTTGGTCTGATTGACAATATGTTAATATGTCTATCCTTACAGACTTTTATTCTTTGTATTTAATAAACTTTATCTTTATATTTTAAATATTTTGTGATTAACAGGTTTAACTTATTTGACTAAGCTCCAAGAAATGGCACCCTATTGATTCTACTGCACATGTCACCTTGCAGCAGTCAATTGGTCAGTAGAAAGAGCCCTTACATTACATTATTGGTGCTCTTGTGCTTTAACAACTCAGGATTAGTGGGCATCATCTTTAGATGGGTGTTAAGATTATATCGAGAGTATGCATGTACACTACGTACATGAAGTTTGTGGGCCAATATCAATTTTTCCAACAATATTCAAGTTATATTACTGGTAGATGATATGCAGGCGAAATAATATCCTTCTGTTTCTTCAAGACTTTTTTTATACTTCTAGTAAACACATGTACACCTTACAAAAAAGTTTTAATATATTGTATTTTTTTTCAGAAGAGAGAAGACGCATCTATGAAATTGTTCCTGACTCACTGTAGAGCATGCAATCCACATTTTACATGCATGAAGGTGCAGGCTATATATATAATTCATGCAACTTATAAATGTTAAAATAACTCACCTTTGGCCATCTAAGGGAGCCTTCACACTGCGGCATGATCCGGTCCGGGGCTGTCCGGGATGACCCTGATCCGGTCCGGTGTGCTGCCATACGCAGTTCCCGCTGCTGATAAGTCAGGACCGCGGCGCCGCATGTGAAAAACTCTCAAGCAATTGGCCATGATACGGAAAGCATTTTCTACAGCCCGATATGCCCTTGGCAAATGGTAATTGAAAATTCTTCTTTCCTGGGTAAGACTTTTTTTGGGGAATGGTTTAATAAGATTGGGATGAAGCAAGAAGGCTTCATTGCTGACAAAAATAAAATTAAGGTTCCCTCTAGTCTCTGAGTTGGGAGGCAAGTGCAAATCACAGTTGTGCAATCGCTTGACAAAAAGTGTGTGCTCTAAAACATGACCATCAGAAACCCTGATGTTCATGCCAACATCTACATTTATAAATTCATAATTGGCGTTAACCAGGGCCATCATGATGATGCTGAAATAGCTCTTATAATTAAAGAAATAGGATCCGCTGTTCGGTGGTTGAGTGATCCGGACATGTTTCCCATCCAAAGCCCCACTACAGGTAGGGAACTGACACATCTGCATTCCTCCTCTGTGTTGGGAAACTGCATGTAGCTACGTAGACTGTGGAAAATTGCATTACATGTCTCCGGAATTAGAACACTGAGCAGGGCCCTTGAAATGGCTGCAGAAAAAAGCAGGTCTTGAAGTGAACGTCTGGTGACCGGGAATCGCAGCATGACTGCCAATCTTTCATCTGTCATGATGGCAGCACGCATCGCTGTATCCTTCCATTGAATAAGTGGCGTAACTCCTTCCAGTAAGTCTTTGAAGGATTCCTCTGACATCTGCAGATAGGTGCAGAAATCATGAGAATTCTTCTCCTGAAGCTCTCTTACAAGATGCATGTGGGACAATTTGGACCTCCTCTGCAGCCACTGTCTGGTCCACATGCGACGCTTTGGAACGCCTCTCTAGCATCCGTGCCTCTTCTTGACGCTGAGTTTCTTCAACCAGCAATGCAGCAACAACAACAGCACACTGCGCATTGTTCATGATGTGCAAACTGCACACCTAAAATGAAAAGATGAGAACATTTTCAACAAAACAATAAAGAATTTATTAAAACTGTACATGCGAAATGTCATGGAAAACTGCGTTCCATTCCATTAGCGAGCGTGCCAGAAAACGTGCTTTATGGGTGTGTGCACACGAGACCACTAAAATGGCTGCCCATGCAAAAGCATATGTATACAGATAGAAGCCAAGCCCTTCATCCAGAGCAATGATAGCAGATAATTGGTAGGTGTCCTATAAATAAAGTAAAAATGGAAATGCATTTGAGACCCCAAACTATACCTACCATGCAGACAGAGCAAAGGTGTCAGAAGAACCGTTGAGAAACAGAGAAATTGATGTGGAGTCACAGCTGGAGAACACTACTACAATCCACATACCAGGACGCAGTCAGGAACAAAGGACTGATGAAAGGATACGGAGTCACAGCCAGAGAACACTACTTCGATCCGCAAATCAGGATGCAATCAGGAACAAAGGACTGATGGACAGATACGGAGTAAAAACAGTTCGGCAAACTCTGCTACGATCTGCAACCAGCACGCGGTCAGGAACAAAAGACGGAATCACTACTACATTGCCTTCTTTTAAACCAAGGCCGCCCAATCAGAACGCAGTAGCAACCACCAATCGGAGATGAGGGGGCGCAGAAAAGGCAAAGTAATGCACGCCTACGTGTCACAGTTCTGAGTCGCCAATGAGGTCATTGGTGAGGTGTCAAACACAACGATGCATGCTGCCCAACGGGAGCGCAATGACCAAAGAATGATCAGAACACTTTGTAACGATCAGCGATCTCACAGCAGGGGCCTGATCGCAGCTAAGTGTCAAATGTAGCGAGATCGTTAGCGAGATCGCTGTTACGTCACAAAACCAGTGACGTATCAGCGATATCGCTAACGATCTCGCTATGTGTGAAGGGTAGGGATGGGCGAATCTACTCGCTAGGACTCGTTACTCGGCGAGTAGTAAGGGACTCGCAGGACTCGGTACTCTGCGAGTTTACCAGCGGTTACTCGCACGAGTCCAATGCAAATCAATGGCAAACGCTGACAAAACTAGGATTCCCATTGTCTTGCATTAGACTCGGCTACTGTGCCAGTGATAGCAGGGAAACTCGCAAAGTAACTGCTGTTACATTGCGAGCCGAGTCCAGCTGTCTTCTCTGTGTACAGGCTGCCGCAGCTCCAGGGTCCTAGAGCCCGCCTGCTCACAGAGATGATGTAGCAGTGCTGAGACTGTTCTCAGTCTGCTCATTCCCTGTGCATAGACATCTATATCTATGCACAGGGGATGTAGCAGAGAGGACATCGCATTTTGGACTGCGTCGGACAGAAAAGGATTTTTTTAATTAAAGATGGAGTCCCTAATGGCTTTTTGTTTTTATTTCTAATAAAAAATGTTCTCTGTGTCTGTATTAACCCCTTTATTACCCAGCGTGCCACCGCCACCAGGGCCGCTGGAAGAGCGGGGTTCAGCGCCAGAGGATGGCGCTTCAATGAACGCGCCATCTTCTGGGGCGGCTGCGGGCTGCAATTTGCAGCGGGGGGTGCCCAGAAAGCTTGGGCATCCCTGCGCTGCGGATTCCAGCCCCCAGCTGCTTAGCTGTACCTGGCTAGACATAGAAATTGCGCGGAGCCCCACGCATTTTTTTTTTATTATTTCATTAAATAATTAAAAAAAAGGGCTCCCCTATATTCTTGTGTCCGGCCAGGTACAAATAGGCACCTGGGTGTTGGGAGCAGCCCGTCGCTGCCTGCTGGATCCGGCTGGTTCCAGAAATACGGCGAAGCCCATGTGAAATTTTTTTCTGACAAATCCATGAAACAATGTAAATAAAAGGAACTGCATCTTTATTAACCCCTGGACCAAAGCTTTGCACCCTTCCTATAACCGCTGCTGCCTGGTGATTCCGGGCTTTTTTGTACCTTCTAATCTTTATAGTCAGAATTTTCTGACTTTTTATGTCTTTTATGTTTTATTTTTAAAGGAGTTTTTAGGTTTCTCCCTTGTTTGTGTCGGAGTGCCTATGGCCTATCTAGTGTGGATATACCTGGGGATCATTTCCCTATACATGAAGTGATCAACCTGTGCTGGACCAATTAACAGACATCACAGATACTCTATACTGAAGATACACTATGGACCACTTGGTGGCTAGAGACTGTATATACAATAATGTGATGTTACCATGTGCACATCTTGTCCCAGTCACTTATGGGTTAATGATCAACTAATATTAAAATCTCCTTAGGTATGTACCCATAGGCGCGCTTACTGTGGCAGGATCTCCTGCCTGCTGGTGCTGGCGTCCTGGCCCTGTGCGCGCACGGTCGCTATAGTGACGCGTCCCTGCGACCGTGCGTGCATAAGCGGCCTGACGTCGGCGCGGTGGTCGGTGCAGCGTCCTGTCACGTGGGCGCGCGCCGCTTCCGGCTGGGTGACGGACTCGCGTAACGTCACTTCCGGTAATGCGGGATTCATGGCATATAAAAAATCTCCGATCGGGGAACCGCGAGTATCTCCCTGATGAAGTGACCGTCAACTTTTGGTCACGAAACGCGTTGGGGTCCTCTGGTCCGGACCACCCCTCTACCCTCCTGCATCCGTGGTTATGGCCAGCGATGGCTCTGGTAAATATGTGCATTTAGACCTTTTTTAAGACACTGGATTACTTCATGTCTATCAGGAACATTTTTTACTTTGGTGCCTGACTTGTCCCTGGACCCTGGGGTTAATACAGGCATATGTCTCTCTCTCCCTTGGGGGTTTATATAAGTTGTGGAACATAACATGTGATATTCTTGTTATTCCCTCTGTAATGTATAAAAAAAGAGTGTAACAACATACCCCTGTATATGCCTATCTGTATCGGGGTCTCTGCGAAGACACCAAACTTTACATACAACGCTGGTATATGAATTATGAGTTGTCTATTCTGCAAACTGCACTTTATTTGAACCTATTGCTGACTGTAAGCACGTGAGCACTTAGATTCCCCTCCCTTTGTCCTTCTTTTGTCGATAACAATAAATTTTATACTATTTGCATAATCTAAGACTTTACTCCTTTTTCTATGCTATGGAACATTTTTAGAGTAGCTTTCTGGAGTACGTCCCCTAATTCTAGTGGGACCTACTTCCTATTATGGAACTCTGTTTAATATATAACTTATCAAAAAAGACCTCTAAGGGACTATGGAATGTCTTTAAAATCTCATTTTCTTTATTAAAGAGCTTAAAAAGCATAACAATGCCAGTACATTACAACTATAACACAAAAGACAATGTGGTTTTTTGATGAGGAAACAGTAATAAACATCAATTATGAAGATCAATAGAGGTCAGAATATTGTATTAGGAACCTCTAGGCTCACACTGGAGATAACTATACTCAGTCAAGCTCAGGATGACAGATGACACCCTGCAACACCATTGGCCACTGGTACTCAGTACATTTTACCACCATATCAGGCTTGCAACAGATATTATAAACTGAGCCCTCTCAATTTAGGCTGAATTATACAGTTTTTGCTCATTAGCACCTATAGAGATCTATTATAGTTGTCTGTAAGCTATGTAATAGCACAGGAAACTACGCAATAGTCATATCCCTAGGTGAACAATGCCCAGTCCAGAATTTATTCTGTATAAGCGTGAAATGTGGACTCCTACTTATTTACTGGTCCAAATACTGGCCACATAGTGTATACTAGGGCATATTGCCCATGAGTCACCCTGCTGCAGATGGTACTGACCTGGGTAGTTAGAGCTCCTTATCACCCCGACGGCGTTTCGTCTGGTGAGACTTCTTCAGGGGGTCAGTATATATTTAGGATGTTGTTGTATGTATATGTACCATATATACTCGTGTATAAGCCGACCCGTGTATAAGCCGACCCCCCTACTTTTGCCCTAAAAATTTGGAAAAACCTATTGACTCATGTATAAGCCGAGGGTGGACCCCAGCACAGGTATACAGCCCACAGCAGTGTGGTATACAGGCCCCCCCAGTGGTATACAGGCCTCCCCAGTGGTAGTATACAGCAGCCCCAGTGGTAGTATACAGCAGCCCCAGTGGTAGTATATAGCATCCCCAGCAGCCCCAGCGGTAGTATATAGCATCCCCAGCAGCCCCAGTGGTAGTATATAGCATCCCCAGCAGCCCCAGTGGTAGTATATAGCAGCCCTAGCAGCCCCAGTGGTAGTATACAGCAGCCCCAGCAGCCCCAGCGGTAGTATAGAGCATCCCCAGCAGCCCCAGTGGTAGTATATAGCAGCCCCAGCAGCCCCAGTGGTAGTATACAGCAGCCCCAGCAGCCCCAGTGGTAGTATATAGCATCCCCAGCAGTCCCAGTGGTAGTATATAGCATCCCCAGCAGCCCCAGTGGTAGTATATAGCAGCCCCAGCAGCCCCAGTGGTAGTATACAGCAGCCCCAGCAGCCCCAGTGGTATATACAGCAGCAGCCCCAGTGGTAGTATACAACAGCCCCAGCAGCCCCAGTGGTAGTATACAGCAGCCCCAGCAGCCCCAGTGGTAGTATATAGCATCCCCAGCAGCCCCAGTGGTATTATATAGCAGCCCCAGCAGCCCCAGTGGTAGTATATAGCATCCCCAGCAGCCCCAGTGGTAGTATACAGCAGCCCCAGCAGCCTCAGTGGTAGTATACAGGAGCCCCAGCAGCCCCAGTGGTAGTATATAGCAGCCCCGGCAGCCCCAGTGGTAGTATACAGCAGCCCCAGTGGTAGTATATAGCATCCCCAGCAGCCCCAGTGGTAGTATATAGCATCCCCAGCAGCCCCAGTGGTAGTATATAGCAGCCCCAGCAGCCCCAGTGGTAGTATACAGCAGCCCCAGTGGTAGTATATAGCATCCCCAGCAGCCCCAGTGGTAGTATATAGCAGCCCCAGCAGCCCCAGTGGTAGTATACAGCAGCCCCAGCAGCCCCAGTGGTAGTATATAGCAGCAGCCCCAGTGGTATATACAGCAGCAGCCCCAGTGGTAGTATATAGCAGCCCCAGCAGCCCCAGTGGTAGTATACAGCAGCCCCAGCAGCCCCAGTGGTATATACAGCAGCAGCCCCAGTGGTAGTATACAGCAGCCCCAGCAGCCCCAGTGGTAGTATACAGCAGCCCCAGCAGCCCCAGTGGTAGTATATAGCATCCCCAGCAGCCCCAGTGGTAGTATATAGCAGCGCCAGCAGCCCCAGTGGTAGTATATAGCATCCCCAGCAGCCCCAGTGGTAGTATACAGCAGCCCCAGCAGCCCCAGTAGTAGTATACAGGAGCCCCAGCAGCCCCAGTGGTAGTATATAGGAGCCCCAGCAGCCCCAGTGGTAGTATATAGGAGCCTCAGCAGCCCCAGTGGTAGCATATAGCAGCCCCAGCAGCCCCAGTGGTAGTATATAGGAGCCCCAGCAGCCCCAGTGGTAGTATAGCAGCCCCAGCAGCCCCAGTGGTAGTATACAGCAGCCCCAGCAGCCCCAGTGGTAGTATATAGGAGCCCCAGCAGCCCCAGTGGTAGTATATAGCAGCCCCAGCAGCCCCAGTGGTAGTATATAGGAGCCCCAGCAGCCCCAGTGGTAGTATATAGCAGCCCCAGCAGCCCCAGTGGTAGTATATAGGAGCCCCAGCAGCCCCAGTGGTAGTATACAGCAGCCCCGGCAGCCCCAGCGGTAGTATACAGCAGCTCCAGTAATCCAGGGCCCCCCCAGCCTTGCTCCGGTAACCTGTAAAGTAAAATATACTTATCACTGTCCCGCTGTCGTCCGCGCCCGCATCTGCCGACATCCCGATCCTCCATCTTCATGCGTCTTCTTTCGACTTCCTGTGTTCGGCGCCGGCAATGACGTCATTGCCTGCGACGAACAGAGAAAACCGGAAGAAGACGCATGAAGATGGAGGATCGCATGTCGGCAGATGCGGGCGCGGACGGCAGCGGGACAGTGATAAGTATATTTTACTTTACAGGTGACCGTAGCAAGGCTGGGGGGCCCTGGATTACTGGGGCTGCTGGGGCTGCCGTATTGACTCGCGTATAAGCCGAGGGGGGAAATTTTCAGCCCAATTTTTGGACTGAAAAACTCGGCTTATACGCGAGTATATACGGTAATTCCTGTGTCTCCTGAAGAAGTGAGGGTTACTCACGAAATGCGTAGAGATGAAATAAAGGATACTGGGATAATACCTTGGATCCATTGCATTCTTAGTGAAGCAGCGCGCGCCAAACTCCTATTACGTCTTCCCTTTGTAACGTGATGAGGAGGCACAGACAGACCCTCTTACACAAAAAATAATGGAGACTTTGCTGAAGTCCCTGAGACAAGCGCTCCAATCTGATTGAAAGTAATGATATTGGAGCTTAAGGGAGATCTGCTGGAGCTGGGTACTAGAACAGATCATCTCGAGCAGAAGCTAGCAGAGCTCACTAAAACTCATAATGAACTGATAGATGCTAATGAGGCACTAGAAAAAGAGGTTCCCCAAATCCCCAACAAAACACTGGAGACCTGGAGGACAGTTCCAGCAGTTATATTATATGCATTAGAGGGATTGATGAGTCTACTCCTGACAGAGACTTGCCAAGTCTCCTACAGAGTTTAATACAAACAGTGATCCCTTCTGCAGACAGTAAGAACTTAATTGTGGGTTTAATACTCAGGATTCAGAAACCAAAAGGCCTCAACCCAGATTTATAGCAAGATGTTATTGCCTGCATTGATTTCTATACAATAAAGGAGACTATTATGGCTAGCCTCAGGAAAAGGCCAAAACTACCTGATAATTTGGCCCACCTGAAGGTATTCCCTTACTTGTCGATGGGTACTGTAGCTCAGAGGAAGGAGTGAATGCCATACACTATGCCCCTCAGAGCACAAGGGATAAAGTACCACTGGGGTACCCCACAAAATGGAAAGTATTTAGGGACAATTCCATGTTTGTCTGCACATCCCCGGAAAAAGTGAAAGATTTATTGCTAAAATAGAAGATTCAGCCTATATATACGAATGACAAAAGATCTCCTTAGGCAATGAAAAAGAAAAGACTGGTTTAAGGCATGATTGATTTCTGAAGAGCTAGTCTCTGCTTCCTGCTTGCTTCTCTTTGCCTGGTGCCTTTATGGTAATGCTGAAACCATGCAAAGTTTCCCTCAGAGTGCCTTTTTTTACTCCTTTAAAACTATTATTTCACTTCTTTTCTTTTTCTATACTATTTGCTTGAACTTGTAACTGTAAGGAGACCTCCTTTTATGATGAAGCAAATGTTTTAGGTTGGCAACCCTTCATATTTGTATACAAGCAAATTTGTTTACCCAGTCTATCCTTTTATTGTCTGTCACCTCTGACCAGTTTATGTTACCTAATGGCACCTGACAAAGTTGCCCTCTTTCATTGGTTATCTTCGCTTTGCTAATGGTGCCACTGGCAAAGGCTCTTAGAACTAATTCAAGCATACCTGAAGTGCGTGTGGGAGATATGGTCCATGTGGTGGGATTGTATGTAGATGATATGATATTATCTCTCACCGGCATGGAGGGTTCCCTGGTGGGTGTCACGGACACCCTGACTAAATTCTCCAGAATCTCATATTATAAATTAAATGCCTCAAAGTCTTTCATATTCACCATAAATATTACAATTTGGTAAAAGATAGAATACTAAAGCAATTCTCTTTTAAGTGGGAGGAAGACGGATTTATATATTTGGGAATTAAAATGACAAAATTAGCAAAATTAATTAAGTTAACTGTAAATCACTGGTTTCAGAAATTTGTGGGGAATTAAATAGCAGACCATTCTCCCACTGTTCTAGGTTGCCAGAATATAAATAGTAAAAATGATGTTGCTGCCTAAGAATACCAACTTGTTCAGATATCTCCCCCTCAAATTCCCATCTAGATGGTTAGGGCTCCTACAATCTCTATTTGGAAAAACAAAAAACAATCATGGTAGTCAAGGCTCTACATTTCCAAAATTGCTGTGGTTTTATTGGTGTACCAAATGTATCTTTGTATCTATTATCAAGGCTGAAAAGAATTGGTGGGCTGGGGATCTTAATTATAGATGACTCAAAATAGAAAGACAGTTTGCTCCCCACAGGTCTACTATACTTTTGCGTGAGACTGAGCTACTGAAGTCCCTGAATTTACATTTTCCCTAACATATGATGTCCTCTTATTGGAAGAACCTTGATAGAACATAGACAAAATCTTTATTTAAATACATTTCAATAAAAGTGATAGAGGCACACATCTCTGGGTTGTATCTAGACTGTGGATGATATCAGGTATAAATATGCATGACAAACTTCTAGATGGTTCTGTACTCACCTCCTTTGCAGACTTGTTCCAACTTTACAAGATTCACAAAATGTACTCTATCAGTACCTTCAAATTCATAGTTTTATTCATTCGTGTACATTTCCAACCTGGGGGAGCCCTGACCCAACAGATGATGCAGAAATACTTTAAAGTGGAATACCCAAATGAAACTGATTGTCTCTGTAGTATAGAACTCTTAATTCTCCAGTGGCATAGTCAAACTCCCTTAAATTAATACCTGGGATGATGCACTCTCTTTCTCATTCTTCCCCGAATACTGGTGGAATGCGACCACACCCACTCAAAAGTATTTCTTCTGCATTAATCATTTAAAACAAAAATAATTAATTTTACCCTAAAATCCCAATATTACTCCTATTATGCTGGAAGGGATGTGGTAAAAAAGGGATCTGAGTCATTTGTGGTGGTGGTGTCCCAAGGTAGGAGAATTCTGGAGTTGAGGACCAACCAGCAAGATTTAGGGCTATAAAGAGAAACCATTTCCTTACAAATACTGTGATACTGAGTGCAATCATACCTTTACTTCAATGATTACATGTATGATTATAGAGAAAACTGTCATTAAAGAGTGAAACCTACAAAAAAGGGGCTGGGACTCTTTTATTTACTCCCTTATCTGCTCTAAGCCAAACCTTCCCCCCTCCACTCTCTCCCTTACCTCTACCTCCTTCTCATTCCCTCCTTGTCACTATATAGTGTAGCAGGCACATTAGGTCTGACATTGTGCACGCAGATTGCACAGTGTCAGGCATCCTATATGCCCTAGATCATCACTCCCATACTCCCTCCTGTGTCTCTGGCTTCTAGTTCTCAGCTCTCTCTGCACAGTCACAGGTCTATGAGAGCAGAGAACTCGGGATGCTCAGAGCTGGTGGGGGTGGGTCCTCCTTTTACATTGTGACACTGCAATCAGACAGCCAGAAAATAAACCTGAGAAGCCGAAGTCTGGCAGGAGAGAGGGAGGGAGGATCTGGGGCACATAGAAAGCCTGACAATGAGATAGCTGCATGCACAATGTCAGACCTAATGTGACTGCTACCCTATATAGTTACAGGAAGGGAGTAAGGGTAGAGGGGGATGAAGGGAGAGAGGGAGGGGGAAGGTTTGGCTTAGAACAAACGCGGGAAATAATACAATGAAATCCATCCCCTCAATCTGACATTCTGCTGCACACTCCGTCCCCCGTTATATTTTGCACAACGTAAAGTTTTCCCTTGTATGAATGATATGACCTATTTTTCCCTATGTTCCCTTATTCCTTCATGCATGTATATCTCATTAGAAGAATAAAGGTGATGTGATTGCGACTTTACAGACATTCACCAGATGCCTGTAAGGAACATGTGCTTTTACACATTTATTATATGCCCACATAAATCCTCTTGTTCTCCCCTATTTTACTTTAAATCTGGGTTGGTAGCCTTTAATAGGTTTCCCTTTAACTCTAGAAGGGTCATTTGTAGTCTTAAATATTGGGATGGACCTCTTTCCCCCAAATTTTGTTCCAGTGATAACCCATGTTCTGACAGCGTCCCATCAGAGCTTGGCAAGGCACGGAAGTGAAGCTACTATCCCCAAACAAAAGGACTTATTGGTAGGATAAATTATCATTACCTACACAAACGTTGCTTGGTTCATTCGATAAAGCAAAAAGAACGTGTTAGTCACCAGTGGGAATTTAGGAGACTGCTGGATTAGCTATAGTCCACATTTAGGATGACTTGAATAATGTTTTTTCTGGTGTTCTCATAATCAGATTGATATACAAAATAAAAAAAAATGAAAAAAAAAAGCTCCCCTATTAGTCTTTAATTTACCTTTTGTGTCCATCTCGGCTGCCCATTTCCTTTGTGTGGTCCTTCTTTCCCTCCCCTCTCTTATAATAACCAGTTTGGAATAGTTAATAATTTGTGGTTATGTGTCTGGACGAAATGCGTGACTATTGATAATGTGACTTATGTTGAATAAAATTATTGGTTAAAATAAAAAGGATCGGCTAAATTGCATTTAACGTTATGTAGGGAGCATGCCTGAGGTTTGGATCGTAAGAAAGCTGGCACAGTCCACTATACTTTCAATGGGGATTCATTGCGACTCGCTGTGTAGCGCGAGCAATGGCCGCGAGGCCATTGCGAGTCGCTACGTCAGCCGCCGCAAGTCCCCTTATACTTTGAATGGGGATCCATGCGAGTCGCTGGGTAGTGCAAGCATTGCGAGTCACTATGACAGAATCATCATCAATCATCATCATCATCATCATCATCATCATCATCATCATCATCCTACTACTACTACTACTACCCGCACAGACCCCCCCCCCCTCAATGGCCGCACAGACTCCCCCCTTAATGGCCGCACAGACCCCCCCTCAATGGCCGCACAGACCCCCCCCCTCAATGGCCGCACAGACCCCCCCCCCCCCCCCTCAATGGCCGCACAGACCCCCCCCCCCCCCCCTCAATGGCCGCACAGACCCCCCCCTCAATGGCCGCACAGACCCCCCCCCTCAATGGCCGCACAGACCCCCCCTCAATGGCCGCACAGACCCCCCCCCTCAATGGCCGCACAGACCCCCCCCCTCAATGTCCCAAAGTCAGCTGTGACCGCCTAGCCCTTGGACACTGGCTGCCATGCACACATCAGCTGGTAGGCTCCCATCACTTACCCACTGAGGACGGATCACTTCCAGCACCTCTTCACATGTCAGTGCTCTGAACTTCTGAATCGTCCTCTCCTCACTCAGACACCTGGCAGGTTCCTATCCAGCCTACTCACTCCCAGCTGCAACCAGTGAGTCAATCAGCACATCTTCACTCACACACAGACCTGACATGTGATTAACCCCCTGTGCACCATTCAGGTTTAGCCCAGCAAAGCACTCCAAAAAGTATTGAACACACCCCAATAAGTATTGAACGCGCCCCAAAAAGTATTGAACGCACCCCAATAAGTATTGAACGCGCCCAAAAAGTATTGAACGCGCCCCAAAAGTATTGAACACACCCCAATAAGTATTGAACGCGTCACAAAAAGTATTGCACGCGCCCCAAAAAGTATTGAACACACCCCAATAAGTATTGAACGCGCCCCAAAAAGTATTGAACGCACCCCAATAAGTATTGAACGCGCCCCAAAAAGTATTGAACGCGCCCCAAAAAGTATTGAACACACCCCAATAAGTATTGAACGCGTCACAATAAGTATTGAACGCGCCCCAAAAAGTATTGAACGCGTCCCAATAAGTATTGAACACACCCCAATAAGTATTGAACACACCCCAATAAGTATTGAACGCGCCCCAAAAAGTATTGAACGCACCCCAATAAGTATTGAACGCGCCCCAAAAAGTATTGAACGCGCCACAAAAGTATTGAACGCGTCCCAATAAGTATTGAACACACCCCAATAAGTATTGAACGCGCCCAAAAAAGTATTGAACGCACCCCAATAAGTATTGAACGCGCACCAAAAAGTATTGAACGCGCCCCAAAAAGTATTGAACACACCCCAATAAGTATTGAACGCCCCCAAAAAGTATTGAACATGCCCCAAAAAGCATTGAACGCGCCCCAAAAAGCATTGAACGCGCCCCAATAAGTATTGAACGCACCCCAAAAAGCATTGAACGCGCCCCAATAAGTATTGGACCCCCCCAAAAAAGTATTGGACCCCCAAAAAAAGTATTGGACTCCCCCAAAAAGTAGCTATAACTACTATAATCAAATTAATGCACGTTCTAGAATCCCGATGCATTTGCATCGGGCTCACAGCTAGTAGGTTAATATTTGTGGTGACTTCTTGGACAAGATTGTTATATTGATATAATGTGATTTATTTGAATAAAAAATATTGTTTAAAAAAAAAGAATCTGTTTATTGCAATAACGGTTATGTGGAGAGCTGCCTTTGTTTGGATGTAAGAAATATGACAGTCCTAGGAGACCTCAGAGCGCTATACACATCTTATTAGGGCAATTAGTCTACTCATGGTTTGTATTCAAATTTATTTGACGCAAATAGAAATGTTAAAAAGAAAAATTTGACGAACTTAGTGAATTCAAATTTAAATGTTTTGGATCTTCATTAAGTTTATAACATTGGAATCACCTTATGGCCAAACTAATCATGCACAAGTTAGGTGCAAGAAACTCACAAGGCAGGAGTGGGGACAGCAATGGTGCATGCATCATGTAGATAGACTCCTTGCTCACATCCTTTAAATATAGGGGAGCAGTTGCTTACAAAATTGCACAGTAATGAAGCTGCCTAGGGAATCAGTCATGCAGATATGTGGGGTGTACACATAGTTGGGCTGCAGGTTTTTGTGTTTTGGCTAAAATAACAACCATTACCTCAGTTTCTTTCCTTGCACATTTTATCATTTTGCAGTGTGTATTGGAACTTTCTGGGCTTGGCTGGCAAAGTGGTTGAGTCTGTCATGTGGGGTACACCCGTATAGTGTCCACCATATTTGGCGTAACTAATAGGCCACAGTTCAGACATGGTGCAGGTTGTCATGCAGTGTTAATTGGCTCACTGCACCTGGCAGCACTAGTAGGCTGCTGTTCAGAAACTATGTGTATACTTCACTTATCTGTATGACTGATTGCCTAAGCAGCTTCATTAGTATGCAATTATATAAGCAGCTGCTTCCCTCTATTTAAAGGATGTGAGCAACTGGTCTATCTACATGATGCACCATTGCTGCCCCCAGCTCCTACTTAGTGAGTTCCTTGCAACTAGCTTGTGCAGGATTAGTTTGGCCATAAGGTGATTCCAATGATTTTTTTGGGTTTGGCTGATAAAGTGGTTGAGTCTGTCATGTGGGGTACACCCGTATTGTGTCTATCCTGCACGCCATACTCAACGTAACTAGTAGGCCACAGTTCAGACATGATGCAGATTGTCATGCAGTGTTAACTGGCCCGCCGCATCTGGCGCCACTAGTAAGCTGCTGTTCAAGACACTATGTGTATACCTCACTTATCTGATTCCCTAGGCAGCTTCATTAGTGTGAATTATGTAAGCACTGTTCCCCTCTATTTAAAGGATGTGAGCAACTGGTCTATCTACATGATGCACCATTGCTGCCCCCAGCTCCTTCCTAGTGAGCTCCTCGCACCTAGCTTGTGTGGGATTAATTTGGCCACAAGGTGATTGCAATGATTTTTTTTTTTTGAGAATAAAAGCTAAAATAACTTTTTTTCTGGTTATAGCAAGTTCATAGCATCCAATTTCATATATTTACTTTTACTATTGATTTATGGAAAGGTTGTTGAAAGTACGGTTTAAGTTTAAGAAATATATATACAGTTTAGATAATTGTTTCCTGAGTAATATAGAAAATTGTTTTACATTTTAAGGCACTTTAGATTGAAAAAATATATATTTTTCTAATGAAACTATGCATTATTCAAACAAAAAAGTGAAAGAAAATGGAGTTTTACTTTTCTAAAGTTCTGTGGCCTGTATGGCATGAACTGTTCTCTAAATGGCATTGTTCGACATCAAAACAAAAAGAAAGTAAAAAGATATATTGATGTTTGCCGTATTAGCATTGTTCAACTTTGCTAAGGTGAAAGACTAGTTATATTTATATTTAACATTATATGATTTTTTGGAATGTTTGAAAAGTATTTCTTTTGACAATTTTGTTAAATTGCCTCATTTAAATGATCATTTGCATTCTAGAAAAGATAATTTTTGATATAATGCACTTTTTCAGCAGTGATTTGTCTACCTTTGCATCTTATTTGAATAAGGTCATGGGAATAAATGTTATTTTGAATGCATAAATATTCATAGATAGTGCCATATAATTTTTGTAATTTATGTTACAGATACTGTAGAATATGTGAAAATGTATTTCCATATATACTTGCTAGCTTTTATGCTATATTTTAATTTTATTGAACTTTGTTGCATCTGTTAAAACATGCAAATATGTCTAAACAAATCACAGTAATGGCTAGATTAATTACTATAAAATAGAAATACAGTAGAGAGAGAATATTAAAAAGTAATCCACCTTATGAAGTATACACAGGATATGTTTAATTTGAGGACACATTATTTTTAAACAGAGACATTGGCCACTTAAGGAAGGGTCCGGTTTAAAATCATGCTTAACTCTAATTAATTGCACTATTAAGTCATTTTAAGTTGCTAAATGTGAGTTCTCCATTGAAGATGCTCATTCACCAGCTATTGCGACAAATATTTATAGAGAATGTTCCCAATTCTATGGGAAGAAACCTGCCTGTTTTTTTTTCAGAAAACCACTGAGTCAGTGTAGTGCTTTATTTCATTATAGATGTGTCATTAGAAGTGATGAGCAAGCTTGAACTGTAAAGTTCGAGGTCCATATCAGAGTCCTAGTGTTAGGCCTTGGACACACTTTCCTAGTTACATCCGAGTTTGACTGGGAGACTCTGAAAGGGCTGGAGCAGTGACCCTGAACAGCCTCTCCCTCTCTGGACGGGGAGTCTGGAGCTGCACAAAAACACAATCAGCTGACAGCCCCGTCCAGATAGGGAGAAGCCGTTCAAGGTCACTGCTCCAGCCCTTTCAAAGTTTCCTCAGTCAAATTCTGATGAGTGTGTCCAAGCCCATAATGCACAGATCCCGAACATGAACTTCTCAGGGATGTCCATGTTACTATTGGCATGCAGGAACCCAGATAAAGCTTGTTGAAATGCTGCAGACCAGCAAGCTTTACCAGTGCAAAATGGGAATTAAAGCATTAAATCTTATTTGCCAAGAACCACTCTCCTGTCCCTTTACTGTCACATTACTTGCCGGTCTGCTCATTTACTTCATGCATATTCACTGCCTCCCCTGCTGACCTTCTTTGACAGAATCTGTGATTGGTTGCAGTCAGACTGCACCCCCACCCTTTGTTGGATTGCCCTCACAGTATCTGCTTTGATTTTTCATTAAATAATTGAAAAAATGGCATGTGGTCCCCCATACATTTATGCCCAGTACAGGTAAAGCAGACGGTTGCAGACTGAAGCCTCCAACTGTGTGCTTTATTTTGGCTGAGCATCCAAATACAGGAGACTGCATGCATTTTTTTATTTAAAGAAGTAATTTAAAAAAAACTGTGTTTGGTCCAGCCCATTTCTGATACCCAGCCAAGATAAAGCACATGGCTGGGGTTTGATATTCTTAGACTGGGAGGCCCATGGTTTTTGGGCCCTCCCCAGGCTAAAAATAGCAGCCCAGAATTGACATATCCATTAGATTCGCCAAACCGTGGAGAGGAGAGGGGTTTGGAGGGCAACACAAATAATGGTAAAGTTTACAGGGATCAGTAGACAAGCCCAAAGGCTACATAACAAGGTAAAGAGAATAGAGATGCTTGGCAGGTGATGCAATCTTTTGTCAAATCCTGGCACTTTAGTCGGCTCATCATGATTGCTCTTGTGCAATGACAATCTGGGTAATACAGTGGAAGGGATTAGTGACAGCTTTGATTTGTCAAAAATCACAGCTGTAATGAAGCTCTGGATTAGTAATGGTAGTAGTCTATGAGAACCCACCCATTTCTAATCAGATAAATAAAAGAAATAAAAACAAAACACATATTAAAAAAAACAACAAAAAACACTCAATTTATTAACTCCTAAATCACCCCTGCAGGTCCAACGTAATCCAAAAATAGACATCCCACAATGGACCAGACTACATCCTGAGGTGACTGTGCCCGGTCACATTAAAAAATGTGACCAATTACTGCAGCCTCACGAATACACAGGTGGTGCCGCAGCTGTGGGAGCGGTGACTGGGGTCAAAGCTGGGGTACTGTGAACTCATTGAACTGAATAAACTCACCTCAGCTGAACTCAGTGAAACTAATTCCGATAAACCGGCATTGAGTTCAATGGTCCCGGATTATTGACTTTGGTGTTACCGGATTACCTGATTATTCAATATCATTGAAGTTAATAACCATGCATCATTAAACTCAATGCTATATTACCAAATAAGGATATGTGTGTACCCTATATATTTGGTTGTATAAATTTCTTTTTTTTGAACCAAATACTTTTTATTTGCAAAATAAACAATAATACAGAAAAATATGCATTCCTATGAAATTAAAATTTTCAGGAATACCCCAACAGGAACAAAACCTCCTTCCTCCCTCCCCCTTCTCACCGCGTTAACTCGTACATGTAAGGATTATATTTGAACATCTGTCTCTATATGTCATATAGAGGTATAAGTTTCCATCTACTCCGCCTGTTCAGAATCCAAATATCCTATTTTTCAGAAGATCAAAGGATACCATGCCTGGGTAATCCAGCCATCCCCCCATAAATTCTCATAATGATTCAGCTTGCCCCTTTTGGTGTAGGTGTTTCATTCCATGAGGATTATAAAATTTATTTATGAATTCTTTCCTTGGGGATTCTCATCCAACCAATTTAGAGTGATTATTTTCCGCACAATATACGCCAGCCTACCCCAATATACGCCATCTGTCATAACATCTTCCACATTCCCTAGAATGCACGTCAGCGGATCACGGGACACATTCACTCCCATCACCCCTGTATGAGATTCAGGACTACTATCCAAAATGCCAGTAACTGAAGGCAGGACCAGAGCATATGAAGAATGTCTGCCTCATCCACCCCACACCGAGGACAGTTAGCTCGGCTCTTCGCATCTATACAGGGGTTCTATAAACTCTATGCACAGTAAATAATTGTGACATTCTTCCAGATTCACTATAGAGATCTTAGGAACATATAAAAGAATTGACTCCCATTGTGTGTCTTATATATTCCCCAAGTCTTCAGACCATTTCAATTTAACCATCTTTGGGTGTCTCAATAGAAACATTTCTAGCAATCCCCTATACAGCAAGGAGATAAGCCCCATAGTACCCTCTGCAACCCAAGTATATTTAGCATGCTGTCTGCCTGAACTAGTATTGGTTATCATCTACATTGTTTATGAAATGCATGTCGCAGCTGCAGATACTGATAGAACATTGTTCGCTCCAAAGGAAAATCTTTCCCGAGATCTTCAAATGACTTAAATATTTCACTGTTTAACAGCTGCGAAATGTACCATATTCCAATTCTCTCACACTGGACGAAGTTCCACCGATTTACCATCTCAGTCAGCCTAAGGTCATGCCAGATGGAAGTATATCTTGTAAAGCCTGTAAACTCTCTCTACTATTTAATTTTTTGACACGTGCTTAAGGATCCTATCTACTAAACTCTCAAAGGCTTGATCCCCTCCATCCCACCACATGATGACCTTGGGACCCAATGTAGTATACCCACGGGTTAGAGACCGCCAGACCCCCATCATCTTTTGGGTTTTGCAGGTGCTCCAGCTTAATATGTGCCTGCCTTCCCTTACAGATCAAATCCCTAAAAATGGCAAAAATCTATTTTGTGGCAACCACACTGGAGCGTTGTGTAAGACATAGAGGAGCTGGGGAATATGTATTATTTTCAACAAATATGCTCCTCCTGCCACCGAGAGACACAGTTTAAACCAAGTTATGTCTCTCATAATCATCTATATTAGCTGACACCTTAATTCCAAGGTAACTCAATTCTTTGACAACCTTTATTGGAACTAGTGAATCCGACTCCATGGTGGTTGAAAGATCCAGTGGGAGAAACCTTGAATTGCCCCAGTTGATAAGGATCCCAGATACAGCACCATAGTCACCAAGGACCCTCATTACTGCTCTCAAAGAGCTCCTCGCATCTCCCAAAAACAAGAGCATATAATCTGCGTAGAGTGCCACCTTTCCCTCATGCATTCCATATTTAAATTCTACACTGCTTTGTTCCTGTCTTATTACTGCCGCCAATGGTTCAATTGCAATGGCGATTAACAGAGGGGATAGAGGGCACCCCTGCCTTGTTTCCCTAAAAAGAGGAAAATCCTCAAACAGCTGCCCATTAACACGTAGTTTGCCTCTAGGGGCAGTATACAGTAACTGGGACCATCCTATGAATTTATCTCTGAAGCCCAAATGGCTCATTGTGGCCCACAGGTATCTCCACTCCACACTGTCAAACATTTTAGGGACAGAATGACCCTGTGTCCAACATTGTACGCCTTGGCTTGCATATTTATAGAGTCTTTGCAAATTAGTTGCAATAGATTTACTAGGCATAAAACCTGCCTGGTCCAGGTGTATAATGGATGTTATGACCTTACTAAGTCAGTTAGCCTTCATTTTGGCAAAAAGTTTGATATCCACTGTCAATAAAGAGATCGAGAGATACAAGTCTGGTGCAGTGGGATCTCTACTTTTCTTTGGCAGTACTACAATAATTGCTTCCAACATGGACCGTGACAATTCCCCCCCTCCCAATCCTGCGCTATAAACCTCCAACAGAGTCAGAAGCAAAAGCCCTCTGTACTGCTTATGGTTTTATAAATTCCTGCACCAAAACTGCATCTAATTCCTTAAAAAGGAACTAAAACCGTGACACAATTTTGCCGGGTTTTCTAGTGCAGGCTGGTCACAAAACTGCATGCACAGAGTGCAATCTGCAACTCCTGGCAAAACAAAAACATGCAGGGGAATTAAACTTAAAGGGATCCTGTCACCCCCAAATCGCCTCCTAAGCTATTAAAACATGTCCCTGCAGCATCCCATCACTAATCCCACACTCCTTTTTGGTCATAAAAGCATTCAGTGAAAGTATAGAAAAACGTTATATCACTTACTCATTAGTGATGAAAATGAGTAGTGGCTATATTCTTTAGTCACCCAGGCGGGCCCATGTCATCATAATAAGATGCCTTAATAGGCGTGATCTGCAATTCCTATTACACTCAGCGCCTCCCAGCTCTCCTCAGAGCTGGTGAGGCTGTAATAGGGCTGTAATGACGCGAATCGCGTCATTTCCGGCAGCGGGTGACATCAGTACACCCACGCTGCATGCGCAGTGCGTTGCTTGAAGCCCGCAGAGCAGCGTGGGTGTACTGACATCACCCGCTGCCGAAAATTATGCAATTCGCGTCATTACAGCTTCGGCAGCGCTGAGGAGAGCTGGGAGGCGCTAAGTGTAATAGGAATTGCAGATCACGCCTATTAAAGTGTGTTATTATGATGACATGGGCCCGTCTGGGTGACTAAAGAATATAGCCACTACTCATTATCATCACTAATGAGTAAGTGATATAACGTTTTTCTATACTTTCACTGAATGCTTTTATGACCAAAAAGGAGTGTGGGATTACTGATGGGAGGCTGCAGGGACATGTTTTAATAGCTTAGGAGACAATTTGTGGGAGACAGGATCCCTTTAAGGAAGGTAGGAAATAAATAAAGAATCATTGAATATACATGGGGTTTATTGAGCAGACCCAGAAGTAATTTGACAGATGCGCGGTTCTCAGTAAGTATGATTTCACGCTTTAATACTCATTTCGTTTCATGTAGATGCCCCCGAGCCCTTACTACCACCTTTTTTAAAACTTAAGTTTGAGTCCCCATATATGTGGTTCAGGGTTCAAGCTTTAAGTTTGGGTCAAGTTGGGTCCTGACCCGGACTTTTTTTCAAGTCCAGCTGTAACCAATGAACCCGAACATCTGTGACTTTGCTCATCTTTACTCCTTAGCTTTTCTTTTGGCTCTAAATAGCATAATATTAGCAGGGCTGCCACTAGGAATTTTGGGGCCCCTTACTGCCAAAATTTTGGGGCCCCCCTGAGACTCCGCCTAGCCCCCACCCAGCTCCTCCTCCACCCATGCCCCGCCTCCACCCATGCTCTACCTCCACCCAAACATGCATTATATTTATAGAGAAAAATTGGAACAGCACCAAAAATTACCTCAATTTATGTGCAAAGTTTTTTCTATATTTCTGTGCGTTTTTTTTTTACACTCACTCTATTATATATTACACACATTCACACTTGAGACTGCTGTGGGCTAATAAACAATAGCTGTATACATAATAGAGAATACACAATAGAGACGGCTGCTAGCTGTATACACAATAGAGATGGCTGCTGGCCGTATAGACAATGGAGATGGCTGCGGGCTATACACATAATAGAGAATACACAATAGAGACTGCTGCTGCCTGTATACACAATGGAGATGGCTGCTGGGTAAATGTACAATGGAGACAGCTGCAGGACAAATGCACAATGTAGACGGCTGCATCTTTGATCTAAAAAAATCTGCAACATGTCAATTTCAATTAAATTACACCACTTACCTTGCGTACTGGCAGGCACTTCTTGGATTCGAACGCATCACACATCACGTTGGTAGGAGTTGTGTGACCTACGTAGTGTGACACGGCCGAAACCTGGAAGTGCCTACCAGTACGCAAGGTAAGTGGCAAACCGGGTTTAGACCTCTGTAACATTTGAAACACTAAAGGTATGTGTACAAATCAACAATTACATTTTATTCATGTTGTGTGTGTAATGTGTATACAAGGCACATGGACACGACAGTGTGGAACATCATCAACAGCATTACGGACATTGAGCTCACGTGGCCACAATCACAAATGGGGCAGGGCACATGTCAACGCATAGGGAATGTAATAGTGCGGGCCCCAGACTCCGCTCATTAGTGGTATTTATATACACCCAACCCCCTGGCCTTCAGAGCCAGGAGGACCAGCCCTTAAACTAAGTGTACTATTGTGACCCCATCCAAATATAGGCAACCATGCGACGGTGCATGATAACACATTGAGGGCCCTGTATACCTTATTATGGGGGCCCTGTATACCCACGGGGGCCGTGTATACCCACTGCTGGGGTCCTGTATACCCACGGGGGGGCTGTATACCCTACTATGGGGGCCCTGTATTCCCACTGCTGGGGTCTTGTATACCCACGGGGGGGCTGTAGACCCTATTATGAGGGCCCTGTATAACCACTGGGGGCCCTGTATACCCACTGCTGGGGGGCCTGTGTACCCACGGGGGGTCTGTATACCCTAATATCGGGGGCATATATACACACTGGGGGCCTGTATACTCTGCAGGTGGAGCTGTATACTCTGCTGGGGGGCTGTCGAACAGTGATAGCCGCTGTATACAAGGATGGCGGTCAATATGGTTTCCCAGTTTTTTGGGGCTAAAGTAGGGGGGTCGGCTTATACACGGGTCGGCTTATACACGACTATATACGGTAAATGCAATATAACGTGTGAACACATTTAACTCACCCATATTGCTCTGTGCATCATGGCCACAACGATGAAACGTTGGGAAAACGCCCTGTGCGATCTCCTTCCAGGCTGTAGTCCACTGGACGTTATCCCCATAGGCAGGGTCAGTGGGCAGCCAAAGCAGGGGCCGAGCCTCCACCAGAGCAATTAATTGCAGGGTGTTGACAGGGGCCATGCTTACTCGGTGTGCTTCTGCGCGTCCAGCCAGGCAGCTCGAGTCGGCTTATTTGCTGTTTGCAAAAAAGCATGGGGTTTGCTGCAGAAAATCGCTTGCCTCGCCTCAAACACATGCGAGTTTGGCCTCGGAGACAGCAACAAAATACAGTTGCGAGTGGGGCTTCCGACACGGCAATGCGAGCGCTTTCCGAGACACATCTGCGATTTTTAAATCGCACACTACTCGCTATTACTCGCTTCCCCATTCATTAACATTGGACTCGCTAGACTCGCAACGAGTAGCGAGTCCCGGGCTCGGACTCGCTAGAGTCAAGCGATTCCGAGTAATTTAGGATTCGCCCATCACTACTCAAGGACAGATTTTAATGGGTTGCCATGCGAGGATCCATAGAAAGATGGTGTAAAGACTGTGGACCATGTAGCCTACGCAGAAAAGCTGCAAAGACCTTCTAGAATGTCTTCTGTAGACCACTAGGCTATCCAGAACAAGTTTTAACGAATAGACGTTCAGCGTTTGAAGCCGAGATCTTCCAAGAGTTTTGTCATCTTTATGGTTGTAAGAAAATAATAACTACACCATATCATCCCCAATCCAATGTGTTATGTGAAAAGATGAATAACATCATGATTGACATGCTCAAGATACTGCCTCTTGAAGAAAGAAATCAATGGCCAGAAAAACTGCCTGATCTGGTAGATATGTTCAACCACATTCCAGTGAGCTCTACGAACTGTACATCCACCTATCTTATGAGAGCCCATACAGGAAGACTACCTGTAGATCTGGAACTCAGAGTCGATGAACCCAAAGAAGATACTTCCAACTCTGACTGGAATACCAACCGTCTAGACCAGTACAGACAAGTCCAAGCCTGTGTTGAAGATAATCTAGAAAAGTCCAGAAAAAGACAAGAAAGAAACTTCAACAAACGTGCACAAGCAGAACCAGTACTACCCGGAAGTATTGTATTAGATAGAAAACGGAGAAGACACAAGCTAGATGATCAGTGGGAAAGAGAACCCTACACTGTCCTGGAATCCAATTTTGACAACACCAAAGTTTGCCTCATCAGCAAAAATGGAGGGAAAACAACTCAGACAGTATCCCGGGATTATTTAAAGAAATGTCCAGAAAAATGGAAACCCAAGACCTTCTAGATTCTCCAGAAGAAGAGGAAACAGAGTTATTCGAACCCCCAACTCCATGTCCAAAACCAAAGGAAAAAGTAATCTCAACAATACTTGGAGACTTTCCAGAAGACTTGCCCCAACATCAAGTAGCAATTATAGTTGCCATCATTAACTTCTATCAATCGCAAGAAATCCAAAGAAGTCAGGAAGAAACACCCGTTGTCAGAGAATGAGAGGATCCTGCAATCGGTACACCTGCTAGTCTTGTAGTGAGACTAAGGCCACACAGACGTTTACCTGATTTACCCCCATTGCATTCTCCAGACCCATCACCTTACATAGCCACACCCGTACTGCATAGATCCAGTCGTAGCACACGTGGGCAACCCCCATCCAGGTATGGAGATTGGGCACAATAATGTAATATAGAACCAAAGCAAGTCAAATGTGAATAGCAACTCTTGTAAAAATGTAAATAGTAGTGTACAAAAGGGTGAAGAGTAGGCAAAACTGGTCACACCAAGTACACAACATCAAAAGAGGGGTGAGTGGAGTTATCGTAAGGAGCTGTCTAGGGAGAGCAAAATCTTGGCCAATAGGTGATGCCAGGGCCAGGAGGCCTACAGCGCTTATGACCAGTAGAGGCCCCTATAGTACCTAGAACTCCAATGCTAAAGCACCCGTAGTAAATGTTGTTGGGTATTCTGAACTCTAAGCCTACAGAAACTTTACCTGTAAGGACTTTATTGCACTTTGTTGAACTTTTGAAAAACTTTATCCCTTTTCACCCGGAGCTTACAGAGACTACTGTAAAGACTCTTCAAAACAACTTTTTCCCTTGTTTTTCAACTTAAAAAGGACCATAGTCACAGGACTGGTTGAGACAATTAACTTCTTTTACCAGCCTGCAGTGGATGGACTAGCACCGTATGGACTGTACCTGTTTTGCCATTTTTCAGTGGTTTTTGTACATTTTTAGTTTGAGACTCTGTAAATATGTTACCCCTTATAATATATATGTATATTTTAACCAAAAGTTGTTCTTCAGTCCAGGAGTACTGACCTTATTTAGGGGTGAATGTGGCACCCTGCTCACACAGGTAACCACAGACTCACCTACAGCATGGATGGGTTTCCACAGTGGGCATACAAACAGAAACAATACCTTCCACCTCGGCACAGTAGGGGGAGCTCAACTTGCTGCTTTTAGGCAGGATTCCCTATAAATCCTGGTGCTGGGAGCGGAGTTAGTTAGAGTGTGCAGATGCTACAACAGCTGTGAAGACGTACTGGTGGTCGATGCTGCATTAGGCCCGAGTCAGTTACCCTGAACAGCCTTCAAGTAGTCCTACAAGGCCCAAGAGTGGGGTTGGAAGGCGAGGAGAACAGAAAGAACAAAGTGAGAACCGAGTAGCTAATGTTAGGTTCACCCAAACAGCTCACCGGACACTGGAGTCTACTGGAGAACACCTGGCCCAGTAGAGAATACTGGTCCACCGTGGAGACTTCAGTCTCCCGGGCATCTGCGCAGTCACTCACCAGGGAGCCAGGCACTGCGGAGAGAGGAACAGCGGTAGTTGAATTGAGGGTGTAGCACCGACAGCACAGGTGATCAGAGAGATCAGAGGAGGCCAGCCAAATTACACACGGGGCAGGGGCTTCACACACAGGAAAAGAGACAAGGAGATATTTACCTGCAACTACACCAGTAAAAGGTAAAGAACAACCAGCGGTGTGTGTATCAGTTCCTTACCCGCGCACCAGCCATCCACAGAGACTGTCCCGTTATCCAACAGACCAGCCAAGTCCCTGCTCCATCCCTCATCTTCACAACCAAACACCCTAGTGATCCAGCTATGCCTGTGGGGAGCTTCAACACCTAGCTGCTCATCCATCATCCCTGGAGGCCCTACGCAGCGCTGGTGCAGTCACCAGATACCACAGGTGGCATCACAATAAACTTATAAACTTTTATTTCCATTCCAATTACCCCTTTTTAGTTGACCACCAGGGAGACAGGTCTGGGCAGGCCACCCATGACATCCCTATTACTGCAGAGGGCCCAAATACCCGAGTCCCCATACCCTGGGCTAGTCACCAGCATATTCCGCAGCGCTTTACAGTTCAGAGGTTCATAAACAGTCATAAGTACCAGTTATCAAAGAACACAATAATTAAAGCAAAATAATGACAGCCCTGCTCATTAGAGTTTACAATCTAACAATGAGATGGGGTGACACAAAGTACAGGGGATTATTTACAATGATGATGCAGCCAATTTAAGGAATTGGGGAATAGATAAGAGCTGCATGAGTGACCACCAGACATTCTTTGTTAAGCTTTTGAGTCTGGTGGCATGAATAGGCTATGCCTAAGTGACTTTGACTAGGGAGCGTGATAGGCTGCCGTAAAAAGATGTGTTTTTAGGCCAGTTTCACATTGGCGTTTCAGTGTGCAGCGTTCAATCCGCAAACGCATGCCAAACGCATTGTAAATGCATAATGACGTTGCGTTTTTCATACGCATGATGTTACGCAAAATATTTTTAAAAACGCAGCGCATGTTTGCGTTTGAATGCGTTTATGCTTGCGTTTGTGGTTGTAATGCACATGTGTTTTTAAATTGGATTTGCATTCTGAGTATTTTCTTGACAGTAGCAGCACACCCAAAAGGCACACCTATGTCAACACCCCTTTTTTATACAGCTGGAAATTGGGAGTGGAATTGGGAGGGCCTTCTTGTCAGATCCAGGACATGCACATTGAGATGTACAGAAGCACACCAAGCGCAGCCATCCACATGCTCCTGCGTTCCCATAGACAACAATGCGTGGTTCGTCCGCAATCATCCGCATGCGCACGTCTGCGTATTTTCGGAGCTGCAAAAAATGCAACATGTTGCATTCGCCGGGCACCTCAAAACACCGCGAACGAACGCATATGCATAGAAACTGATGCCTATCAGTAAGCAATGTTAAATTTAGGTCTGCAATCTGCATGCAGATGAAAAAAAAAAGATTACGCAGACCTACTCTGCGGTACCAAACGCCAATGTGAAAGCGTCCTTAGAGAGCGCCTGAAAGTATGTAAATTGTGGACAGACTTAACTTCTTGGCGTAGAGCATTCCAGAGAATTGGTGCAGCTGGGGAGAAGTCTTGGAGTTGGGAGTGGGAGGTTTGGATTAAAGCCGAAGTTAGTCTAAAGTCGCTCCCATAGAGTAAAGAACGGGTGGGATGAAGTTGCTTCAGCATTGCCAAATAATATTCTTTCCTCATGATACCGTCTATTTTGTGAAGTGCACCAGTCCTACCTACAGCAAAACAACCCACCAACATGATGCAGCTACCCCCATGTTTCAAAGTTCGGATGGTATTCTTAGGCTTCCAAGCTTCTCCCTTGGCCATGATTGCCAAACAGTTCCATTTTAGTTTTATTAGGCCACAGGACATGTCTACAAAAATGTTGATCTTTGTTCCTGGTTGCATTTGCAAACAGTATTCTGGGTTTTTTATGTCTCTAATGGCTTCTACCAGGCAGAGTAGCCTTTCAGCTCATGTTGATACAGTACTCATTCTACTGTGAATAATGAAACAATTTTACCAGCTTCCACCATCATCATCACAAGGTATTTTGCTTTTGTTCTTGGGTTGTCATTCTAAAGCATGTTCATCTCTCAGACACATAACCCATCTCCTTCCTTAGCTGTATGATGGTATGATGGTAAAGCATTCCCATCTCGCTTATATTTGCTTATAATTGTTTGTTAAGATGAATGAGGCACCTTCAGGAATCTGTAAATTGCAACCAAGGATAAATCAAACTTGTGCAAGTACATAGACCTCAACCTGATATCTTGACTGATTTAATTATACTTTTCCATGATGCTATACAAAGAAGTAGTGTGTTTTAGGTGTGCATGCAAGTATAGTCACAGGTGGGTTTCTAAATCAGATGTTGCCAATAAACCTATCAGACGTTTCAAACACATGAGTATCATATGGGATTTCCCAAATTGTTTAAAGGAATAATAAGCTTAGTGTATGTAAACTTTTAGCTTTGCAGAAAGTAATAAAAATTCCTTAAAACATACTCTTACTCACTCTCTCTCTCTCTCTTTCTCTCTCTCTTTCATTATACTAGAATTTGGCAAATATTAATAATTATGGTAATCCCAATTGACCTAAAATAGAAAATAGCTTATTCTGGTTTTGTGTAAGATAGTGAGAAAAACATGCAAAAGTATCTTCTTACATATTGTATGTAAACTTCTGGTTTCAACTCTATATTTTCTCACAGATGTAAAGACTTTAATTACCTGGCTAATATTTGTATTAGGCATCTCTCACATCTTTGTATAAATTCAGTGTGTGCAATTTAAGAAAAAAATCGGACTGCACTTGCACCAATGTTATTCATTGAGGCAGAGGTGAGCTGCAATTTTTCCCTTAGATGTATTCGTACAGAAGAAAAATTGCACCTTGTTGCATATGGTCTTGTAAAACATTTGACAAGCATAGAATCATCAAGAACATCCATCCATGGATGTGGGGGAAAAGGAAAATTAACACCAAGTCAAACATCCAAAGACCTGAAGGCCAACCTGGAACAGTCTGGGGTCATGGATTCAACAAGTACCATACGTCTCACATTAAACCAAGCAGAGCTTTATGGGCAAAAGCAAAGGATGAAACCATTGCTGAAGAAAAAGGAAAATTAAATTCAGCTTACCCCATTTTGTTTCTGGACAGCCTGTTCCAGTGCTGCGATGCTCAGAGTCGTCCCTGTCTGTTTGTCAAGCTACTCTTTGGCAAATATGTTGTTCCTTTTTGTGTCTTTTCTTCAGCAATCCAAGAAAGAAGAAAGAAGTTCCAGCGAGGACAGGAAGGGTTAATCCAGTTAAAACATGTACTTTATTATCTTCATGCTAAAACATCTTGTACGCAGATAGTTAGGTGACCCCAGCTACAGAGCAAATCCCACGAGTTTCGACAGTTATGTCTTCTTCATGGATTGAATAAATGAGACATAACTGTCGAAACGCATGGGTTTTGCTATGTAGCTGGGGTCATCTAACTACCTGCGTACAAGATGTTTTAGATGTTTTAGTATGAAGATAATAAAGTACATGTTTTGCATTTATTAACCCTTCCTGTCCTCGCTGGAACTTCTTTCTTCTTTCTTGGATTGCTGAAGAAAAGATACCAAAAGGAACAACATCTTTGCCAAAGAGTAGCTTGACAAACCACAATACTGGGAAAATGTTCTGTGGACAGATGAAACAAAACAGAACTTTTTGGCAATGCAAAGCAACACTCTACCAACCAAGCATGGTGGAGGATCCATAACGTTGTGGGGTTACTTTGTTGCATCCAGTATTGGAGGCTCTAACCGTATTATTATTAATTATTATAGCGCCATTTAACTCATGGCGCTTTAACTGTGAAAAGGGGCATACATAGACAAGTACAAAAAACATGAGCAACACAAGGCACACACGTACAAGAGGGGGGAGGACCCTGCCCGTAAGGGCTTACAGTCTACAAATGATGGATGAGGATATACTAGGAGAGGGTATAGCTTGTCGTGCGGTGGTTCAGTAGACTGAGGATCACTGCAGGATGTAGGCTTGTTGGAAGAGGTGGGTATTCAGGTTTTTTTTGAAGGCTTCCATGGTGGGCAAGAGTCTAATGTGTTGGGGTAGAGAGTTCCATAGTATGATGTAGCATGGGAAAAATCTTGTGTGCAGTTGTGGGAAGAAGAGATAAGAGGGGAGTAAAGAAGGAGATCTTGAGAGGATCGAAGGTTGCATGTAGGTAAGTACCGGGGACCATGTCACAGATATATGGAGGAGACAGGTTTTGGACGGCTTTGTATGTCATGGTTAGGGTTTTGAACTGGAGTCTCTGGACAATAGAAAGCCAGTGAAGGGATTAGCAGAGAGGAGAGGCTGGGGAATAGTAGGGAGAGAGGTGGATTAGTCAGGCAGCAGAGTTTAGGATAGCTTGGAGTGGTGCAAGAGTGCTAGAGGGGCGGTCTGAGAGTAGGAGTTTGCAATAGTCGAGGCGGGAAATGATTAGTGCACGAGTGTTTTTGCATTTTCTTGGTGAAGGAGTGTATGGATCCGGGAAATATTTTTGATTTGGAGTTGGCCGGAGGTGGCAATTACTTGGATATGTGGCTTGAAAGAGAGAGCAAAGTCTAGGATCACCCAGATACACTGAGCATGCGGGACTGGGGAAAGTGAGCAGCCACTGACTTTGATGGATGGGTCTGGTGAAGAGGTGTAGAGTGAGATGGAGGAAAGATGATAAATTCTGTTTTGTCCATTTTCAGTTTTAGAAAGCGAGCAGAAAAGAAAGATAAAATGGCGGTCAGACATTGTGGGAATTTGGTCAGTAAGGAGGTGATGTCAGATCCAGAGAGGTAGATCTGTGTGTCATCAGCATATAGATCATACTGCAAACCATAGGATTCTATGAGTTGCCCCAAGCTGAAGGTATAGATGGAGAAGATTAGGGGTCCAAGAATCGAGCCTTGGGAAACACCGACAGACATGGGATGAGGCGAGAAGGTGATGTGGGAGAGGGAGATGCTGAATGTCCGGTCTGTTAGATATGATGAGATCCAGGATAGGGCCAAGTCTGTGATTCCAAGAGATGATAGAATCTGTAACAAGAGGGAATGGTCCACAGTGTCAAAGGCAGACAACAGGTCTAGGACAGGTCTATCACAAGAATCGTAAAATCAGAGATTATCAAGAAATTTCAGAGCAAAATGTCCTACCCCGTGTAAGAAATCTTGGTTTGAGTAAAAGATCCTTAAAACATCAATTTAGGAGTTTTCTATTTTGAAAGGAATTGTTTGTTAATTTTTTTTATTATTATTTTTTTTATTGGAGAGCAAATATTTATGATTGCAGAGCGCCTCCAGCATGCGAGGCCATCTGTTCTACATTTATGTGAAAGCAATATATAAAAAAATAACATACGGCCATTATGTACTTCACATCCATGATCTTATAAGTATGTTCCCACAGATGTAACCACACAGTATGGCTATTGCTTCTTAAAAATGTCCAATCACTATGAATTTAAAATGCTCATTGCACTCCTATTTAAATTCCTGGAGAAGTGTAGTTTTCAAAATAAGGTAATTTGTTGGGGATTTCTGCTGTTTTAGCATCTCAGAAGCTCTACGAATATGACATAGAGTACAAATTCAAATGAATTTCCTTTTTTTTAAGCTCTTCTTTTTGTCCAAATAGCAATTTCTGTGAGTGGGGGGAATCTGCTGTTTTGGCACCTCGAGTGATCTGCAAATAGAACACATCATTCAGAGACCTGAAAAAAATCAGGTTATGTGAGTTGATCTCGATTTGACTCATGGAATAAAAGGACAGAATGTCACATGTGACAACTTTTTCACATCCTACCAACTGGGCCAGATGTTTTGAAAAAGACAACTTACCATGCTGGGTACTATAAGGAAAAACAAGCCAGAACTGCTGCTAGGTATCCTTAACCCCTTAAGGACCGAGTCACTTTGCAGCTTAATGACCAGACCATTTTTTGTAATTCTGACCACTCTCCCTTTATGAGGTAATATCTCTGGAACGCTTCAACGGATCCTAGCGATTCTGAGATTGTTTTTTCGTGACATATTGGGCTTCATGTTAGTATTAAATTTAGGTCGATAATTTTTGCGTTTATTTGTGAAAAAATAAAAAATTTGGCAAAAATTTTGAAAATTTAGCAATTTTCAAATTTTTAATTTTTATTCTGCTAAACCAGAGAGTTATGTGCCACAAAATAGTTAATGAATAACATGTCCCACATGTCTACTTCACATCAGCACAATTTTGGAAGAAAAAAAAAAATTTGTTAGGACGTTATAAGGGTTCAAAGTTCATCAGCAATTATTCATTTTTCCAGCAAAATTTACAAAACCAATTTTTTAGTGACCACATCACATTTGAAGTCCCTTTGAGGGGTGTACATGACAGAAAACACCCAAAAGTGACACCATTCCAAAAACTGCACCCCTCAAGCTACTCAAAACTATATTGAAGAAGATTATTAACCCTTCAGGTGCTTCACAGGAACTAAAATAATGTTGAAGGAAAAAATGGACATTTTAATTTTTGTAACAAAAATGTTCTTTTAGCCTCAATTTTTTCATTTTCACATGGGCAACAGGATAAAATGCATCCTAAAATTTGTTGGGCAATTTCTCCTGAGTACACCGATGCCTCATATGTGGTCATAAACCACTGTTTGGGCGCACGGCAGGGCTCAGAAGGGAAGGAGCGCAATTTGAATTTTAGAGCCAATTTTCCGTTCAAAAAGTGAAATGGCGCTCCTTCACTTCTGAGCCCTGCCGTGCGCCCAAACAGTGGTTTATGACCACATATAAGGTATCGGTGTACTCAGGAGAAATTGCCCAACAAATTTTGGGATGTATTTTATCCCTTTGCCCATGTGAAACTGAAAAAATGTAGGCAAAAAGAATTTTTTTGTGAAAAAAAAGTGTTTTTTTAATTTTTATGAATGAATTTGTGAAGCATCTGGGGGTTCAAAGTGCTCACTATGCATCTAGATACCTTCCTTAGGGGGTCTAGTTTCCAAAATGGGGTCATTTGTGGGGGAGCTCCAATGTGGAGACACACAGGGACCCTCCATACGCGACATGGTGTCCGCTAACAATTTGAATGGAAAATGAGCTCAAATTGTTAGCGGACACCATGTCGCGTTTGGAGGGTCCCTGTGTATCTCCACATTGGAGCTCCCCCACAAGTGACCCCATTTTGGAAACTAGACCCCCGAAGGAACGTATCTAGATGCATAGTGAGCACTTTGAACCCCCATATGCTTCAGAAATTCATCCGTAAAAATGAAAAAGCACTTTTTTTTCCACAAAAAAATTATTTTTTCATTATTACGGATCAATTTGTGAAGCATCTGGGGGTTCAAAGTGCTCACTATGTACCTAGATATGTTCCTTTGTGGGTCTAGTTTCCAAAATAGGGTCACTTGTGGGGGAGCTCCAATGTGGAGACACACAGGGACCCTCCAAACGCGACATGGTGTCCGCTAACAATTTGAGCTCATTTTCCATTCAAATTGTTAGCGGACACCATGTCGCGTTTGGAGGGTCCCCGTGTGTCTCCACATTGGAGCTCCCCCACCAGTGACCCCATTTTGGAAACTACACCCCCAAAGGAACATATCTAGATGCATAGTGAGCACTTTCTACCCCCAGGTGCTTCACAAATTGATCTGTAAAAATGAAAAAAGAAAATTTGTGTGGAAAAAAAAAGTGCTTTTTCATTTTTATTGATGAATTTGTGAAGCATCTGGGGTTCAAAGTGCTCACTATGCATCTAGATATGTTCCTTAGGGGGTCTAGTTTCCGAAATGGGGTCACCTGTGGGGGAGCTCCAATGTGGAGACACACCGGGGCCCTCCAAACGCGACATGGTGTCCGCTAACAATTTGAATGGAAAATGAGCTCAAATTGTTAGCTGACACCATGTCGCGTATGGAGAGCCCCTGTGTGTCTCCGCATTGGAGCTCCCCCACAAGTGACCCCATTTTGGAAACTAGACCCCCAAAGGAACATATCTAGATGCATAGTGAGTACTTTGAACCCCCAGATGCTTCACAAATTGATCCATAATAATGAAAAAATAAATTTTTTGTGGGAAAAAAAAGTGCTTTTTCATTTTTACGGATGAATTTCTGAAGCATATGGGGGTTCAAAGTGCTCACTATGCATCTAGATACGTTCCTTTGGGGGTCTAGTTTCCAAAATGGGGTCACTTGTGGGGGAGCTCCAATGTGGAGACACACGGGGACCCTCCAAACGCGACATGGTGTCCGCTAACAATTTGAATGGAAAATGAGCTCAATTTGTTAGCGGACACCATGTCGCGTTTGGAGGGTCCCCATGTGTCTCCACATTGGAGCTCTCCCACAAGTGACCCCATTTTGGAAACTAGACCCCCAAAGGAACGTATCTAGATGCATAGTGAGTACTTTGAACCCCCAGGTGCTTCAGAAATTCATCCGTAAAAATGAAAAAGCACGTTTTTTTCCACAAAAAGTTTCTTTTTTCATTTTTACGGATCAATTTGTGAAGCACCTGGGGTTCAAAGTGCTCACTATGCATCTAGATATAATCCTTTGGGGGTCTAGTTTCCAAAATGGGGTCACTTGTGGGGGAGCTCCAATGTGGAGACACACAGGGGCTCTCCATACGCGACATGGTGTCCGCTAACAATTGGAATTGTTAGCGGACACCTTGTAGGATATGAAGAGCCCCTATGTGCCTAAACATTGGAGCTCCCCCACAAGTGACCCCATTTTGGAAACTAGACCACCCAAGGAACGTATCTAGATGCATAGTGAGCACTTTGAACCCCCAGGTGCTTCACAAATTGATCCGTAAAAATGAGAAAAAAACTTTTTGTGGAAAAAAACGTGCTTTTTCATTTTTATGGATGAATTTGTGAAGCATCTGGGAGTTCAAAGTACTCACTATGCATCTAGATACGTTCCTTCGGGGGTCTAGTTTCCAAAATGGGGTCACTTGTGGGGAGCTCCAATGTTCAGGCACACAGGGAGGGGCTCTCCATACCCGACATGGTTTCCGCTAACAATTGGAGCTAATTTTCTATTGAAATTGTTAGCGGACACTATGTCGCATATGGAGAACCCGTGTGCCACCAGCACAAGGGCAACTGGTAGAGTTGGGGTACAGCACCAGAAAATGCCGCCTCTAATGAATGCGCTATTTTCTTGGGTGGCTGTGGGTTGAAATTTGCAGCGTGGGGGACCCACAACATTTGAGTCTCTCCACGCTGAGGATTCCAGTCAGCCAGCTACCAAGTTGTACATGGCTGGCTACAAATACAGCGAAGGCTTTATTTTATTTCTAGAACTAATTCTAGAAAAAAAAATGACGTAGGGCTCCGCCATATTTTTGGTCCAGCCAGGTACAACTTGGCAGCTACAGACTGCCAGCAACCCCCAGCTGCCTCGCTGTACCTGGCTGCAACCAAAAATACAGCGAAGCCCATTTTTTTTTATTTCTAGAACTAATTCTAGAAAAAAAAATGACATAGGGCTCCGCCATATTTTTGGTCCAGCCAGGTGCAACTTGGCAGCTACAGACTGCCAGCAACCCCCAGCTGCCTCGTTGTACCTGGCTGCAACCAAAAATACAGCAAAGCCCATTTTTTTTTATTTCTAGAACTAATTCTAGAAAAAAAAATGACGTAGGGCTCCGCCATATTTTTGGCCCAGCCAGGTACAACTAGGCAGCTGGGGGCTGGAATCCTCAGCATGGAAAGGCCCAAGCGTTCTGGGCCCCCCATGCTGCGAATTGCAGCCCGCAGCCGCTCCAGAAAATGGCGCATTCATTGAAGCGCCATTTTCTGGCGCTGTACCCATGCTCTTCCAGTTGCCCTGGTGCCGGTGGCGAACTGGGTAATAAAGGGGTTAATGCCAGCTTTTTATTGGCAGCTGGCACTAAGCCCGAGATTCATAATATAGGGCCAATGTTAGACCCGCCATTAGGAATCTCTGGTAAATAGTCAGAAAATACACACATAGAAAAATCTTTTTATTTGAAAAAAAAACACAAACAAAATTCGGACTCCATCTTTATTATGAAGATCCGACGTAGTCCACAACGAAGGTCCCACGACGCTCGATTGCCTCCGACGTAGTCCACAACGAAGGTCCCACGACGCTCGATCGCCTCTGCTCAATCCAGAGACTGCAGCAAGGGATCAAGTGTCCTCTTCCTACAGTCTCAGGGGTCAGAGTTATGGTGCACTGTATGACAATGATCAGTTATACAGTGCACCATGACTATGATCCCAGAGACTATAACAAGAGGACACTTGATCCCTTGTTGCACCCATCCATCCACCTATGCACCCATCATCCACGCACGCACATCCACGTATGCACATCCACGCATGCACACAACCACGCACGCACATCCACGCATGCACACATCCACGCACGCATGCTGACATCCACGTACATCCACACACACATCCACGTACATCTACATCCACGTACGCACACTTCCACGCACGCACATTCACACACGCACATCCACGTACGCACATCCACGCACGCACATCCACGTACGCACATCCACGTACGCACATCCACGTACGCACATCCACGTACGCACATCCACGCATGCACACAACCACGCACACACATCCACACATGCATATCCACGTACGCACATCCACGTACGCACATCCACGTACGCACATCCACGTACGCACATCCACGTACGCACATCCACGTACGCACATCCACGTACGCACATCCACGCATGCACACAACCACGCACACACATCCACACATGCATATCCACGTACGCACATCCACGCACGCACATCCACGTACGCACATCCACGTACGCACATCCACGCACGCACATCCACGCACGCACATCCACGTACGCACATCCACGTACGCACATCCACGTACGCACATCCACGCATGCACACAACCACGCACACACATCCACACATGCATATCCACGTACGCACATCCACGTACGCACATCCACGTACGCACATCCACGTGCTGACATCCACGCATGCACACAACCACGCACACACATCCACACAAGCACATCCACGCACGCACACATCCATCCATCCATCCACCCATCCATCCATCCACCCACCCATCCATCCATCCATCCATCCATCCACCATCCATCCACCCATCCATCCATCCATCCATCCATCCATTCATTCATTCTTTCATTCATTCTTTCATTCATTCATACTTACCCAGCGATGAGGAGGAGGAGCCCCTGAGAAGAGGAGGAGCCACACTGCAGAGGAGGCCCGACGGTGCGGGCGGGTGCACCGAGCGTGCAGCCCGCTGGGATAGGTGAGTGGGGCTGGGGACCGGGGACCGGGGGCTGGGGACCGGGACCAGCAGGGAGGAGGAGGAGGAGGGGGCCCTGCAGCTTCGTCGGCGGGCGCACAAGCCCGCCGGCAGCAAAACAATGCAGGGTGGAGGGCGGGGATGGACGGGAGACAGGGGGGCTGCACAGGGGACGGGGACAGGACACAGGGGGCTCAGGGCACGAGGGGGGGTTACAGGACACGGGGAGCTGGACACAGGGGGCGGGGACCGCACACAGGAGGGGCTGCACAGGGGACGGGGACAGGACACAGGAGGGGCTGCACAGGGGACGGGGACAGGACACAGGGGGCTCAGGACACAGGGGGGGGGCTACAGGACACAGGGGGAGCTGGACACGGGGGGGGGGCTACAGGACACAGGGGGAGCTGGACACAGGGGGCTGGGACAGGACACAGTGTGAGCTGGAGCATCAGCTCATGGCCGGCGGCTGCGGTGCAACCCGCCCGCAGATAAGAGTGATTGCGGTGGGGGAGGGGGGTGAAGGGGTTAACAGGGGTGCCCACACCTCTGCCCCTAACCCTTGGCTGTCACTGACAGCTTTTAGATTTGAGCTGTCACTGTTCGTTTAGGAGCAGTGACAGTTCAAAGCCATGACGAGTATACTCGTCATGATGCGGGAACTGACAGCTTTTCATGACGAGTATACTCGTCATTGGTCGTAAAGAGGTTAATAAAAGAGGTGTGTATAGTTCTATTTTTTACTTTACTGGGAATACAACGGTTGTTTTACGTTCCCTCAAAAAATAAACATGTAATTCTAATGAGCAGAATGCACCATGACAATGCAATAAGTAATCAAGAAGATAGATTCAACACATACATACAATATCAACATACACATGCAAACGCAAAACTAATCGTTCGCCAATGATAATATTTTACAACATTCTGGATGTTTCGGCATGCAACACATTTGTTTTATGGAGAGAAATCAACCCCAATTGGAATGGAATTAAGCTGCATAAAAGAAGAATTTTTATTGAAGAATTAGGAAAATCCCTAGTTAGGCTGTATATCGAAGTCAGAAAAGCAAACCCCAGATGTGAAGAAGCAGCAGCCATTGTGAAGAGTGTCCAGCAGCATGCTCAAGAAAGAGACTCTACAGCCTTCACAAACACAGCTACCAGCCAAAAAAGGAAGAGATGGAGCTATTGTCCATCTTCTTGTGACAGTAAAATAAATCTGACATCTGCTGGATGTGCAAAATATCTATGTAAATGAAATATCTTTTATTATTGTGTTCAATGTAAAAATACATGAACCTGTTCACCCTTTTTTAGAGATAAAAAAGAAAAACTGAAGTTTTCATTATTTTTCATTTGTTGTTTTATAAAATATGTTAACACTAGGGATGAGCGAGTCCTAAATTACTCGGAATCGCTAGACTCGCACGAGTCCGAGCCCAGGACTCGGTACTCGTGGCGAGTCTAGCGAGTCCAATGTTAATGAATAGGGAATAGGGATTCGCGAGTCCCTAATAGAGAATACAGGACTCGGAATCGCAGACTCGCTAGGATTCGGACTCTCAGATTGCCATTCACTTGCATTGGACTCAGGGGCTGGCTGGAGCCTCTTCCCCTGGGTGGCTGCCTTGAGAGCCGGGGGTTGCTGTCAGGTGCGGGCAGCCTTGAGAACCGGGGGGGGGGGGGGGGGGTGCTGTCAGGTCCGGGCAGCCTTGAGAACCGGGGGGGGGGGGGTGCTGTCAGGTCCGGGCGGCCTTGAGAACCGGGGGGGGGGGTGCTGTCAGGTCCGGGCAGCCTTGAGAACCGGGGGGGGGGGGGGGGGTGCTGTCAGGTCCGGGCAGCCTTGAGAACCGGGGGGGGGTGCTGTCAAAGCTGACCTTACCTCCTCCTGTCGCAAACTCGCTGGACTCGGGAATCGGCGAGTATTCGCTAAAAGACTCGCCGATTCCCGAGTCCGGCGAGTCCCTTAAGAATCGCCGAGTAACGAGTCCTAGCGAGTAGACTCGCTCATCCCTAGTTAACACAAAGTTATATTTAGTTAGATTTCATGTTATAGTAATAGAAATCTAAAGCATGTTTGTTATTTGTCTGCAGAATGCTATAAAGTGAACTTAATTACAAACAGCCTGAGTAACCTTTTTCTGAAAAAAATAAAAAAAAATTAGTTTTATTTTTCATTTGTTTATGATCAACCATGTTCACATACAGTTTAATAATGAAATAGGTATTCAAATAAAACACTTAAATTAACTAAAATCAACATTTTTGTAGGTCGGGTCATATTGACCGGACATGGTACAAGTGTATAGTAAATGCGATCAGAACAGCAGGGTTGAAAAAAAAAGAAAAGCAGACATGGACCAAAAACTGTTTACCCACATACCAATTGTCTCCTTTTCAAGAAGTCTATTTGAAATGGAGACCTCTATTTGAATAAATTCTTTTTTTTACCTCTTGTTTAAAAATGAACTCTACACAAGTGATATACCGTATATACTCGTGTATAAGCCGAGTTTTTCAGCCCAAAAATTGGGCTGAAAAGTCCCCCCCTCGGCTTATACACGGGTCATACGGTATGCTGTGGGGGGGGGGCTGTGACTGGGAGCTGGAGGAGGCAGGAGGGGGCCGCGGTGACCGCAGGCGGTCACGTGGGGCCGCCTCATTAGTGCAATGAATATGCAGGGCACCCCCCCGTCCATCAACGGCGGGGGGATGCCGTGCATATTGCAATACACAGCCCCCCTCCTTAATATGGGTCCCCCAGTATTAATAAACAGCCCCCCCCTCCTTATCATGTCCCCCCAGGCTGCGGCAGCTGTCAAAATAACAAACAGTTTATACATCACCTTCCGGCTCAGCTCTCCGCTCCTCCCGTCCTCCGCTCCTCCGCTCGCCGGCTTCTTCTTTCTTCTTGTGCCGGTGTCATGTGACCGGGCGCAGGAGATGACGTCATTTCCTGCGCGCGGTCACAGAAGTCGGCACAAGAAGAAGAAGAAGCCGGCGAGCGGAGGAGCGGAGGACGGGAGGAGCGGAGAGCTGCGCCGGAAGGTGATGTATAAACTGTTTGTTATTTTGACAGCTGCCGCAGCCTGGGGGGACATGATAAGGAGGGGGGGGGCTGTTTATTAATACTGGGGGACCCATATTAAGGAGGGGGGGGGCTGTTTACTACCACTGGGGCTGTATACTACCACTGGGGCTGCATATACCTCTGGGGCTGATGTATACTACCACTGGGGCTGTATACTACCACTGGGGCTGTATATACCTCTGGGGCTGCTGGATACTACCACTGGGGCTGTATACTACCACTGGGGCTGCATATACCTCTGGGGCTGATGTATACTACCACTGGGGCTGTATACTACCACTGGGGCTGTATATACCTCTGGGGCTGATGTATACTACCACTGGGGCTGCTTGGGCTCCTGTATACTACCACTGGGGCTGCTGGGGCTCCTATATACTACCACTGGGGCTGCTATATACTACCACTGGGGCTGCTGTATACTACCACTGGGGCTGCTGGGGCTCCTATATACTACCACTGGGGCTGCTGTATACTACCACTGGGGCTGCTGGGGATGCTATATACTACCACTGGGGCTGCTGGGGCTGCTATATACTACCACTGGGGCTGCTGGGGATGCTATATACTACCACTGGGGCTGCTGGGGATGCTATACACTACCACTGGGGATGCTATATAGTACCACTGGGGCTGCTGGGGATGCTATATACTACCACTGGGGCTGCTGTATACTACCACTGGGGCTGCTGTATACTACCACTGGGGAGGCCTGTATACCACTGGGGGGGCCTGTATACCACACTGCTGGGGGCTGTATACCTGTGCTGGGGTCCACCCTCGGCTTATACACGAGTCAATAGGTTTTTCCAGATTTTTGGGGCAAAAGTAGGGGGGTCGGCTTATACACGGGTCGGCTTATACACGAGTATATACGGTAATTGAAATGGAGCTTAGCTTTTGTTAAACAGCTGTTTTTACTTTCATGCAGTGAGTGTCACTGAAACTCTTAGCTATCTGGCATTGTAATGAAGAACTAATAATGCAGCTAGATAATAAATGCAGGTGTTCGTTTCAAGGTTTTATTATAACAATCACATCATAGGTTATAACATATTGTGTCACATCAATTTATTACCAATGGTTTCTAAAGCAACATGGAAAATGGATTTGACCTGAAAGTAAAAACATGTTTTTATTGAGAACACCATTTTGTTAAAAACATTTTTTGACTTCTTATATTTCAAAGGGAAGTTGTTCTATCCTGAGGAAAATAGTTCAGGAGACCCCAATGGCAAGATCTTGGGTTGCACTATTAAAGCTCCACTCAGTCTTTTTCTTGTATTATTATTAGTGCAGCGCTCGAGTGGTGTAACTAATGTAAAAGTTCCTGCACTTAGTTTAAGACTCACAAGCCACATCTTCATGGCATCAATCTGGTTGGTCTTCAGTTTGTGACCTGTCAGATCATGCCAGTTTTTTTCAAGCAATTCAGAAGTCACAACTCAATGTAAGTCAATGAGAGGGAGAACAAGGTTCTTATGGACTGGCATTGAGCATGTATGACTACTCCCCATGACTACCAGTCTGAACTTAAATCCAAAAAAAACAAGGCACCAGATTTTCTCCTCCAAATAATTCATCTTTAGGCTAGGCTCACACTTAGAGGGTGACCCACGCTTGACAGAAACACTAAAAACATAGAAATTTTAGCTGCAGCGCATAGCATTAACACTATGCACTGCATGGCAACACAGCCCATGGAAACCCGCTGTTTACCTTAGCAGCGGCTCCACACAAAGCATCAGGAAGTGTGCTTTACAAGAGCGCACGGGAAAACATTGCAGGGCATGTTCCTGTGCGCTGTTGTAAAGCGCACATCATGGGGCTTTGCGTAGAGCCGCTGCTAAGGTAACCAGCGGGATTCTATGGGGCTGTGTTGCCTGGCAGCGCATAGCATTACCGCTATGTGCTGCAGCTAAAATTTCTACGTTTTTAGCGGTTCTGTCTAGTGTGGGTCACCCTGCAAGTTTGACCCTAGTCTTATTGTGACATGGCATATACAGAATAAAAAAGTGACATTTTGGCCATAGCAGGCCTTTCTCAAGCCATATGAAAAAGAAAAGACATCTGATATGTCTTTTTTATATCTGGCTTAATAAAGGCTGTGGCTGTAATGTCGATTTTTTATTTTGTATTTGCTGTTACACTATGAAGATTAAAAATATTGTGCCCTGGATTTTTCAGATTTAGCAATTAGGCAATATCTTGGGGGTTACATCAAGACTGCACTGACCTCGGAGCAAGAGACTGCACAATTTTTACTTTTCTGTTACACAGGAATTGGGTTTACAAATAGTGTTGAGCAAACTTTTATTGAATGTGGTTGCCAATTTCAAATTTGTCACAGTGTTTGGTTCGTGATTGGAAACACAAGCGATTTATTAAAAAATAGGCAAATGCCGCTTTGGTCGATAACTAACCGGATAAAAAAAGCAATACTGCACGTAAGTTATGCTTTTTTCCTACTTTCTGACTATGTAAAATACCAGGTGGGACGTGTATAATGAAGGGAGGGGGTGGGGATAGGTCAGAGGAGTGTCAAACTCCAGTTTTTACTGCATTTTCTGTGTGGATGAATACTATACACCCTTGGGATATATCAGGCCTTAAACTTCAAAACCATATACAACAACATATAATCTTCATGTGAAATATTTGGCCAAAATTAATTATGATCTTTATTAGTAGTAAAAGCATTTAATTATATACAAAACAGTTTTAAAAATGACTGCAATTACTGCTTATGTGGCGCCCCTATGGCTAGGCGCCACAGGGTAGTATCACACTTTGATAATAATGTATTAACCCTGTAAAGTTGTCAGTTCAAGGTTCACCTTATGGAGTCTCTTCTTACATCCTCCTAGGACCACACTAGGGATGGGCGAATCTACTCGCTAGGACTCGTTACTCGGCGAGTAGTAAGGGACTCGCAGGACTCGGTACTCTGCGAGTTTCCCAGTGATTACTCGCACAGCAACGAGTCCAATGCAAATCAATCCTAGTTTTGTCAGAGACGCTGACAAAACTAGGATTGCCATTCACTTGCATTAGACTCGGCTACTGTGCCAGTGATAGCAGGGAAACTCGCAAAGTAACTGCTGTTACTTTGCGAGCCGAGTCCTGCTGTCTTCTCTGTACAGGCTGCCGCAGCTCCAGGGTCCTAGAGCCCGCCTTCTCACAGAGATGATGTAGCAGAGCTGCGATTGTTCTCAGTCTGCTCATCCCTGTGCATAGACATCTATATCTATGCACAGGGGATGTAGCAGAGAGGACATCGCGTTTTGGACTACGTCGGACGGAAGAGGATATTTTTAATTAAAGATGGAGTCCCTAATGGCTTTTTTTTTTTATTTCTAATAAAATTTTTTCTCTGGGTTGTGTTTTTTTAACCCTTTATTGGAGATTCTTAGTGGCTGGGTCAAACCTGGCCTGACATTAAGAATCTCGGGCTTAATACCAGCTTGCATAACAAAGCTGGTATTAACCCCTTTATTACCCAGCGTGCCACCGCCACCAGGGCCGCTGGAAGAGCAGGGTTTAGCGCCAGAGGATGGCGCTTTAATGAACGCGCCATCTTCTGGGGCGGCTGCGGGCTGCAATTTGCAGCAGGGGGTGCCCAGAAAGCTTGGGCATCCCTGAGCTGCGGATTCCAGCCCCCAGCTGCTTAGCTGTACCTGGCTAGACATAGAAATTGCGCGGAGCCCCACGCATTTTTTTTTATTATTTCATGAAATTCATGAAATAATTAAAAAAGGGCTCCTCTATATTCTTGTGTCCGGCCAGGTACAAATAGGCACCTGGGGGTTGGGGGCAGCCCGTCGCTGCCTGCTGGATCCGGCTGGTTCCAGAAATACGGCGAAGCCCACACGAAATTTTTTTCTGACAAATCCATAAAACAATGTAAATAAAAGGGACTGCATCTTTATTAACCCCTGGACCATGGGCGAGGGGTTAATAATCATGCAGTCCCTTTTTTAGGATTGTTTTATTGATTTTTCAGAAAAAAAATTACATGGGCTTCGCCGTATTTCTGGAACCAGCCGGATCCAGCAGGCAGCGACGGGCTGCCCCCAACCCCCAGGTGCCTATTTGTACCTGGCCAGACACAAGAATATAGGGGAGCCCTTTTTTTAAATTATTTCATGAATTTCATGAAATAATAAAAAAAAAATGCGTGGGGCTCCGCGCAATTTCTATGTCTAGCCAGGTACAGCTAAGCAGCTGGGGGCTGGAATCCGCAGCGCAGGGATGCCCAAGCTTTCTGGGCACCCCCCGCTGCAAATTGCAGCCCACAGCCGCCCCAGAAGATGACGCGTTCATTGAAGCGCCATCCTCTGGCGCTGAACCCCGCTCTTCCATCGGCCCTGGTGGCGGTGGCACGCTGGGTAATAAAGGGGTTAATACCAGCTTTGTTATACAAGCTGGTATTAAGCCCGAGATTCTTAATGTCAGGCCACGTTTGACCCAGCCACTAAGAATCTCCAATAAAGGGTTAAAAAAACACAACACAGAGAAATTTTATAATTAGAAATAAAAAAAACAAGCCATTAGGGACTCCATCTTTAATTAAAAAAATCCTCTTCCGTCCGACGCAGTCCAAAACGCGATGTCCTCTCTGCTACATCCCCTGTGCAAAGATATAGATGTCTATGCACAGGGATGAGCAGACTGAGAACAATCTCAGCTCTGCTACATCAGGCAGCAGGCGGGCTCTAGGACCCTGGAGCTGCGGCAGCCAGCACACAGAGCAGACAGCAGGACTCTTATCTGTGCGAGTTTCCCAGCGATTACTTGCACAGTAAACGAGTCCAATGCAAATCACTTGCAGGCTGAAGCTTCCGAGACACATCTGTGATTTGTAAATCGCACACTACTCGCTATTACTCGCTTCCCCATTCATTAACATTGGACTTGCTAGACTCGCAACGAGTAGCGAGTCCCGGGCTCGGACTCGCTAGAGTCAAGCGATTCCGAGTAATTTAGGATTCGCCCATCACTAGACCACACCACTTAGAATATGGGAATTGGTAATTTAGTAGGTCCCAAAAGGGGGGGGGGGTGGAGCCTAGGATAGAATAGTGGAAGAGTTTTAGAAAGACAGTTAGTGCTGGGAAGGCAGTCAGTAAGGACGAGTCTGACAGCAACACTGCCGGGTGGAACCCCAACCTTCAAGGGGGGAACCAGGGCAGTGGGTAATGGGCCAGGACTGGTTGGAGTCGGCTGGTCATGTTGGGGAAGCATCGGCAGTGCGGGTAGCTGAAGCGGTCGGATGTTTATCTCTGGCCGCAGACCGATGAGCTGCGGGCCCATCACTAATGGGTAGCTGACAGCACCACAAGGTACCTTGCCCCTCAGTACCAAAATTAGATCCAAGATCACAGGAGCAACGGCCCGAGTTCCGGTGGTGGGGGAAGTAACCAGCCCCGTCAGAACTGGTAAAGGAAACCCGTGCCACACCGTTGGAGATCAAGGGACTGGCGGGAGAGCACTGCGAGTGTGGTAGAGTTTAGAAGAGTAACATAGACCCTGAAAGCCATAGAGGGAGGAACATCTAGAGACTCCATAACGGGGAACCTGGAACTGGTGACGGACCCCTGGTAAACCAGACTGTACTGTATACCATCACCATCTGCCGGTACCCATTAAAGTGGAGTTAAAGTTGAATTGGACTCAGTTATCCTTATTGCGGTGCCCAGAGGGCTCAGCATCGTCAGCAGCTCAGCAGAGGGGTAAGGACTGCAACATCAACCATCACTACTACTCCCCTCATCCTCATCTCTTTACCACTGCCCTGAGGTAATAGCTCCACCTTTAGGGAGCTGGACCACTCTCTGCTGCACCCATCATCACCTCAGCGGCTGGCTTGCAGCGCCGATACCATATTACCGGAAACTACAGGTGGCGTCACGATCCCCTGTAAATACTCCCTCCCAATCATCTACTTAAATGATATCCAGGGCATGGAACCGTGATCCCGACCACCCGTGATTTCCCCACCCCAAGCCGCCATCAGTCCTGTTATCCGAGTACCCCATGCTCTGTCCACATCACTTACATTCAATGGGGGGGGGGATCAGAACATATTTTATATATGCAATAAAACTTTGCTAGTGCTGGCCTCAGTAGTATCTACTTCCATATTAAAAAAAAGTAGGGATGACATACAATGCTCGCTGTTCAGTAGCAATTGCTTATATACAAAGAGTGTTACAGTACAATGTCCCATACAGATGACAGATGTCATTACTCAGTATTCAATAGAGTATCCTCACTTTAATATGCCTAAGCACATCTAACCAATAGCTAGCCATTTGATCACTTTTTAGATAGAATAAGAGAGTGAGAGTGTCAATTCAGACATAGGCATTTTGTGTGACTACAAAATCTGTGTGCATTGCTAAAGCCACATTTTTTTAACACAAGTGATTTCCAAATCCTTCAATTTCCCTAAAATGGCTTTTATTGGCCTCAAAGCAGTGGTTGTCAAGTCCTTCAGTTTCCTCTACAAAGACTTTGTTTTTTGGCCTAAAAGCAGTGATTGCCAAATCTTTCAGTTTCCCCTAAAAAAGCTGTGTTTGGCCTCAGGAAGCATTGATTGCCAAACCCTTCATTCTTGTTCTTAGCTTGGAAGCCTAAAAATTCCATCTCAACTGCAAAAAACACGCAGGTGGAAGCATCATGCTGTGGGGTTGTTTTTCTGTAGGAGGGACTGGTGCACTTGACAAAATAGATGGCATCATAAGGAAAGACGATTATGTTGGTGTACTGAAGCAACCTCTCAAGACATTAGCCAGGAAGTTAAAGCTTGGGTGGAAATGGGTCTTCTGTATGAACAATGATCTAAAGTATACTGCCAAAACTGGTTACAAAGGTGCTGGACATTCTCATCTTGTTTATAATTGCATATAATTGTTTGTACAGATCAACGAAGCACCTTCAGGTATGTGGAAATTGCACCCAATGATGAACCAGACTTGTGCAAGTCCACAATTCTCTTCCTCTTCTCTTGGCTGATTTCTTTAGACTTTCCCATGATGTTACACAAAGAAAAACTGTATTTCAAGTGTGCATTAAAATACATCCACAGGTGTGCCTAACTCGGATGTTGCGAATTAACCTACCTGAAGATTCCAAACACAAACATCATCGTGTGGGCTGTGCAAAATTGTTTAAAATCATAATAGCCCTAGTGTATGTAAACTTGTGACTTTGCAGAAAGTAATACAAATGCCTTAAAACATTCTCTCTCTCAATATTCTGGAATTTGGCAAATATAAATAATTACATGACCAACATGACTTTTTTGCTGTCCATAAGATTAATTTTTAATTTATGGGAACTTTGGGTTCGATTTGAATATAATCAGTTTTTCCCGATTACTCATATGGTTATTTGTGAGGTTTCAACGTTCTAAAATGTGGTACTGCACAGAAAAACGTTTTTTACTTTTTTTAAATAGAACTGCTGCTATGTTATCACTGGGTTTGTGTCAGGTGATATGATCACACAAATGTAAAAATAGAGTTGGGATCGTTGTAAAACACTTTTCTGTGAGTATAAGCTTTCATGACAACAGTAAATCAAACATTTAAATTAGTGTTAAAATCATGCTTATGAAAAATTTTGAGTATACACTAATCATCACAAATACTTATAAATTGAAGAAAGGCTCATTCTCAATCTAATCTCAAAACAATTTAATAGGATCTCGCATTTGACCGCAAGTGCAAATAAGACACTTTCCAAAAACTCAAAAACATTACAATTTTAGCAAAACTATACCCCTATTCAAATCAGCATCACCAAAAAAAATACACCAAAATTCATATTATAAATATTTTGTGCTGAAAAATAATTTTTTTTTTTGAACTTGTTATGGTAAATCAAAAGTGAACCTAGAAAATTAATTTTTGTATCTATTTCATTTCATATAAGTATGAAAAACCAGTACTATATTTAAATAGTACTAAGCTTAAAACTTGTTTTATTCGATAGTGACATCTATAAAGTTTTTATTCAATTTAAGATTGAGGGTATTATACTGTCACAGGTGAAACCAAGAAAACATGCGGGCACTCAGCTAAGCGCATCAACACAGTGAATTTAAAATTTGAAATAGAAATGCATAGGTCTGTGACACTTGGGTTAGGAGTCTAACACAGAACCTATATCAAGATGCAAATCTGAAAAATAAAGCGTTGAAGATTTTTAAGTCTAATATCAAACCCTTTGTACTGTACAGGTATTAAAAAGAATACAAGCCAAAATATTTTCATCAATACAACGTTTGGTGTTCCTTGCAATCAGTTGGAGTAGAATATCTCTAGTGGATTGCAGGCTATAGCAAGATTCAAGTATATCATCCAGGAGACAGTTCAAAAAACTGCGGCAAGACTAAAGGCTCAAACACATGAAATCTATTGCCTTATGAATACAAATTGTGGACCAGGATCTCAACTGATGCCATATGAACCTAGAAGGACACAGTGACTCCTTGCAAGAACACATAAATCATATAATCCTTTTAAGTCTATCCACACTTACAATTTCAATATCAAGGATATCAACCAATATCCATCAACATACAACTGTTATTGGGATATTGCCTATCATGTGATAATTTTAGTTGTAGCTGCTAAGACCAAGATTGTAAAGTATTTTTGAACTAAGTAAATGGGGCAGCTGGGCTAAAGCCTCAAAATGTGAATTCTTTCTGATAAATTAATTTGTGACTCTTAATTAAACACAATTGCCATATAAATCTCGGAAAGGACACAGGGATTTAACTAATAATCCACCATAATGAAGTGCCTTTAAGTATATCATTTTACAATATTCAGATATAAGAGCAACATGTATCCATCCACATACAACTGTTTCGGAGTGTTGCCCCTCATCAGTGTGGAGTAGGATTCTGGCTAGGTGGGAGCAAGGCCTAGTAGACCAAGATTGCAAAGTATTCACTGATCTCAGGGAGACCAGTCCAAGAAAACACTGCGGGCAGCTGGCTAAAGCGCTCAAACACAGTGAATTCCTAGGCACATTGCCCCCTGGGAAATATGAATATGCAAATAGGGTCTGTGGAGCCTCTGTTAGGAGTCTCAAACACAGAACTAGCCATATAACCCTCCAGGGAAGGACCCAGCCAAGGGGTGACTCCTTGCGGAGAACACCATAACCACCATATGAAGTGGCCCTTTAAGTCACATTTCCCAGGGGGCAATGTGCCTAGGAATTCACTGTATTTGAGCGCTTTAGCCAACTGCCCGCAGTGTTTTCTTGGACTGGTCTCCCTGAGATCAGTGAATACTTTGCAATCTTGGTCTACTAGGCCTTGCTCCCACCTAGCCAGAATCCTACTCCACACTGATGAGGGGCAACACCCCGAAACAGCTGTATGTGGATGGATACTTGGCCTTGGTATTCCCTTGTCATATCTGTAAACTTGTAAAAGAGTTGGATATTGACTTAAAGGGCCACTTCATATGGTGGTTATGGTGTTCTCCGCAAGGAGTCACCCCTTAGCTGGGTCCTTCCCTGGAGGGATATATGGCTAGTTCTGTGTTTGAGACTCCTAACCGAGGCTCCACAGACCCTATTTGCATATTCATATATTCAATTGAAGGGCAGTGGTCCTGAATAGAAATGAGCGAACTTTCCCCATACACGTTTGCCAAGTTCAAATTTAGCACAGACATTTGTTAGGGAAAAAAGTTTGACATTTTAAAATGGCCCTAAAACTTTACATGAAGGCTTAGGGCCAATATGTCAGAGGAAAGACTAACTTAAATTTAGGTGTTGTTCACAGTCAGCAGGTCTACCGATTTCTTTCAACCTGTAGAATGTAATGGAGCTTTACAGGAAATCTGTCAGAGTCGCTTTACCCCCTAACCTATCTCTACTGTCCCTGCACCTTCCTAGCTGTTCCCTAACCATCCCTGTCTGCTCTAAAGGCACCCTATAAAGAGGGAGAAAAATAACTTATATAGTATACATACAGTCTCCAGTTAGAGACTGGAGAGGCGGACTCCGGGACTGCAGTCCTCCTCCTTGCTTGATCTCTGCATGCCCCGCTGGGCGTCATTGTTCTGTCTCTTGATCTCCTCCTATTTTTGAAGTTGCCGCCTCTTCTTCTCCTATGAAGCATCGGCTGGAATGTCATATCCTGTCCGGTGCATTGTAGGGCTGATCACTTGGTACAGGCCGGGCTCCGGCACTTGGTCAGTACCCATATTGAAGCCGGCCCATACAACATGATCAGCCCCACCATGCACTGGACCGGATATGATGTCCTGGCCGGTGCTTCATAGGAGCAGAAGAGGTAGCAACTTCAAAAATAGGAAGTGGCACAGAAGAACGTATGAGGACGCTCAGCAGGGCATGCGGAGAACAAGCATGGAAGAGGAATGCAGTCCCAAAACCCACTTGTCCAGTCTCTGACTGGAGACTGTATGTAACTATATAAATTATTTTTCTCCCTCTTTATAGGACACCTTTAGAGCAAATGGATGGTTAGGGAGCATCTAGGAAGGTGTAGGGACAGGTAGAGATAGGTTAGAGGCATAAAGCGACCTGACAGGTTCCCTTTAAAAGAAAGTTTGTAAGCTTGCTTGAGTTTGCAGACGTAAAGGTCAGACCACAGGAAAGTGACATCCATCTTATAGATTTTGTATTGGGACAAAATGGCAGCAAGGCAGTAGGCTTGGGCCCAGAATTTCAAATTTAAATATTCAGGAAGAGGTGCAGGAGTGTCAGGAGTAGTAGATATCGTGCTCCACACAGCAAGGCGACCACAAGATGAGTCCCGACTTTTCAAAAAATTTGTGTCAAACCACAGGAATTTGGCATGAATGCTGCACTCTGAAAAGTACAGCAGCTCCTAATTTCTCCAGTGGGGTGGAAACCTGGTGCTAAGGGACTACAATGGCCATTATCTTTTAAAAACCCTCTGTGGCCACCAGGTGGAAAGGCAGTATTTCTGTGACTAACAGCTTGGATATGGTGAGGTTCAAACTCAATCTTAACTTTGCCATGTGTAGGAGTAAATGTCTTTTATTTGACCACATCTGTGAGACCGAAGCCTGGTTGCTGTGCTGAGAGGGGGTGGAGCAGTGTGTATACAACAAACTGCTGGACTCTGAGGGAGGTGCAGGTAGAGACATTATTTTGGCTTCAGAAAAATGTGCTGCTCTCGATGGCTGACATCGGTCAACACAAGCAGGTGTATCCATTACCAAAACAGCTGATGGGCTGTCAATCACACTGCCTGTTGCAGGTAAAAGGTGGAAATTTGGAAATTCTGCAGCAGAAGGCTTGTGTGACATCGTTTCCCACACTGAAGAGGACGAACAAGTAGCAAATGAGCTTGATGGGGTAGTCGGTTGTTGGCCAGGCTCCTAAACTGCAACGTGCTCTACTTAGATTTTTTAGACAAATTTTCCAGATAACAATAGTTGTGTCATTGTTCACATTATGAAAAAATACCAAGCTAGGCAAAGCTTGGAGTTCATGCAAACTGCAGAACAACCACCATTGCTGCCAGAGGCAGAGGTGTGACTGAGGATGCTGCTGAGGATGTAGTGCTTGGTGTGCTTCAGCACCCCATCTCTATTCTGGAAGCTGCAACCTAACCTCATCAGCTTTCTCCCCCTCCAAGTCCTCTGCTGAGCTCATCAACTGCGTGCCTAACGGTCTGTCACACTCCTCACCTTCAGAGTCACTCTCTCCCTGCCTGAGTGCACAGTAAAGTATGCATTCGTCTCATGTATGAGTCTCATCATCAGCAGCATCATTATCCCCACCACCAGGGGTTAACATCTGGTGACAAGGGTCTAGATTATGCTTAGACTGAACTTCGTCTGTCCTAAATCCAACGCTAAAAGATTTTGGGCAGCGTTGCAGATTATTTCCTTCTTTTGACTCTGTGAATCTTTGAAGTAGACCTCTGATTCCCATGCATTAGTAAGAGGGAACAGCTCTGCAAACTTGCCCATCTGTGGTGCCCCACAGTTAGTAGGACAGCTGCAGAGTTGTGACACATGGGGAAACAACAGTTAATGGAGTGCCACCTCTAAGGACTTGACCATGTGTGATGTTAAATTTGAGGTGGGGGAGAGGCCACTTAATACAGTGCTTGACATCCACTGTAGCACATGCTCTTTCTGGGACTCACCTACAAGTTGTAGTGATCTGCTGCTTCCTAAAACAGGGATGATAGTAGGATGTCCACTAACAGAAGTTGACATTTTTCTTTTGCTAGGACAAGCCAGCGTTTGTTGAGCAGACCTTTAAGTAACTTTAGCAACTACCCCATGGACACCAAGTGTTTTTCCATTTACAACACACCTATTCCCCTTTCCACCATGACCACCACCTTTACCACTCATATTTGATGCACACAGATGTGGAACTCAGTTGTTCTCTTGCCACAAAATGCCTATATGGGAATACAGCAGATTGGCAGACACTGGTTCTATGTTATATCCAAACAAAAGTATATGGCAATATTTAGTGAGATTTATGCACTACTTTTAGGCAAAAAAAAAAAAAAAAAGCTGTGGATGGGAATACAGCAGATTTGGCAAACATTCGTTCTATGCCCAAAAAGAGTATAGGGCAATATTTAGTGAGCTTTATCAACACTGCTTTTTTTGCCTAAAAAGCTATGATGGAAATACAGCAGATTTCCAAACACTGGTTATATGCCCCAAAAGAGTATAGGGCAATAGTTTGTGAGATTTATCCAACAATGCTTCTCTGTCAAAAAAAAGCTGTGCATGGGAATACAACCAATTTGGAAAATGTCTTCTGCAAAAAGGCTATTCGGGAAGGAGTCACTAAACCATTTTGGGAAGGAGTCACTAAACCTGGAATCTATCTTTTCAACAATAAATCGAGTTGATAGCTATCCGTTTATCTATCTTGCAGGCACAAAGTAGCAGCAGTGTCGGTTGCAGTTATGTCCCTAAGCTGTAACACTGTGGAATTGAAAATATCAAATTTAAGTTCACTGAAGGATACTTTCCTAAAAGCCTTATAAATTGGTTTGTATCCTACAACTCAATGTGAGTTACTTTCTTACAGATAAAAATTCATAAAAACAGATAAAAAGACTATATATGCAAAATTTCAATATTTTATTTAGATGACAATTTAATTAAAATCCATAGTAGACAATTAGTGGGTAACCGAAATTGATAGTCTATGTTACCCTTCCTAATCACAGATGGCAAATATAAAGTGCTTACCGCTGTTTAGAATAGCAAAACATCATAAAAAAATGCCCGTACATAATCAATTAAACAGTGCCAAAAAAACGTAAAAAATAATAATAAAGTGCTAGTGCATAATGTCAGCAAATAACATGCCAAGTGCAAAACAACTGTACCACAATGTGCTATTATTAAGAGGTCAGATGGAAGGGAAACCCAAATATAGACTTACTATTCCCACCTATCCATTCACTGATGTAAACAGTTCATGTGCATGAAACTAAAGTGCTTCAGCGATTCATAAAATAATGAACGATTGATAAAATAAATGAAGCGATGGGCCGGCTGTCTACACAAATAGAAAAAGAATGAGAATATATATAGAACACTGAGTACCACATTGGTACATATCAACATATCATTACAACATATCTTTTGTATTGTGTAGTGTTAGCGCCCCCAAAGAAAAGGACCTTCTGTAAAGTGCTTTGATGCCTTTATCTCTTCTTAATGCGGTAGTTTGTTACTTACAGGGTTTTTGCATGAAATAGAGAGAGATAGGCATATTTGCCCATTTCCAAAATGGTGCCTGTGGTCCGCGCATGTGTGTCCCTGTGCACCGTTGGAAGGCTTCTGAAACACAGGATGTAGCGTCAAATGACGCACTTCCGGTGTGTGAATGCCGGAAACTGACGCTGGGGGATGACGCGACCGCCCATGTGCGGCATGAGAACGGGTAACTTGAAACAGGTGGCGGTAGTGGCAGGGGGTATATAGGATGGGGGAGACACATGAGAATATGCCCCCTGAAGAAGGATTCAGGGAAACGCATCGGGGCGATCCCTAGAGCCACCTGACCTCATCAGAGCAGAACATGGGTAAGCCTTAACAAATTGTTTTCTTTGGGCTAGTAAATTTAGGAGCAAGGGCGGTTGTGAGATGTTGACATTGGGAAGGAATATCCAAATCAGATAGGAGATAGACCTCAGTGCTTTGATTCAAAATAATCTTCTCATACCCTGCCCTATTTTCATCCATTACTGCCATACAACAGTTATATTGAGGCTGCCATGTAATGTATCTGGTTGGTTGAGGAAATTGGCTATCAAGCATGTAGTGTCCTTGTATCCTGATCCATTGATATTATATGCTTTTTATCTATGTCTATGCACTGTATGTACCTGCGTTTTTACTTTTTGATGAAGCAAATAAAAGCATCTTTAAAGAGGACCTGTCACCAAACCAGGCATGGTGATCTAATTATAGCACTGGATGCAGCATGGCTGTAGCATGCAGACAAGGGGTCCCCCAGCACTTGAGCAGCCCTGTACCTTGAGATAATACAGTTAGAAAACTTACATGCATACAGCCACTAAGGAGGTGGCTAGGGCTGCAGCCAAGGGCAGATTCACACCCCCTGCATATGTAATCTGCCCACCGCTGCCAATCATTCTCACCCTCTTCAGCAGCATTTAAGCAGAGTTTTTTTTTCTCTCTCCTTGAAAGTCTGTTAGCCCCACCCCCTGAGGGGCGGGGCTACACGGAAGAGAAAAAAAAAAACTTTGTTTAAATGCTGCAGACAGGGTGAGAATGATTGGCAGCGGTGGGCAGATTAAATATGCAGGGGTGTGAATCTGCCCTTGGCTGCAGCCCCTAGCCACCTCCTTAGTGGCTGTAGCATGTAAGTTTTCTAACTGTATTATCTCGGGGTACAGGGCTGCTCAAGTGCTGAGGGACCCCTTGTTTGCATGCTGCAGACATGCTGTATCCAGTGCTGTAATTAGATCACCATGCCTGGTTTGGTGACAGGTCCTCTTTAAATATAGCAGGTCTATGTGCATATTAATTATCTAGGTATAAAACTCTCTATTTCCGACTAACTATGAGTAAAAATGTATGTGAGAGATTCCGATTACATATTGATTATTATTCATGTTTAACTTGGTTTCTGAAAATATTCACTACACTTAACCCTTACAAAATATTGCCATCATATAGTTACCTGTTAGTCACAGACTATCCACAACCCTACATGCACATTTTGGCCTGAGCCTTCTTCCTGGGGTCAACTCCTCATCAGAAAAAGTACCCTTATATATTAATCTATAACCAATGTAATCACTCCTCCAAACCATGTGGTCTCATGTCCCATCTGCAAGCAGTTTCCCCCAATTAAACCTAATGTCTGAAGACCGCCCCAAAGTTCCAAAACAAAGGTGTTTCAGTTTCCTTGGTGGCTGCCATTATTACCTGTCTCCTCCGCAATCCTGGAGCAAATATGGCGCATGCGCAAGGACTTGCGCTCCGGAGCCGGGTTTCCGCGACGCGCCCAAGCGCTGTGGAAGTGAAGACAACAGGAAATGGCACTTCTTATATGCCAAGGGACATGAAACTTAGGCAACCAATCAAACAAGTCCTTGTGTCTTCATGTTGTGGATGGTTTATGCGCCGTGATTTGCTGCCACCTAAGACCAAAAACATAGTGAGTGCAGGAAAAAAAAAATGGAGTCCGACTCTCCTCTGATCTGAGACCTCCCCACTCCCCTCCCCTCATCAAGGACCCCTTGCTTGCTATTCTAGACACTGACAGTCATTATAACATAGTTGAGGAGCATTAGTGCAAATGCACTAATGCTGTTTGTTATCAGAAAAATTGCCAAACAAAATCAGAACTTGCTGACTTTTCAGCAAAACATTCATGTTCACGTGTGAACAATGCCAAATTCATCCTGGACTATTCATCACCCCCAAAGGAGCCGGAGGTGTTTCCCCAGAACCGGAAATGACTACATGTACATATCTGAGCTGGAGTACAGCCATGCTACTCGCATTGGTTCTGATATGCAGCGAGGTCAGAATCAAGTGCTATTCCCACATGACTGAAGAGGTCCCACTGGAACACAGCTCAAAATCAGGACGTCAGCTGCTCTGTATGCCAGCCAGAACCAGCACAGGGCAGTATCAGGATCCTGCAGCATGCCTGACCTTATTAAACTTGCAGCCAGTGCTACAGCTGATGGATCAGCAAATCTAGGAGGAGGATGAGGAGGCAATAGTAGTGGCAGAGGTCTCTGTCTTGTGTAGCACCCCTGCCAAAGGCCTTCGACTGGGAGAATGCCATATGGGGACACCTTCCCCCACACAGCAAGTATCCTAACAGGCATGAACCTCCCCAGCCCATCATAGTTCTGAAAGAAATAAGGCTCACAGATGCCATTGCCCCAAAGTGGTTGCATGGGACTAAGGCTAATGCATTTGATGAGCAATGCACCCAAGTCTGGGTGGCAATATTCTTCTAGAAGAGGGGGTTTGGGTCCTTAGCTGAAGACAGAACTTGTGATAAGTGCTATGTGATGTGGTCCACCCTGCGGCGTGAACATCTGCCTTCACAACACTGCAACCTGTATATTGCACGTCACCTTTATGACACCTGCATGTATGTTACCTGTATGTCACCTTCATGAAGGCGAAGAGCAGCAATGGGTGTTTTGCGGTAGGTGTAAGGCGGGTTGCCATCACTGGAGAATTCCAAGACTGGCAGCAGGAGGCCAATATGGAGAGGGTGGAACATCAGCTGCTTTCCAGGCCTAATCTGGTTAGCTTACCAGCTGCAGAAGAACCCACAGTGGCCATAGATCCTGATTGGCCTGTTGGGGTTGCTTGAGCTCCTCCTGTGTCTTAGAAGTGGTGGCAGTCCACTAATTCCTCCATCCTCTTTTCCAGTGGTGGCCTTGACAGAGTGTGCTGACAGAAACTACAGTAAAGCTTTTTTACTTCACTCCTTTTTTGATGGACTGTTTTTGCAAAGTAAGTGGTGCTTTGGTACTGTCCTAAAAATGTTGGCGAATAAGCCGGAGACCTCTGGCCTGACGTTGTGAAGTATAGCAATGCAAGACACTCTGCAAAATCCTGTACAACAGGCTTGGGCAACTGCAGCCCTCAAGGTCTGCAAAATGTGCATGTTGTCAGGTTTCCTTAGGATTGCATAAGGTGTTTAAATCATCACCTGTTCCAGTTGATGAAATTACTATAGATGAAATGCTAAGGAAATCTTGAAAACGTGCACTATTTCCAGACCTTAAAGACTGTAGTTGACCACCTCTGTCCAAGAAGTGTCTGTGGAGGAAGCCAGGGGACAAGAGGAATCCTCAAGCACTTTGATCACAACTTCGTCTCTCTCTGGAATCTGCATCAAAATCTGCATGCATTTCCTGAGGCCAGCAAAGTCTATGACAGATCAGAAATGCAATTGCCCACATTGCTTTTTTCCCCTTGCAGATGTGGTTCAGATTTCTTTTTTCTGCCCCCAAAATCGGCACCAAATCTGCACTTTTAAATTATATAGACTTTGCTGGCTTCGGGATAGACATGCAGATTTTGATTCAGATTTTCAAAATTAACGTCAAAAACAGCATCACACATTGCACCATGGGCACTGGGCCTTACAAGCAAATGGAGGATCACATTGACAGAAAGCATCCACCATATTCTGTTAGAGAAGGCACGCACATACTGGTGAGAGTGTGACAAGTGGTAAAATCACAAGCATTACTGCACTTCAGAGACAAGGAGTCATGCAGTTTATATCCCTGAAGCTTGAACTGCACTGTACTCCCTGATGTCACTGTTTCTCACATGTGCTGTCTCACGATACTGGTGAGATATACCCTCTTCATCTTGAGAGATATTGCGGCTCTCACAAGACAGCATATGTTATGAACACTGATACTACAAAGGTTATCTCAGGTCACACACAGGGATTCCATGCTGCATGATACCTACTGTGTAACCTGAGACAATTTCAGCAAAGTCAAGTTGTTACACAGCCAGGAGCCATGTAGTGCCTGCTGTCCCACCATATGGGGGATGCAGTCACTGATCTTGCCCCCCAAATGGTGGGACTACTTTAGCATTTATTTGGGTTTCATCTTTTTTTCAAATTATTTTTTACATCTGTTTAGATGGGTTGGGTGGAATGGGAGACTTTAAAAAAAAAAAAATAATAATAATGATAATAATAATAATAATAATAAATCATTTTATAGCGCCAACATATTCTGCAGTGCTTTACAATACAGTGGTTAATAAATGAAAATACACAATATAATACAGTAAGAAAATACACAATATAATACAGTATGTAATTCCAAAAATGGATTTTAATTAATAAAAAGGGGTTTACTTTCAAAAAAAATATTTAATGGTGTGGTTTATGTGTGTACTTACAGTCTTGGTTAGTAATATCAGGTATCTGATTGACGTCCTGGCATTACTATCCTCTGGGCTTGATGTCAGTTGACGATACCCATCTGGTATCAATTCCAAATACGATTATCCTGTTTGCAGAAGGGCAGCAAGAGAGCTATGGTGAAGTGCCAGGAGTTGTGCTTGTAATAGAGACTCCACTCCTGATGTGGCTGCAGCCTGCTCATTTTTTTCTAATATTTTAAAATATTTTATGATTTGAAGATTTTAAAAACTAAAAGTTTTTAGCTGTTCAAGTGGAAGGTAGGATAGATAAAATAAATGGATGGAAAGTTGAGATAGAATTTTATGTTGCAGGATGAAAAGTATGGATAGATAGATAGATACCGTATATACTCGTGTATAAGCCGAGTTTTTCAGCCCAAAATTTGGGCTGAAAAGTCTCCCCCTCGGCTTATACACGAGTCAATACGGGGGGGGCTGTGTCCGGGGCTGTGGAGGCTTCAGGAGGCGGGGGGGGAGGGCTGCTGTATGAGCGGCCCTGTCACGTGGGGCCGCTCATTAAATATGCACTGCTTTCCCCTGTCAATCAGCGGCAGGGGGAAGCAGTGCATATAGCCCCCAAATGCTGGCACTCGCCCCCCTTGTAAGGGACACCCCCTCCCGATGGTTATATTACCATTCCGGACTTCTGATCCGCGCCACTCCTCGCTGCTCCTCGCTGCTCCCTCCGTCCGTCTTCTACATCCCGGATCTCCGGCCGTCGCAGGCATGTGACGTCATCGCGCGGCCGGGGATCCCGGATGTAGAAGACGGACGGACGGAGCAGAGAGGAGCAGCGAGGAGCGGCGCGGATCAGAAGTCCGGAATGGTAAGAGAAGCGGGGGGGGCCCTTGAGCAAGGGGGGGCGAGTGACAGCATTTGGGGGCTGCTGGGGACCCCCAGGGGGCTGCTGGGGACCCCCTGGGGGCCGTTGTGTACCCTCAGGGGCTGCTGGGGACCCCCTGGGGGCTGCTGGGGTCCCCCCTGGGGGCTGCTGGGGACCCCCTGGGGGCTGTTGGTACCCCCAGGGGGCTGTTGGTACCCCCAGGGGGCTGTTGGTACCCCAGGGGGCTGCTGGTACCCCCTGGGGGCTATTGGTACCCCCAGGGGGCTGTTGGTACCCCAGGGGGCTGTTGGTACCCCCTGGGGGCTGTTGGTACCCCCAGGGGGCTGTTGGTACCCCCAGGGGGCTGCTGGTACCCCCTGGGGGCTATTGGTACCCCCAGGGGGCTGTTGGTACCCCCAGGGGGCTGTTGGTACCCCCTGGGGGCTGCTGGTACCCCCAGGGGGCTGTTGGTACCCCCAGGGGGCTGCTGGGTACCACCTGGGGGCTGCTATATGTACCCCTGGGGGCCTGCTGTATACCACTGGGGCTGCTGTATACTACCACTGGGGCTGCTGGGGCTCCTGTATACTACCACTGGGGCTGCTGGGGAATCTGTATACTACCACTGGGGCTGCTGGGGAATCTGTATACTACCACTGGGGCTGCTGGGGCTCCTGTATACTACCACTGGGGCTGCTGGGGCTCCTGTATACTACCACTGGGGCTGCTGGGGCTCCTGTATACTACCACTGGGGCTGCTGGGGCTCCTGTATACTACCACTGGGGCTGCTGGGGCTCCTGTATACTACCACTGGGGCTGCTGGGGCTCCTGTATACTACCACTGGGGCTGCTGGGGAATCTGTATACTACCACTGGGGCTGCTGGGGAATCTGTATACTACCACTGGGGCTGCTGTATACTACCACTGGGGAGGCCTGTATACCACACTGCTGGGGTCTGTATACCTGTGCTGGGGTCCACCCTCGGCTTATACACGAGTCAATAGGTTTTTCCAGATTTTTGGGGCAAAAGTAGGGGGGTCGGCTTATACACGGGTCGGCTTATACACGAGTATATACGGTAGATAGATAGATAGATAGATAGATAGATAGATAGATAGATAGATAGATAAAAAAACTTGGGCAGCAGTACCAAATAACAATGGGTGCAAAAACCTGTATTAGAAAGTGTCAAGCAATCCGTCTTCAATATAACTAAGAAAAACAGGCAACACTCCCAAATCCATGTGGCAACGTTTCGAAGTTTACACTTGTTTGTCAAGCAGTGAGCTCAAACTAAATTTTATATATAAATAGTGTTCACACATGTGCAATGCTTCAATCAATTAACACAATTTAAATATTCAATCATCCGACTTCGCAGTGTTCAAATAAAGTGCTTCACAGCATAAGTGCATAAAACCAGGTTCCTGGAATTTACACAGTGCTATACAGGGCTAGTGTTGCTTTAAGGACAATGTCAACTTTCACATGAGGGTATACAGTACAAAAATCGCTGAGTAAAACAACATATATTATACTTTACTTGGTGAGCTGTCAGCACTGTCGCTATTGCTTTCAGTCGAGCCTATATCGGCTCTGTTTAATCTACCACCCAGATTGCCACTTCTACAATATGCCATAATGGGGGGCTTTTCAAGTTCCTCGATCAAAGGACACCCTCTACCTAGTATTGACCAATATTTAGTTATTATTCTTGTCAGGGCCTGTAGAAGCGGCTACTATGCGCGAAACAGCAGGCCGTTGTCTGACGTCTGCGCACCTCCCTCCCCCACTGTACATGTTCCTCGCTGATGACATGGAACTGTAAATAAAAGCACAAGATCGCCTCTGGTGAGTACCACTGGTCTTTTTGCTACAATGAGTTCAACATATATTATACTTTACTTGGTGAGCTGTCAGCACTGTCACCATTGCTTGCAGTCGTCCGGCAGCGTTCTCTTCCGCCCTGTCATATCCCACAATGCTTTGCTCCCATTACCGATCACTACAGAGCACCTGGGCATGCGCACAAGGACTTGTTTCCCACCGTCGCCATCTTACTTCAGATCAATTCTGCCCATTACATACATACAAGCCGCACCGCTGCTGGACTATTGTGGATGGCTGTCTGCTTATGGTGGCCACAATCAGCACGGGATCTTAATAAATCCAATGCTACTGTGTACCTGTTTTTTGGAGATGACTAATATTAACTCAGTCTCTGCTCACAGTTTATGCCGTCATGCAGTGCCTATACCACCAGAGGTCACTATAAGTGCTTGATTCATACAATAAACTTGCATACTGGACGGCTGTCCTGTCTCAACTGTAAGAAAGGCAAAATCTTTTATAGAAAAGTTAAAGATTCAAAAAAGAGAATAAAGAAAGGTGGCACTCACCGTATAGGCTGGTGGAAGGGTGTTTTAATCCAGGAAAGTCAATCCATTAAAACATTGTTAGTGCGGTGGGGAGAGGGAGTGAGAGGCCGTCGGAACGACGGTATCGTTTCGTATCGTGTAGTGATACTTCTGCGGGTTCCAGTACTCTTTTCTTGCATTAATAGAAAAGTTAAAACTTTCATACTATAATCCTGCTATTCCTGTACCCTTCATATTCTTAGTGACATCGTCCTCATAATTACTTTAATCTGTAAAACACAAGAAAAAGCAATTAATTAAAAACAATCATAATACATAGGCTCAAACATATATCTGAATCCAGTATTGGAACAATTATTGGCTATATTCAGGTCAGAGGCTATCACAAAGAATGTACCGTAAAATCGACGTTCAGTCCCCTTGGTTTTAATGTACCTAGCTCGTATATCCATCGTAGTTCTAATTTCTTTAGCATCTCTAGACGATTACCGCCATGTCTATGTAGTGGCACGTGGTTTATAATTTTAAACCTTAGCTCTCTGTCTGAGTGTCCCTTTTCGCAAAAATGTTTTGGTAGTTGTAAATCTTTCCTCTTTTTCCTCATATCATAACTATGTTGATTGATTCGGTGTTTTAAAGTCACAGGTAGTTTCGCCCACGTAAAATAGGGGCCATGGACATAGTAACATATATATTACGTAGTCGGATGTGCAAGTCAAAAAATGTTTAATGTTCTCAGTTTGACCTGTCCGTGGATTTTCAAAAGTCGGTCCTTTTATCATCAGGGGCAATTTATGCAAGATAAACTTGGATAGTATCCTTTACATTGCATACCAGATAGTATCATATGTTTCTTTTGTTTTGGTGGGCCTATATCGGCTCTGTTTAATCTATCACACAGATTGCCACTTCTACAATATGCCATAATGGGGGCTTTTTAAGTTCCTCTATGAAAGGACACCCTCTACCTAGTATTGACCAATATTTAGTTATATTCTTGTTATTTTGGCTCTCTTCACAAAATCACTCACAAAAGGCTCCTATTTGCACTCTCTTTTTCCTTTTTATCAAATAGATCTCTCCTTTCAATGTCTGTCAACCTTTCTCTTTGTCTCTTCAGAATGGATTTAGGGTATCTTCTTACCTCAAATTTTTTGCTCATGTTGTCAATGGGCTCTGTCAGCTTATTATCATCACTAACAATCCTTTTTTCACGAATAAATTAACTGTATGGAATTGCTTCCAACATTTTCTGCGGATGGTGACTGGAGTAATGGAGCAGATTATTTTTATCAGTTCTTTTACAATACAATTATGTTTCCAAAACCATGTCCATTTCTCCGTATCAGTACATCCAGAAACTGTACCTCATTTTCAGACCAATTCATGGTAAATTTTATTGTCCAATTCATTGCGTTAAAAAAAAAAAAAAAATCACAAAATTTATGCAACTCCTCATGTGTACCTTCCCATGTTAGAAAGATGTCATCAATGTATTGCCACCATCCCCCCCACTTTGGGGAAATGGAGTGACACAAAGACACATCCCTCCTCCAGGGAGGCCATCATCAAGTTTGCATATGAGGGGGCCATGTTTGCCCCCATAGCTGTACCCCTTATTTGTTTGTAGAAATCCTCTTTAAACATAAAGTAGTTCCTGGTCAATACAAGTTTTTTTTTGTTATATAGATAGATAGATAGATAGATAGATAGATAGATAGATAGATAATAGATAGATAGATAGATAGAGATAAAAAAAATCTGAAAAAAAAATCTCTCTGCAGCACTCAGCTACTACCAATGATGCACACATGCTACCAAGCGATATATGAGGAGAAAATTTAAAAACGTAAGTTTTTTCCAAAAAACTCAATATTCTTATTTTTTTTAAATATTTTCAGGGGTTCTTAGTACATACATTGGCCAATGTCTGCTTACTCATCAACCACGACACGGTGACCCCAGGTCTGATGAGTCCTAAGCTGACATCCCTGTCCTCTTATCTTCCCTGTCCCACTTCTAAGTGGGTAGACACCATCTCAACCTCAGACCACCTGTGGGCGATGAGGGTGCTAAGTGCAGGCATGGAGCCAGCAACTCCACATCTTATACAAAAAACAGAAAAAAAATTGCACAGCACTCAAAGACATAATGTGAACTGGTGCTAGCAGTGACGCTGGGTCAAATAACCAGAAAAAAAATCTCTCTGCAGCACTCAGCTACTACCAATGATGCACACATGCTACCAAGCGATATATGAGGAAAAAATTTAAAAACTTACGTTTTTTAAAAAAATCAATATTCTTATTTTTTTTTTAGATTTTCTGGCGTTCTTAGTACATACATTGGCCAATGTCTGCTTGCTCATCAACCACGACACGGTGACCCCAGGTCTGGTGAGTCTTAAGCTGACATCCCTGTCCTCCTTGTCCTCCCTGTCTCACTTCTTTTTCTGTTTTATGTATAAGATGTGGAGTTGCTGGCTCATGCCTGCATTTAGCACCCTCATCGCCCACAGGTGGTCTGAGGTTGAGATGGTGTCCACCCACTTAGAAGTGGGACAGGGAGGACAAGGAGGACAGGGATGTCAGCTTAGGACTCATCAGACCTGGGGTCACCGTGTCGTGGTTGATGAGCAAGCAGACATTGGCCAATGTATGTACTAAGAACCCCAGAAAATATAAAAAAATAAGAATATTGAGTTTTTAAAAAAAACATAGGTTTTTACATTTTTTCCTCATATATCGCTTGGTAGCATGTGTGCATCATTGGTAGTAGCTGAGTGCTGCAGAGAGATTTTTTTTCTGGTTATTTGACCCAGCGTCACTGCTAGCACCAGTTCACATTATGTTTTGAGTGCTGTGCAGTTTTTTTTTCTGTATTATAGATAGATAGATGTGCCCTCTGGGTCGGGCTTCCAGCCAACTCTCGAATAGCTCGAGAACACTCTACCGGGATCCCCCTTCTAGTGCTCCTTCCTGCCCAGCGCCTCAAACTCAGTGTCCCGAGCCAGCAGCCTCGGGTCCTGTCGAGAAACGTTGTCCTAGTCCCATTGACCCTATGTGGCTAGCTTTTTCAACGAATATGTGTGGCTTGGGATGCTGCACTTGAAGTCACCGCAGCCCCCGTTTAGCTAGAGGAGTCCTTCAGTTGCTCCACTAGTTTGAGGCCAGTCCCCTTTCTGCGGCCCGGTCCTTCCACTTGACTCCAATCACCGTCAGCCTGGATACGGGCACCATGGGTGGATTCCACACTTCCTGTGCACCTGGGACCCCTTCTGTCCCTCTGGGACCCTTCACTTGCTCCGCTATCGACTTTCTTCCTTCTTGTCCCTTGGATGAGCTCTAACCAGCTCCAGTCCCCAGGACACCTATCTCCGTCCATCCTCTCATGTCAGTCCCCTGACACCCACTCTCTTGACTCTCACTTTCCCTCCTTTTTCCTCTCTACTTCTTCCCGATGTCAGTCACATCCTCTGACCTTCGTTGTTCCTCCTTCCTCGCTACTTTTTAGTGTGTTCCCCTAACTACTTCCTCCACCCGCACCCTCTACCCGGTTCCCCTCCAGCTTACGATGGGGCCCTCCCTAAACAGGGTCCAACCAAATCCCAGGATTTGTACTGGTGTGATGTTGGATGCTAGTGTGTGGGTGCCGGTGGTGTCCCCTCCTTACCACCTCTGGCTTAGGTGCAGTACCTCTGTGGTGACTGGACCCTCAGGGACACCACATACCTCCAGTAAAACCCAGCATCGTCTGCAGGCTGGACCTGGAATCAATCAGCAAGTGTAAAAGCATGCAAAAATTTTCTGAATGCATTCAAACAGGTAAAACAATTAAACATGTATTTTTTGCTTCACTTTATGGAAGGTACTCTGTTTTTTTTTAATGTTGCATATAAAATACATTAAAACAATATTATTCACGTCAAGCTTACAGTTAGAGTCAACAGGGCTCAGTGAGATCCTATCCGGTTGTCCTACTCACTTCCCCTTAGTGCAGTATGGTGGACCGCCTCAAACTCTCTACTTTGACCCTGGTCGCGACTACATGGCTTAGCTGGCCACCTCGTTGGACCACTTTTCGGCTGCGCCAATCTGTTTTTGTTCTTGGTCAAGTACAAAGTGCAAAGTTTGCAAGTTGCAACTGCCTGGCTGCAAAACCAACAAGGAGCACACCAAGTGCCAACTATATGCAATAAAGTTTCTGCCCATAATTGTCTATGATAATACCTTCCATGATTACCTATAACTAGGTATTTATACTTCTTAGCCTATATATTCTCACACATAAGTCTAACACCTAATCAGGTCTAATTATAAATATATTTTGTTATACTGTAAATACCCAACCAGATAAACTAACTATATACAGTCACACTCTGCAGTTCTACAATGCTGTTCAGTTTTACTGCTTCTAGGGTAGTGCAAGAGGTTTCCATTTATCTCCTCCTCGGGGAGTTCATGATCCTGCTGACCTCTATGCAACGCAACCTGGTTTCCTTCCGCAGCCAGGGCTGATGTGGTTTGTTGTTCATTAGCACTTGCGACTACTGAGTGCTGGGGCAGAAACTCTGTGCACACTCTTTGCACATTGAGCGCGTACCATCCCTTTCACCCTGAGCTGGGTATAGGTGACTCGATCCTCAGGATACAGATCGCGATCGTGGTGTCCTTTTAGCAAGTGGTGATGAATAAGTCCTTTTCATCTCAGGGTTTCTGATAAACCCCCAGCCCTTTGTTAGGTCAAACTTGGCTACTGAGCCCAAACTCATGGTCCCCGGTCAGCAATCTTGAGCTTTCGGGCCCGGGCCTTGGCCTGCATATTCTTTTCCTCCGTCTTCTTCCACTGAGCCTCCTGCTCTTGTTCCTTCACCTCCACCCGAGCATTTTGTTGCAGGCAGTAATCACTCCAGCTCTGGGTCTCTATCCGGGCCTCTCCGAGGGACCCTATTAGCTCCTTACCCAGATTCTCCCACCGGAATATGACCCTGTCTGCAAAAATGGCTTGGGGCGCTGGCTCGGCTTGCAATGGGGCCGTCAGCCTGTCTTCTACATACACTGACACTCCCATGCAGTCTCTGTACACCCTACCAGGTGCAAAGGCCATTGGGGGATCTACAGGCCCAATCAAAGTATCCTCAGCTACCCTGGCATAAGTGACATCTTTACCTGCCATTGGTGTTTTACCGGTGCTGTTTTTCTCCTTCTTGTCCTCCTCTTGGGTTGGGCTTGGAGACATAGGTTGCGAGACTGACCACCACCGCAAGATCTTCTCCAGCAAGGTATCTTCCATTTTTCCACCATGTTCATCTGAGCTTGCTTCATTTGTCAGCCCAGCTCCTGCATTTCGATCTGCAGAAAGTCCATGTCCACTGGGACACTTGCTCTGGGGTCCATCCGGGCTGCAGGAATCCTCCACTCCTACCCCACATGCCAAAGCCCTATGGTCGCCTCTTTCCATTATGTGAACTGGGTGTGTTGCTGCTGCCGCATAGCCACACGTGCATCCGCACTTCTCCAGGTTCATCTTCTTGCCTCTCTTGTGGCCCACGTCACCAGGAGGCGGATCCCCATGGCTGACAGACAAGTCATTTTGTATTAAAGGTCTCTACAGTGGGGGCTAGGTTTTTCATGCCATTTGGGAACCCGGCCAATGATGGGAGGCCACACCACTCCCCTTGGCATGCACATGGTGCTTGTTCTTTTTGGTGGGCGTCCTTACACACTCATAGGCATAGTCCTGGGGCACACAAGACCCAGTCCGTACATCCTGTTTGTGATGCCAAGTGACACGCTCACCAGGGCCATGGGGTACTCGGGGGAAGTTCTCTGGGAAGGTTACAGGGGGCTGTGACCCAGCTCTGTGGACCTGGCTGTGTCATAAAAAAATGGGGAAAGTATTATATGGGATTTAATGTGACGCCACCCTAGGAATCAGCATTTGGGGATGGATAGCGGAGGCTGTGGTCAGATCCTCTGGGGCTGTTGGTAATGCAGCTAGATGTTCTGCTCTTCACAGTTCATAAAGGAAATAGGGAACGGTGGGGTGCTGGACTGAGGATGCAGGAAAGCAATGGAGGACACAGCAAGGTGCAGTCTTTAGGTTTTACTCACAGCTCAAACAAGCCTCCAGGTATTTCCAGCTATCAGCGGGGTGCTGTGCCCTCCAGGTTGGGGTTCCAGCCAAATCTCAGATAGCTTGGGAACACTCAACCGGGATCCCCCTTCTAGTGCTCCTTCCTGAGTCATCTCTCCATGCTGACTATCGCCCTTCTATCCAGCGCCTCACACTCAGTGTCCCGAGCCAGCAACCTTGGGTCCTGTCGGGCGACATCATCCGAGTCCCCTTGACCCTATATGGCTGCCTTTTTGATGAATAAGTTTGGCTTGGGCTCCTGCACTTGAAGTCACTGCAGCCCCCAGTAAGCTAAATAAGTCCTTCGATTGCTGCACTAGTCTGGGGCTGGTCCCCCACCTGTGGCTTGGTCGTTGCATCTGACTCTGACCACCGTAGGCCTGGATACAGGTGCCATGGGTGGATTCCTCACTTCCCGAGCCCCTGGGACCCCTTCTGTCCCTCTGAAACCCTTCACTGACTCTGCTATCGACTTTCTCCCTCCTTGGCCCTGGGATGAGCTCCAACCAGCTCCAGTCCCCAGGACACCTCTCTCCGTCGTCCTCCCATGTCAGACCCCTGACATCCACTCTCCCCACTCTCTATTTCCCTCCTTTTTCCTTTCTACATCTCCCTGACATTAGTCACATCCTTCATTGTCCTCAATCCTCACTACTTCCTAGTGTATTCCCCTAACTACTTCCTCCACCCGCACCCTCTACCAGGTTCCCCTCCAGCCTGGGATCGGGCCCTCCCTAAACATGATCCACCCAAATCCCAGGACTTGGGTTGTTGTGGTGTTGGATGCTGCTTTGTGAGTGCAGGTGGTGTCCCCTCCTTACCCGAGAGTGGGGTACCACTCCTCGTGCTGAGGTGCAGTACCTCTGTGGATGACTGGACCACAGATGTGTGCTGAAATTTTTAGCATGGGAGGCCCTGAACGCTTTGGTCTCACCACACTGAGAAATTCAGCCCCTAGCTGCCTAGGTTACCTTGGTCTGGTAATTAAACATACAGTGAAGAGCAAGTTAATACTGGCAAACAATCACTGATGCCAGCAAAGAGGATGGGTGGGCCTAAGTCTTACTTTAACCAATCAATGGTGAGAAAGCAGTGAGGTTCATGAGCGGGCTCAGGAGCATGGTGAAAGTGGTGCTGATACTTGGTAAATAGTTTAGCAATCTAATGACTGTGCCAAAATAGCAGGTCTCCACTGTAAAAAGTTTGCACGGTGTTTGGCAGCTTTTGGGTCTCTTTGAAGGTGTTTTATAGATCTTGATTTTGCCTCCCAATTATATGAATTGGGTTCAGAAATTCAGAGAACTGTTTTCTGATCCATTCGGCAAGCAAAGGCCCATTTGACAAACAGAACTGAACCTGAACTTCAAAAAAGCTTGCTCATGTCTAGACCTCACTTAGTATAATAAAATCACAGCACCAAGGAAGACAGAAGGAAGAAATTCTTATCTCACATAGTTTCTTTTATTTCAATCTGGCACAGAAAAGAAACAGATAACATCTAAGTACTTGACCCAAAATAAAAGGAAATGAGTGGCCGATGGGGAGAGTGGAGTATCAATAGGTATGTTAAAGTCCCCTATGATGAGAGTGAGAATATCAAAGCTTATATCATGTGGAAGTCAAGTGGCAAATTGATCTAGGAACTGACGGGAAGAGCCAGAAGGGGAATACACAACTTTTGCTCCCAGGGAAAACGGCTAACGGTGTGAACTTCAAAGGAAGGAAAGATAGGTGAGGATACTGTGGGGATAACTTGGAAAGAACATAATGATGAAAGCAGCAGACCAACACCTTCACCTTTTCTGTTCTCAGGTCTGGGAGTATGTGGTAATTGTAACCCACCATGTGAGAGAGCAACTGCAGCAGTGGTGTCCGACTGCTGAATCCAGGTTTTCTGTAAGATCACAAAGATTAAGGGAGTTGGAAATGAACTCTATCAGTGATATCAGGTGATGGATCATGGGGCTATTTAAAGGCTAAGGGAGTGGTAAAACCACATCACCTGATACACAAGGCAACACCAACTAACACTGCAGAGCCACTGAAACTGATGTTAACACTTAAGGTAAAAAAATAAATGAACTCCATTTAAACTACTGTAGAGCAATTCACAGAAACTGCAGAGCAGTCTACATGTGACTGTCAAGGCCGCTTTACATTTGTCCAAAATCGCATAGTAGATGTTACACAGGGAGATATCGGCAGGCAACGCAACTACGATGTAGTACACCACTCTTGCACACTGCGTCTGAGCAACTCAGGGAATGACCAATTAACATTGAGTGAATGGGGGAAGTTCCGCTCCAAATCGTAGTTGCGCTGTCACACAGCACGATCATGCCAGATCATCAAGCCAATATTGCACGGTTGAACAGCATGCACAATCCAAAAACGATGTAGTTTTTGCATTGTTCTTGCGTCGCATTGTCATTTACACAACACAACACACGAACGATATCAGCTGCAACGCCCCTACCACGTGACTTTTTATCGCAGTTGCGTTGCAATATTGCGACGTGTAAAGCGGCCTTCAGAGATTAACAGTTGCATTTAACAGTCATATTGTGCTTTAACAACCACAAGTAGAGTGAACCTCGACTGTTAAATAAATCAACCAAAACCTGCCGGGAAAGATGCGGGCTTGATTAAGGCGCATGAAAGTCAGGGACATGACATATGATGAACATGTGCATGATTTGTTGGGAAGAGTTATTGTATGGGAGCTAGGGATGCTCTTGGCATGTCAAAAAGGGTATGAAAGAAAAACTCCACAGTTGTTATCATGATCTTTAAGTATCCAAAACAAAGGTGAAAAAAAATTATTGACATTTATACTATGTTCTTCTAAAATAAAATAATGCTAGGAAAAATAAATAATTTTTCTTTGCTATTTAATTATGTGTCTCTCCATATGACACATAACAGTGCACAGAATTAAACTGTATTAAAATGTAAAAAAAATATATCTTTCATTACAAAATCCCATGAGATTACTTGTCATCTAAAATTTGTTGAATGCTGGCTAGAATATAAAAGTTGCTGTGAAAACTGTACTGTCTGGACACTGTATAGTTTCCTAAGAAAGTGCATTTGATGCATTAGTAATGAGTAGCTGTTGTTTGATCTTTGGTGACACGAGCAGTATCAGTGAAGGAAAGCTCTTGAGATATTAAAACTTGTTTGAAGAATGTCAGAAGAAAGAGTTACAGAATATTGCACAAAAAAAGAAAATACAAATCATTATAAAATATTGATGGTAGTAGCATTTAGAATAAAATACAATATTATAATTCATTAAAGGTTTACATGTGGAATCATTTTGATGTAATGTATCCAAAATATATTTGTTCTGTGAAACTATTTCCCGCTCAAAACATATTATTTACTGAATGTTAAATAATGAACATGAGAAAAATAAACAACCTACATATAATATGAAATTATAATAAATTATGAATGCATTAAGAAATATTAATGCCCTTTTTATATTTTGATAAAAGACTATAAACAACCAATATATTCTTATATGTTTTAAAAAAAAAGTTATAAAATCTTTAATGGTGACAATTGGCAGCTCAATATCTTAGAATTATTTGGCTTAACCATATGGGTCATGAAAGCTGTCATGAAAAATCACAACTGCCTAAGGGCCCTTTCACATCAGTGTTTTTTGAAATTTGCGGCAGATGCGGTGAAAAAAACGCATCTGCCGCAATTACCGCATACCGGCTCCACTTGCGGCGCGGTTGCGGTAAACGCCATGCAAAGTATAGGCGTACTTGCATCTGCCGCAAATTTCAAAAAACCCTATGTGAAAGGGCCCTAAGGCTGCTTTGACATCAGTGTTTTACGCTCATCGCGGCAGTTGCGGTGAAAAAACGCAACTGCCGCGATTACTGCATAACGGCCGCACTTGCGGTTCACTTAGGGCAAGCCCCATACAATGTCTATGGGGCTTGCGGTAGGTGCAGCAAGTGCGTTTTCGGCACTTGCGGCAGGTGAGGCTGCGAAAAAAAAAACGCGGCATACCGTCGTTTTTACACGGCCGCACCTGCCGCAAGTGCCGCAACCAAACTTGCCGCACTTGCCGCACACTTACCGCAAGCCCCATAGACATTGTATGGGGCTTGCCACAAGTGTGCCGAGATCGCGGCCGTTATGCGGTAATCGCGGCAGTTGCTGTTTTTTCACTGCAACTGCCGCGATCCGCGAAAAACGCTGATGTGAAAGGACCCTAACATGGGTTCTCATCAATTCCCCACCCTCTGAAAACTAGAATCATTAAGAGTAAAAAACAGGATGTTTTAGCCACCAGTAAATGGTGAAGTGAGAGAGTTAATTTAGCTGAGAAACGATTTTTCATTGAGGCTAAGGAAAACTGTTGAGCCAGGCAATTGCTGACAGCAAATGTTTGTTTCAAGGAGACAAAACCCATGCTCCTTGCTGGCTTAAGGGAAGGGGAAATGCAAGTCCCAGGAACAATTAGCAGACAGTTCAGAACCCATAGAAAATTATACAAAAACTAGATGGTGGCCCGATTCTAATGCATCGGGTATTCTAGAGTATGTACGTAGTTAATTTATGAAGATTTAAGAATAATGCAAAGCGAAGCTGGGTATAAATCCTGCGCCAATATCGCTGATTGCTGGCAACCGGCCGGGTGCAACCAATCAGCGAAGCGTGGTTGAAATCCAGCGCCAATTTGCGGGCGGACTGTCCCTGCGGCTGATTGGTCGTGGGTGGCCGGCCTGACCAATCAGCAATGCAGGATTTGCGTTACAGACAAACAGAAAGAAGTCGACAATTATATAGTAGATACCTACAGCAGTACCGGTGTGCAGCGGTGCCAGTGTGCAGCGGTGCCAGAGTCCAGGAGGGGACAGCGGTTGGGTGCAGTCAGGAGGGGGCCGGGGAAGAGCGGCCGGGTGCGGGCAGGGGGGGGCCGGGGAAGAGCGGCCGGGTGCGGGCAGGAGGGGGCCGGGGAAGAGCGGCCAGGTGTGGGCAAGAGGGGGCCGGGGAACAGCGGCCAGGTGCGGGCAGGAGGGGGCCTCTCCTGCCTGCACATGGCCGCCGTTTCCCGGCCCCCTCCTGCCCACAGCAGAGTGCTTAGCAGAGTATACGGCGGCTCAGTGGTTAGCAATGGTACGGTGGATCTGTGGTTAGCACTGTACGGTGGCTCAGTGGTTAGCACAGTATGGTCGCTCAGTGGTTAGCACTGTACGGTGGCTCAGTGTTTAGCACAGTATAGTGGCTCAGTGTTTAGCACAGTATAATGGCTCAGTGTTTAGTACAGTATACTGGCTCAGTGGTTTAGCACTATATGACGGCAGAGTGGTTAACTCTGCATGGAGGCTCAGTGGTTTGCACTGTATAAGGTGGCTCGGTAGTTAGCACTGTACACGGTGACTGATTGTTTAGCACTGTATATGGTGGATGGTGGTTAGCACTGTATACGGTGGCTCAGATGGTTAGCACAGTATATGCTGGCTCAGTAGTTAGCACTGTATACGGTGACTCAGTGGTTAGCACTTTATGGTGGCTCAGTGGTTGGCAATGTATATGGTGGATCAGTGGTTAGCACAGTATGGTGGCTCAGTGGTTAGCAGTGTATATGGTGGCTCAGTGGTTAGCACAGTATGGTGGATAAGGCTAAGTGGTTAGCAGAGTATATTGTGGCTCAGTGGTTTGCACAGTGCGGTGGCTCAGTGGTTTGCACAGTGCGGTGGCTCAGTGGTTTGCACAGTGCGATGGCTCAGTGGTTTGCACAGTGTGGTGGCTCAGTGAATTGCACAGTGCGGTGGCTCAGTGGTTAGCACTACACGGTGGCTCAGTGGTTAGCACTACACGGTGGCTCAGTGGTAAGAGCAGGATGGAGGCAGAGAGGTCAGCGCAGGATGGAGGCAGAAAGGTCAGCGCAGGATGGAGGCTCAGTGGTCAGCGTAGGATGGAGGCTCAGTGGTCAGTGCAGGATGGAGACTCAGTGGTCAGCGCAGGATGGAGACTCAGTGGTCAGCGCAGGATGGAGGCTCATTGGTCAGTGCAGGATGGAGGCTCAGTGGTCAGCAGAGGATGGAGGCTCAGTGGTCAGCAGAGGATGGAGGCTCAGTGGTCAGAGCAGGATGGAGGCAGAGAGATCAGCGCAGGATGGAGGCAGAGAGGTCAGCGCAGGATGGAGGCTCAGTGGTCAGCGCAAGATGGAGGCTCAGTGGTCAGCGCAGGATGGAGGCTCAGTGGTCAGCAGAGGATGGAGGCTCAGTGGTCAGCAGAGCATGGAGGCTCAGTGGTCAGCAGAGGATGAAGGCTCAGTGGTAAGCGCAGGATGGAGGCTGAGTGGTCAGCGCAGGATGGAGGCAGAGTGGTCAGTGCAGGATGGAGGCAGAGTGGTCAGTGCAGGATCGAGGCTCAGTGGTCAGCGCAGGATGGAGGCTCAGTGGTCAGCGCAGGATGGAGACTCAGTGGTCAGTGCAGGATGGAGGCTCAGTGGTCAGCAGAGGATGGAGGCTCAGTGGTCAGCAGAGGATGGAGGCTCAGTGGTCAGCAGAGGATGGAGGCTCAGTGGTCAGCAGAGGATGGAGGCTCAGTGGTCAGCAGAGGATGGAGGCTCAGGATGGAGGCTCAGTGGTCAGCACAGGATGGAGGCTCAGTGGTCAGTGCAGGATGGAGCTCAGTGGTCAGCGCAGGATGGAGGCTCAGTGGTCAGCGCAGGATGGAGACTCAGTGGTCAGCGCAGGATGGAGACTCAGTAGTCAGCGCAGGATGGAGACTCAGTGGTCAGCGCAGGATGGAGGCACAGTGGTCAGCACAGGATGGAGGCTCAGTGGTCAGCAGAGGATGGAGGCTCAGTGGTCAGCAGAGGATGGAGGCTCAGTGGTCAGCGCTGGATGGAGGAAGAGTGGTCAGCACAGGATGGAGGGCCAGTGGTCAGCACAGGATGGAGGCAAAATGGTCAGCAGAGGATGGAGGCTCAGTGGTTAGTAGAGGATGGAGGCTCAGTGGTCAGCAGAAGATGGAGTGGTCAGCAGAGTGCGGTGGCTCAGTGGTTTGCACAGTGCAGTAGCTCAGTGGTTTGCACAGTGCGGTGGCTCAGTGGTTTGCACAGTGCGGTGGCTCAGTGGTTTGCACAGTGCGGTGGCTCAGTGGTTTGCACAGTGTGGTGGGTAAGTGAATTGCACAGTGCGGTGGCTCAGTGGTTAGCACTACACGGTGGCTCAGTGGTTAGCACTACACGGTGGCTCAGTGGTCAGAGCAGGATGGAGGCAGAGAGGTCAGCGCAGGATGGAGGCAGAAAGGTCAGCGCAGGATGGAGGCTCAGTGGTCAGCGCAGGATGGAGGCTCAGTGGTCAGCGCAGGATGGAGACTCAGTGGTCAGCGCAGGATGGAGGCTCAGTGGTCAGCAGAGGATGGAGGCTCAGTGTCCAGCAGAGGATGGAGGCTCAGTGGTCAGAGCAGGATGGAGGCAGAGAGGTCAGCGCAGGATGGAGGCAGAGAGGTCAGCGCAGGAAGGAGGCTCAGTGGTCAGCGCAAGATGGAGGCTCAGTGGTCAGTGCAGTATGGAGGCTCAGTGGTCAGCAGAGGATGGAGGCTCAGTGGTCAGCAGAGGATGGAGGCTCAGTGGTAAGCAGAGGATGGAGGCTCAGTGGTAAGCGCAGGATGGAGGCAGAGTGGTCAGCGCAGGATGGAGGCAGAGTGGTCAGTGCAGATGGAGGCAGAGTGGTCAGTGCAGGATCGAGGCTCAGTGGTCAGCAGAGGATGGAGGCTCAGTGGTCAGCGCAGGATGGAGGCTCAGTGGTCAGTGAAGGATGGAGGCTCAGTGGTCAGCAGAGGATGGAGGCTCAGTGGTCAGCAGAGGATCGAGGCTCAGTGGTCAGCAGAGGATGGAGGCTCAGTGGTCAGCAGAGGATGGAGGCTCAGTGTTCAGCACAGAATGGAGGCTCAGTGGTCAGCAGAGGATGGAGGCTCAGTGGTCAGAAGAGGATGGAGGCTCAGTGGTCAGCAGAGGATGGACGCTCAGTGGTCAGCAGAGGATGGAGGCTCAGTGGTCAGCAGAGGATGGAGGCTCAGTGGTCAGCAGAGGATGGAGGCTCAGTGGTCAGCGCAGGATGGAGGAAGAGTGGTCAGCGCAGAATGGAGGGCCAGTAGTCAGCGCAGGATGGAGGCAGAGTGGTCAACGCAGGATGGAGGCAGAGTGGTCAGCACAGGATGGAGGGCCAGTGGTCAGCACAGGATGGAGGCAAAATGGTCAGCAGAGGATGGAGGCTCAGTGGTTAGTAGAGGATGGAGGCTCAGTGGTCAGCAGAGGATGGAGTGGTCAGCAGAGTGCGGTGGCTCAGTGGTTTGCACAGTGCAGTGGCTCAGTGGTTTGCACAGTGCGGTGGCTCAGTGGTTTGCACAGTGCGGTGGCTCAGTGGTTTGCACAGTGCGGTGGCTCAGTGGTTTGCACAGTGTGGTGGCTCAGTGAATTGCACAGTGCGGTGGCTCAGTGGTTAGCACTACACGGTGGCTCAGTGGTTAGCACTACACGGTGGCTCAGTGGTCAGAGCAGGATGGAGGCAGAGAGGTCAGCGCAGGATGGAGGCAGAAAGGTCAGCGCAGGATGGAGGCTCAGTGGTCAGCGCAGGATGGAGGCTCAGTGGTCAGCGCAGGATGGAGACTCAGTGGTCAGCACAGGATGGAGGCTCAGTGGTCAGTGCAGGATGGAGGCTCAGTGGTCAGCAGAGGATGGAGGCTCAGTGGTCAGCAGAGGATAGAGGCTCAGTGGTCAGAGCAGGATGGAGGCAGAGAGGTCAGCGCAGGATGGAGGCAGAGAGGTCAGCGCAGGATGGAGGCTCAGTGGTCAGCGCAAGATGGAGGCTCAGTGGTCAGCGCAGGATGGAGGCTCAGTGGTCAGCAGAGGATGGAGGCTCAGTGGTCAGCAGAGGATGGAGGCTCAGTGGTCAGCAGAGGATGGAGGCTCAGTGGTAAGCGCAGGATTTAGGCAGAGTGGTCAGCGCAGGATGGAGGCTCAGTGGTCAGTGCAGGATGGAGGCTCAGTGGTCAGCGCAGGATTGAGGCTCAGTGGTCAGTGCAGGATGGAGGCTCAGTGGTCAGCAGAGGATGGAGGCTCAGTGGTCAGCAGAGGATGGAGGCTCAGTGGTCAGCAGAGGATGGAGGCTCAGTGGTCAGCAGAGGATGGAGGCTCAGGATGGAGGCTCAGTGGTCAGCACAGGATGGAGGCTCAATGGTCAGCGCAGGATGGAGGCTCAGTGGTCAGCGCAGGATGGAGGCTCAGTGGTCAGTGCAGGATGGAGGCTCAGTGGTCAGCGCAGGATGGAGGCTCAGTGGTCAGCGCAGGATGGAGGCTCAGTGGTCAGCGCAGGATGGAGACTCAGTGGTCAGCGCAGGATGGAGACTCAGTGGTCAGCGCAGGATGGAGACTCAGTGGTCAGCGCAGGATGGAAACTGAGTGGTCAGTGCAGGATGGAGGCACAGTGGTCAGCACAAGATGGATGCTCAGTGGTCAGCACAGAATGGAGGCTCAGTGGTCAGCAGAGGATGGAGGCTCAGTGGTCAGCAGAGGATGGAGGCTCAGTGGTCAGCAGAGGATGGAGCCTCAGTGGTCAGCAGAGGATGGAGGCTCAGTTGTCAGCAGAGGATGGAGGCTCAGTGGTCAGCAGAGGATGGAGGCTCAGTGGTCAGCGCAGGATGGAGGAAGAGTGGTCAGCGCAGAATGGAGGGCCAGTAGTCAGCGCAGGATGGAGGCAGAGTGGTCAACGCAGGATGGAGGCAGAGTGGTCAGCACAGGATGGAGGGCCAGTGGTCAGCACAGGATGGAGGCAAAATGGTCAGCAGAGGATGGAGGCTCAGTGGTTAGTAGAGGATGGAGGCTCAGTGGTCAGCAGAGGATGGAGTGGTCAGCAGAGTATGTTGGCTCAGTGGTCAGCTCAGGATGGAGGGTCAGTGGTCAGCGCAGGATGGAGACAGAGTGGTCAGCAGAGGATGGAGGCTCAGTGGTCAGAGGATGGAGGGCCAGTGGTCAGCGCAGGATGGAGGGCCAGTGGTCAGCGCAGGATGGATGGCCAGGGGTCAGCGCAGGATGGAGGACCAGTGGTCAGTGCAAGATGGAGGGTCAGTGGTCAGCACAGGATGGAGGCAGAGTGGTCAGCGCAGGATGGAGGCTCAGTGGTCAGCGCAGGATGGAGGCAGAGTGGTCAGCGCAGGATGGAGGCAGAGTGGTCAGCGCAGGATGGAGGCAGAGTGGTCAGCACAGGATGGAGGCAGAGTGGTCAGCGCAGGATGGAGGCTTAGTGGTCAGCAGAGGATGGAGGTTCAGTGGTCAGTGCAGGATAGAGGCTCAGTGGTCAGCAGAGGATGAGGCTCAGTGGTCAGTGCAGGAAGGAAGCTCAGTGGTCAGTGCAGGAAGGAGGCTCAGTGGTCAGCAGAGGATGAGGCTCAGTGGTCAGTGCAGGAAGGAAGCTCAGTGGTCAGTGCAGAAAGGAGGCTCAGTGGTCAGCGCAGGATGGAGGCTCAGTGGTCAGTGCAGGATCGAGGCTCAGTGGTCAGCGCAGGATCGAGGCTCAGTGGTCAGCGCAGGATCAAGGCTCAGTGGTCAGTGCAGGATCGAGGTTCAGTGGTTAGCGCAGGATCAAGGCTCAGTGGTCAGCACAGGATGGAGGCTCAGTGGTCAGCGCAGGATGGAGGCTCAGTGGTCAGTGCAGGATCGAGGCTCAGTGGTCAGCGCAGGATGGAGGCTCAGTGGTCAGCTCAGGATGGAGGCTCAGTGGTCAGCAGAGGATGGAGACTCAGTGGTCAGCAGAGGATGGAGGCTCAGTGATCAGCAGAGGATGGAGGCTCAGTGGTCAGCAGAGGATGGAGGTTCAGTGGTCAGCAGAGGATGGAGGCTCATGATGGAGGCTCAGTGATCAGCGCAGGATGGAGGCTCAGTGGTCAGCAGAGGATGGAGGCTCAGTGGTCAGCAGAGGATGGAGGCTCAGTGGTCAGCAGAGGATGGAGGCTCAGTGGTCAGCAGAGGATGGAGGCTCAGTGGTCAGCACAGGATGGAGGAAGAGTGGTCAGCACAGAATGGAGGGCCAGTGGTCAGCGCAGGATGGAGGCAGAGTCGTCAACGCAGGATGCAGGCAGAGTGGTCAGCACAGAATGGAGGGCCAGTGGTCAGCACAGGATGGAGGCAGAATGGTCAGCAGAGGATGGAGGCTCAGTGGTTAGTAGAGGATGAAGGCTCAGTGGTCAGCAGAGGATGGAGTGGTCAGCAGAGTATGTTGGCTCAGTGGTCAGCTCAGGATGGAGGGTCAGTGGTCAGCGCAGGATGGAGACAGAGTGGTCAGCAGAGGATGGAGGCTCAGTGGTCAGAGGATGGAGGGCCAGTGGTCAGCACAGGATGGAGGGCCAGTGGTCAGCGCAGGATGGATGGCCAGGGGTCAGCGCAGGATGGAGTGTCAGTGGTCAGTGCAGGATGGAGGGCCAGTGGTCAGTGCAGTCCATCGCACCTCCCATCCGCTCCGGTCTCCCCAGCACCCGGTGTTTACATTGCCGCTACAGCAGGTGATGAGCGGTCATGTAAAAGGACGGCTGAAGTGACATGCAGAGCCTGTCTCATTACCTGCTGTAGCGGTGATGTAAACACCGGGTGGGGATGAGACGGAGTGGCAGGGATGAGGGGGGAATGAAGCGGGGGGAGTAATTGAGCGGGGGGAGGAATGGAGGGGGAAATGGAGCGAGCTGGCAAGGGAATGGAGAGAGGGGGGAGGGAATGGGCGGGTGGCAGCAGCGGGCAAGAGGGGGCCGGAGGTGGGCGCACCCGCTCCAGCAGGCGGACGCATGCTGGAGGGGGCTGACAGCGCAGTGTCTGTGTCTGTGAGGGAAATCGTGCGTCGCTATTGCATTGCGACTGTTTTCCATACTCCTCGCTCATTGGTGGTCCCCGCTGGCGGCCACCAATGAGCTCCTTGGAGCTGGCATGCGATTTCGGCGTCAGACAGACACGATTAGGAGATTATATAGTAGATGGGTGTGAGTAGCTCCCACAAATTTGATAGGCACACATTCAGCCTCTGGATATCAGAACACAAGTAATGCACATTTTTACCTAAATGGGCGACATACCTATCAGGTCCAAAATAACAACTTGCCACTGGAAGACTCTACACCCTCCATGTTTCCTATCTGTGAACAGGTAAATTCATAAAAGGAAATATGATGACAATATTTCACATGATTAACACGGAGTTAGGGATATAAGAAAAGATGGAATTTCATAGTTTTCTGTAGTTCTTAGCCCGTCCCAAAGACAGCTCCCACATGAGGTCACCAAGGGCTGAGTCAAGTGAAGAGTTTAAAGGTGTCCATAATATTTCTTCATTGTTGACTTTTGGGTGGCCACGCCGTCTATTTTGTTTGAAGTAACCAAAGATAACCCTGGATCCACATTGCTTTACTGTGGCTGCCAGCGGAAAAGGAATGGGTAACTGATTTACGATTGTCTGCATATACCTTTTGTAACTACTACCTATATTTGCATATCTGACTAGATTATCTGTAAATCCACTGTGTAAATGGTGTTCTTCTCTAGTGTGCCCTTACGGCAATTAAATAATTATTATAATCTGGATTGCTCTTTTATCTCAATCCATGAAATCCCAGGAGCTCTCAGTTTAATATTATATAGTACCTGCATCTGGATTCTGGTCCAATATTACACGTTAATAGACCAGGCTTATATCTAATGAGGAACTGTTGGCAACTTTACCAGGCTGGCAGGATTCTGTTTCACTGGATTTAGTGAAAAGGGTCTCACAACTTATCAGGATTGTGAATGAGTGTGATGTCATGGCAGAGTTTGCATGAATCACCCTCTGTCACTCTCTGTTCCTCAATTTGCATGCGTGGATAGGGGTGTCAGAGTAAAACTGTGCCATGCTGACCTCACGTACCACCTGGGGATGTGGAGTGCAACATGTGATGAGATTGTTGTATCACGTGACTCCAATGTGTTAGAGATGTTGGAGCAGGGCTGCGGGGTGCCGTTTTGTCACATATTGGTTGCACCTGATGTTTCAAAATAATAGTGGGTGTGAGCATGAGACCCATACTCTCAGACACTAAATAATACCAGCAGTAGTTTTTCCATTGGAGTCTTAAGGCTGTCAGAGTGCGAAAACTGTAAGGTTTGTGGGTGCATCAGGTTGCGTCTTTATGTCAGTGACCAAAAATTGAAAGAATGACCAAGTGCAAATGTAAGGATATGGTCCTTATTATAGAAGGTGTGGAGAAGAAGGAGGAGGGTGATATTCCTTGAAGCAAGTAGAAACCCAACTAAGCATCCCCAAGAAAACCATCGCTGACAGTCAGCCCAGTAATGAGCAGCTCACCAACAGCCTTACTCCCAGCCAAAAAGATGCCCTCTTTCAAGCTTCCATGGCTCGTCTTGAGGCTGGAGATTGGGATAGCTACCAGACCATCCAGGAAAGTTGTACCCTTAGCGTATTTGAGTAGGAAAATGGTACCCACTGTCTGTCAAAGGCATGGGAAAGCAGTGCCCATCACCTGTCAGAATGGCTGGAAATTATTTTCCTCAACCTGACAAGATGAGGGAAAAGTGTTGCCCACAGATGATCAAGGTAATAAGATATCGGTAGATACAGCCTGTCAGGAAACTTATCCCCAACCTGTTAAATGAATGGGAAAGTGTCAAAATTCCCTTGAAAGTCAGCCACAGCTTTAGGATCAAGCCTGCAGTCAACACACTGCCTTCTGGGCTTTCATTCTGCAGAGCGATAATCACATGAGTTTCTGACCACTAATGGGTCCTAGAGGATCCTAATTGCCTCTCCTGGCTACCTCTAGCAAGCGGTTTTGGACTACACCACCAATAAAAGCCAATCTTAGGACACTGAGTGACCTCACAGAGATGCCTATTTCCGAATCCAAAATGGAGAGGGTACTATGGGATCCAGGAAAGGGGTGCCCTGAGGTTGGCATGGGAGACAATTGGTAGATCAATCTTCTGTTTCCACCACTAAAATTGGGAAAGTCATAAACTGTCATGAAAAAAATCAGAACTCCCTAAGATATGTTCTCAGCAGCATTCATCAATTCCCAAACACTCTGAATAGGCCCATTCAGAGCAGGAACAAGGTTGCTTGTCTTGTCTAAGGCTGGCTTCACACTGCAGCTTTTTCACTGATCAGTGTCCATCCAGTTTGTGTGCCAAAACCAGGAGAGGAACCAGGAGTGAACCTTGCAGAGAAAAAGTATAATTGAAAGATTGACACCTGTTCTGAGTTTTGGAGACACTCCTGAATTTGGCACACAAATTGGATGGACACTGATCAGTGAAAAAACTGCAGTGTTAAGCCAGCCTTATGGGGCCGTCACACGCATCAATATCGTGTGCACGATCACGGCTGCACGTGACGTTGCAGCGATATTGATGCGTGTGACAAGCTCAATCAACCAGCGATAAATCGCTGGTTGATGGTCGCCCGGTTTTAGAATCTGTTCTAAAACCTGACGACAGTTGCCCAACACTGGGAAATGCGATGAGCCAGCTCCCAGCACCTCTCAGGAAGCGCTGGGAGCTGGTATCCAGGGTAAACTGCGGTAACTAGGCAGCGCGCGCTGCCTAGTTACCCATAGTTTACCCTGGATACCAGCCTGCAGACATCGTGGAAACGATATAGAAATCATTTCCATGATGTCGCTGGTAAAATGATCGCCGGTGAGTCTGCCTGTGTGACAGCTCACCAGCGATCAGCCGTCAATGTCGTCAGCGATCATCTCACTGACGACATTGATGTGTGACGGCCCCATCAGACTTTAAGAAGCGACCATGCATGTTCTCTTGCAAGTGACATTTGGCAATGATGTGAGAATTCCACAGACTGTGTTCGATAAGAGGACTTTGGAGATAATGGTCCCTCCATGACTTGCCCCAGTGCCATTCTATCGAAGAAGGACAGACCACAGTTCCACCACCCAGTATTAGAAAAACTCCATTTCTACACCATGTCCATATCAATCACACATTGACATGTTGGTGAATTGCTTGGCAATACTCCTTTCACACCAGCACCACACAAATGGTTTCTACTATAAGGGTGGAGGCACACTGGCGTGAGACTCGCGCGAGTGCAATGCGTGAAAAAAAACGCATTGCACTCGGGCCAGTGTCTATGGGGAGCTGTCCCCTCTCATGGTGCTGAAGCCACAGCTTCCCGTTAGACAGTAACATAAGCCGCCTTCCCCGACACTTCTTTAAACCCATTATACATAAAAATTAACCCCTTCACACACATGGTGTAATGACACCATGTCTGCAGAGAGTGAGGACACTCTCCACATACATGGTGTCACTACACCAGCTGCATATTAACCCTTTCAGCACTGGGTTTACAGCCTCTCAGCATCCTCTGCGCACACATGCGGTCCAGAGGATGCTGAAGGGGTTAATCAGTAAAAAAAAAACAGACTACATTATTTTACTACAATCATCATTGTCTTAGCTAAACATCTTGTACCGCTGCTGTCACAGTGGTACAAGATGATAGTTTACTGTACAGCACAGCGGGAAATTTAAACTTGCCGGCTTTGACACCCGGCGAGTTTCTATTCCCGACAAATGCTGTCTGTGGTCCTTCAGGACCGAGGACAGCATCACAATCACGCAGCACTCACACCTCACAATCACAGCACACTAACACACATACAGCCAGCCACACTCACCACACGCACCATACTCGCACCATACACACCCACAAACACGCACAGCACTCGTATCACTGTCATGCATCAAAAACGCGGCGTTTTTGATGCATGATATTGTGCCTCCACAATTGGGCTCTGACTGCGTCCTGTAAGTGCTTTTGGTTTTCTGTCTTTGGCATGGATGGTGAGTTTTTCTGATGCTGCTTTTTTTCTAGTAGTTTTTGTATAATTTTGTTAGGACTGGTGAGCATGGGATCCCTTGATCGTGGGTCATCAGCTTAAATGTCTTGGGCCAACACATGAACCAAAATCCCATCTATAAAGGTTTTTTATTTATCATATAAAAAACTTTTGCACTTTTTTATCCATCCAGGGCGCAGGTGGGCCCATAGGGGCGCCATTCATCCAGTGGTGCAGAAGCATCGTACTGTGCGGCCCAATGCTCAGGCAGCGGAGCGGTTGGGTAGCTTTCAGACACTCTGCATCATATGTATCAGTGTGAATGGTGCTCTATGCAAGCCTAGTGTATGCATGGCAGGTCGCCTCCACAATTTTGTGGTAGAGGCGACTCTTCAGCCAGCAGCTGGGCTTGCTCCACAATGGGCTCTGACTGCGTCCTGTAATGCTTTTGTTTTCTGTCTTGGCATGGATGGTGAGTTTTTTTGCTGCTTTTTCTAGTAGTTTTGTATAATTTGTTAGGACTGGTGAGCATGGGATCCCTTGACTCGGGGTCATCAGCTTAAGTCTTGGGCAACACATGACCAAAATCCATTCATAAAGGTTTTTTTTTTACATATATAAACTTTTTGCACTTTTTTATCATCCAGGCGCAGTGGGCCTAGGGCGCCATTCATCAGTGGTGCAGAGCATCGTACTGTGCGTCCCAATGCTCAGGCAAGGCTCGTTGGTAGCTTTCAGCACTCTGCTTCATATGTAGTTGTGAATGGTGCTCTATGCAAGCTAGTGTATGCATGGAGGTCCTCTCACATTTTGCTGTATGGAAGGCGACTTCATCAGCCAAGCTGGGCTTGCTCCAAAATGAGGCTCTACTCGCCTTAAGTGCTTTTTGGTTTTCTGTACTTTGGCATGATGTGAGTTTTTTCTGATGCTGGCTTATGTTTCTAGTGTTTTTTGTATAATTTTGTAGAGATGTTGGCATGGATCCTGATCGGGTTCATCAGCTTAAATGCTTGGCAACACATGAACCAAAATCCCATCTACAAAGGTTTTATTTATCATATAAAACTTTTGCACTTTTTTATCACCAGGGCAGCTGGTGGCCATTGGGGCGCCATTCATCCAGTGTGCAGAAGCATGTATGTGGGCCCAATGCTCCAGGGAGCGGTTGGTAGCTTTCAGACCTTGCATCATATGTATCAGGTGAATGGCTTCCTATGCAAGCCTAGTGTATCTGGCGGTCGCTCCCACATTTTGTAAGCGATCATCAGCCAGCAGCTGGGCGCTCACAATTGGGCTCTGACTGCGTCCTGTAGTGCTTTTGGTTTCTGTCTTGGCTGGATGGTAGTTTCTGATGCTGCTTTTTTTTCAGTAGTTTTTGTATATTTTGTTGCTGGTAGCATGGTCCCATGTGGGTCATCAGCTAATGTCTGGGCCACCATGAACCAAAATCCCATCTATAAGGTTTTTTATTTATCATTAACTTTTGCATTTTTTTCCATCAGGCGCAGGTGGCCATAGGGGGCCTTGATCCGTGTGGTCAAGCAGTAATGTCTGTGGCCAACACATGACTAAAACCATCTTAAAGTTTTTATTTATCATATAAAAACTTTTGCACTTTTATCCATCAGGGCGCAGGTGGGCCCATAGGGGGGCCATTCATCACCGGTGGAAGATGTCTTGGGCCAATGCTCGAGCGTTTGGTCTGTTGGGTAGCTTTAGACATCTGCTCATATTGTATTCAGTGTGAATGTGCTTATGAAGTCTAGTGTATGCATGGGCAGGTCGCCATCCCACATTTTCAGTAAGGGCCATCAGCAAGCCAATCCTCTCACAATTTGGGTCTGACTGCTCCTGTAATTGCTTGTTTTTTCTCATGGCCATGGTGAGTTTTCTGATGCTGCTTTTTTTCTAGTAGTTTTGTAAATTTTGTTAGACGGCTGTAGGACGGATCCCTTGATCGTGGGTCATCAGCTTAAATGTCTTGGGCCAACACATGAACCAAAATCCCATCTATAAAGGTTTTTTATTTATCATATAAAAAACTTTTGCACTTTTTTATCCATCCAGGGCGCAGGTGGGCCCATAGGGGCGCCATTCATCCAGTGGTGCAGAAGCATCGTACTGTGCGGCCCAATGCTCAGGCAGCGGAGCGGTTGGGTAGCTTTCAGACACTCTGCATCATATGTATCAGTGTGAATGGTGCTCTATGCAAGCCTAGTGTATGCATGGCAGGTCGCCTCCCACATTTTGCTGGTAGAGGCGACTCATCAGCCAGCAGCTGGGCTTGCTCCACAATTGGGCTCTGACTGCGTCCTGTAAGTGCTTTTGGTTTTCTGTCTTTGGCATGGATGGTGATTTTTCTGATGCTGCTTTTTTTCTAGTAGTTTTTGTATAATTTTGTTAGGACTGGTGAGCATGGGATCCCTTGATCGTGGGTCATCAGCTTAAATGTCTTGGGCCAACACATGAACCAAAATCCCATCTATAAAGGTTTTTTATTTATCATATAAAAAACTTTTGCACTTTTTTATCCATCCAGGGCGCAGGTGGGCCCATAGGGGCGCCATTCATCCAGTGGTGCAGAAGCATCGTACTGTGCGGCCCAATGCTCAGGCAGCGGAGCGGTTGGGTAGCTTTCAGACACTCTGCATCATATGTATCAGTGTGAATGGTGCTCTATGCAAGCCTAGTGTATGCATGGCAGGTCGCCTCCCACATTTTGCTGGTAGAGGCGACTCATCAGCCAGCAGCTGGGCTTGCTCCACAATTGGGCTCTGACTGCGTCCTGTAAGTGCTTTTGGTTTTCTGTCTTTGGCATGGATGGTGAGTTTTTCTGATGCTGCTTTTTTTCTAGTAGTTTTGTATAATTTTGTTAGGACTGGTGAGCATGGGATCCCTTGATCGTGGGTCATCAGCTTAAATGTCTTGGGCCAACACATGAACCAAAATCCCATCTATAAAGGTTTTTTATTTATCATATAAAAAACTTTTGCACTTTTTTATCCATCCAGGGCGCAGGTGGGCCCATAGGGGCGCCATTCATCCAGTGGTGCAGAAGCATCGTACTGTGCGGCCCAATGCTCAGGCAGCGGAGCGGTTGGGTAGCTTTCAGACACTCTGCATCATATGTATCAGTGTGAATGGTGCTCTATGCAAGCCTAGTGTATGCATGGCAGGTCGCCTCCCACATTTTGCTGGTAGAGGCGACTCATCAGCCAGCAGCTGGGCTTGCTCCACAATTGGGCTCTGACTGCGTCCTGTAAGTGCTTTTGGTTTTCTGCTTTGGCATGGATGGTGAGTTTTTCTGATGCTGCTTTTTTTCTAGTAGTTTTTGTATAATTTTGTTAGGATGGTGAGCATGGGATCCCTTGATCGTGGGTCATCAGCTTAAATGTCTTGGGCCAACACATGAACCAAAATCCCATCTATAAAGGTTTTTTATTTATCATATAAAAAACTTTTGCACTTTTTATCCATCCAGGGCGAGGTGGGCCATAGGGGCGCCATTCATCCAGTGGTGCAGAAGCATCGTACTGTGCGGCCCAATGCTCAGGCAGCGGAGCGGTTGGGTAGCTTTCAGACACTCTGCATCATATGTATCAGTGTGAATGGTGCTCTATGCAAGCCTAGTGTATGCATGGCAGGTCGCCTCCCACATTTTGCTGGTAGAGGCGACTCATCAGCCAGCAGCTGGGCTTGCTCCACAATTGGGCTCTGACTGCGTCCTGTAAGTGCTTTTGGTTTTCTGTCTTTGGCATGGATGGTGAGTTTTTCTGATGCTGCTTTTTTTCTAGTAGTTTTTGTATAATTTTGTTAGGACTGGTGAGCATGGATCCCTTGATCGTGGGTCATCAGCTTAAATGTCTTGGGCCAACACATGAACCAAAATCCCATCTATAAAGGTTTTTTATTTATCATATAAAAAACTTTTGCACTTTTTATCCATCCAGGGCGCAGGTGGGCCCATAGGGGCGCCATTCATCCAGTGGTGCAGAAGCATCGTACTGTGCGGCCCAATGCTCAGGCAGCGGAGCGGTTGGGTAGCTTTCAGACACTCTGCATCATATGTATCAGTGTGAATGGTGCTCTATGCAAGCCTAGTGTATGCATGGCAGGTCGCCTCCCACATTTTGCTGGTAGAGGCGACTCATCAGCCAGCAGCTGGGCTTGCTCCACAATGGGCTCTGACTGCGTCCTGTAAGTGCTTTTGGTTTTCTGTCTTTGGCATGGATGGTGAGTTTTTCTGATGCTGCTTTTTTTTCTAGTAGTTTTTGTATAATTTTGTTAGGACTGGTGAGCATGGGATCCTTGATCGTGGGTCATCAGCTTAAATGTCTTGGGCCAACACATGAACCAAAATCCCATCTATAAAGGTTTTTTATTTATCATATAAAAAACTTTTGCACTTTTTTATCCATCCAGGGCGCAGGTGGGCCCATAGGGGCGCCATTCATCCAGTGGTGCAGAAGCATCGTACTGTGCGGCCCAATGCTCAGGCAGCGGAGCGGTTGGGTAGCTTTCAGACACTCTGCATCATATGTATCAGTGTGAATGGTGCTCTATGCAAGCCTAGTGTATGCATGGCAGGTCGCCTCCCACATTTTGCTGGTAGAGGCGACTCATCAGCCAGCAGCTGGGCTGCTCCACAATGGGCTCTGACTGCGTCCTGTAAGTGCTTTTGGTTTTCTGTCTTTGGCATGGATGGTGAGTTTTTCTGATGCGCTTTTTTTCTAGTAGTTTTTGTATAATTTTGTTAGGACTGGTGAGCATGGGATCCCTTGATCGTGGGTCATCAGCTTAAATGTCTTGGGCCAACACATGAACCAAAATCCCATCTATAAAGGTTTTTATTTATCATATAAAAAACTTTTGCACTTTTTTATCCATCCAGGGCGCAGGTGGGCCCATAGGGGCGCCATTCATCCAGTGGTGCAGAAGCATCGTACTGTGCGGCCCAATGCTCAGGCAGCGGAGCGGTTGGGTAGCTTTCAGACACTCTGCATCATATGTATCAGTGTGAATGGTGCTCTATGCAAGCCTAGTGTATGCATGGCAGGTCGCCTCCCACATTTTGCTGGTAGAGGCGACTCATCAGCCAGCAGCTGGGCTTGCTCCACAATTGGGCTGACTGCGTCCTGTAAGTGCTTTTGGTTTTCTGTCTTTGGCATGGATGGTGAGTTTTTCTGATGCTGCTTTTTTTCTAGTAGTTTTTGTATAATTTTGTTAGGACTGGTGAGCATGGGATCCCTTGATCGTGGGTCATCAGCTTAAATGTCTTGGGCCAACACATGAACCAAAATCCCATCTATAAAGGTTTTTTATTTATCATATAAAAACTTTTGCACTTTTTTATCCATCCAGGGCGCAGGTGGGCCCATAGGGCGCCATTCATCAGTGGTGCAGAAGCATCGTACTGTGCGGCCCAATGCTCAGGCAGCGAGCGTTGGGTAGCTTCAGACACTCTGCATCATATGTATCAGTGTGAATGGTGCTCTATGCAAGCCTAGTGTATGCATGGCAGGTCGCCTCCCACATTTTGCTGGTAGAGGCGACTCATCAGCCAGCAGCTGGGCTTGCTCCACAATTGGGCTCTGACTGCGTCCTGTAAGTGCTTTTGGTTTTCTGTCTTTGGCATGGATGGTGATTTTTCTGATGCTGCTTTTTTTCTAGTAGTTTTGTATAATTTTGTTAGGACTGGTGAGCATGGATCCCTTGATCGTGGGTCATCAGCTTAAATGTCTTGGGCCAACACATGAACCAAAATCCCATCTATAAGGTTTTTTATTTATCATATAAAAAACTTTTGCACTTTTTTATCCATCCAGGGCGCAGGTGGGCCCATAGGGGCGCCATTCATCCAGTGGTGCAGAAGCATCGTACTGTGGGCCCAATGCTCAGGCAGCGGAGCGGTTGGTAGCTTTCAGACACTCTGCATCATATGTATCAGTGTGAATGGTGCTCTATGCAAGCCTAGTGTATGCATGGCAGGTCGCCTCCCACATTTTGCTGTAGAGGCGACTCATCAGCCAGCAGCTGGGCTTGCTCCACAATTGGGTCTGACTGCGTCCCTTTTTTTTTGTCTTTGGCATGGATGGTGAGTTTTTCTGATGCTGCTTTTTTTCTAGTAGTTTTTGTATAATTTTGTTAGGACTGGTGAGCATGGGATCCCTTGATCGTGGGTCATCAGCTTAAATGTCTTGGGCCAACACATGAACCAAAATCCCATCTATAAAGGTTTTTTATTTATCATATAAAAAACTTTTGCACTTTTTTATCCATCCAGGGCGCAGGTGGGCCCATAGGGGCGCCATTCATCCAGTGGTGCAGAAGCATCGTACTGTGCGGCCCAATGCTCAGGCAGCGGAGCGGTTGGGTAGCTTTCAGACACTCTGCATCATATGTATCAGTGTGAATGGTGCTCTATGCAAGCCTAGTGTATGCATGGCAGGTCGCCTCCCACATTTTGCTGGTAGAGGCGACTCATCAGCCAGCAGCTGGGCTTGCTCCACAATTGGGCTCTGACTGCGTCCTGTAAGTGCTTTTGGTTTTCTGTCTTTGGCATGGATGGTGAGTTTTTCTGATGCTGCTTTTTTTCTAGTAGTGTTTGTATAATTTTGTTAGGACTGGTGAGCATGGGATCCCTTGATCGTGGGTCATCAGCTTAAATGTCTTGGGCCAACACATGAACCAAAATCCCATCTATAAAGGTTTTTTATTTATCATATAAAAAACTTTTGCACTTTTTTATCCATCCAGGGCGCAGGTGGGCCCATAGGGGCGCCATTCATCCAGTGGTGCAGAAGCATCGTACTGTGCGGCCCAATGCTCAGGCAGCGGAGCGGTTGGGTAGCTTTCAGACACTCTGCATCATATGTATCAGTGTGAATGGTGCTCTATGCAAGCCTAGTGTATGCATGGCAGGTCGCCTCCCACATTTTGCTGGTAGAGGCGACTCATCAGCCAGCAGCTGGGCTTGCTCCACAATTGGGCTCTGACTGCGTCCTGTAAGTGCTTTTGGTTTTCTGTCTTTGGCATGGATGGTGAGTTTTTCTGATGCTGCTTTTTTTCTAGTAGTTTTTGTATAATTTTGTTAGGACTGGTGAGCATGGGATCCCTTGATCGTGGGTCATCAGCTTAAATGTCTTGGGCCAACACATGAACCAAAATCCCATCTATAAAGGTTTTTTATTTATCATATAAAAAACTTTTGCACTTTTTTATCCATCTAGGGCGCAGGTGGGCCCATAGGGGCGCCATTCATCCAGTGGTGCAGAAGCATCGTACTGTGCGGCCCAATGCTCAGGCAGCGGAGCGGTTGGGTAGCTTTCAGACACTCTGCATCATATGTATCAGTGTGAATGGTGCTCTATGCAAGCCTAGTGTATGCATGGCAGGTCGCCTCCCACATTTTGCTGGTAGAGGCGACTCATCAGCCAGCAGCTGGGCTTGCTCCACAATTGGGCTCTGACTGCGTCCTGTAAGTGCTTTTGGTTTTCTGTCTTTGGCATGGATGGTGAGTTTTTCTGATGCTGCTTTTTTTCTAGTAGTGTTTGTATAATTTTGTTAGGACTGGTGAGCATGGGATCCCTTGATCGTGGGTCATCAGCTTAAATGTCTTGGGCCAACACATGAACCAAAATCCCATCTATAAAGGTTTTTTATTTATCATATAAAAAACTTTTGCACTTTTTTATCCATCCAGGGCGCAGGTGGGCCCATAGGGGCGCCATTCATCCAGTGGTGCAGAAGCATCGTACTGTGCGGCCCAATGCTCAGGCAGCGGAGCGGTTGGGTAGCTTTCAGACACTCTGCATCATATGTATCAGTGTGAATGGTGCTCTATGCAAGCCTAGTGTATGCATGGCAGGTCGCCTCCCACATTTTGCTGGTAGAGGCGACTCATCAGCCAGCAGCTGGGCTTGCTCCACAATTGGGCTCTGACTGCGTCCTGTAAGTGCTTTTGGTTTTCTGTCTTTGGCATGGATGGTGTATTGTGCCTCCACCCTAAATTGGATTGGAGCGCTGCGTGCAGAGCTCAGTTAGGTCGGTTTCACACCACGGTTTATCTGATCCGGGGCTGTCCGGTTTAAACAATTTTTCTGGTTTCACTAAAGTATGGGTTATATTGAACTGCAGTATTCGGGCTACTCGCTGCTTCTGAGTACTTCTGTGTACTCGGGAGTAGCGAGTAGTCTTAAAACTTTCGTTGTGTATCTAAAGATACACTGTGAAAGTAGCCTAAAAGTCATTAAAAAATAATAAACTTACATGCTCACCTTCCGACGCCTGCATCGGGACCGGCAGAGAGGATATCCAATCGCTGGACAAGGACCTGTCACTACCAGCCAATCAGATGGCCGGTAGCGATCTGGCCAATCAGATGGCACCACATCACAACCACGTGATCGCTAGCGGCCACCTGATTGGCCAATTTGCAAGGTCCTAGATGTACTATCAGGACTCTGCAAACTGGCCAATCAGAAGGCCGCTAGCGATGACGTAGTTGTGACGTGGGTACACCTGATTGGCCAGATCGCTACCGGCCATCTGATTGGCTGGTAGTAACAGGTCCTTGTCCAGTGATCGGATGTCTTCTCTGCCGCTCCCGGTGCAGGCGTCGGACAGGTGAGTATGTAAGTTTATTATTTTTTAACAACTTTTATTCACTTTTAGAGTACTTTCTACACTGCGAGAGTATTCTTACTCGCAACGATTGCGAGTACCGATACCTACTCGTTGCGAGTACGAATATTAAGGTACTCGCTCATTCCTACTCATTATTAATTTAGTTTATAAAGTCCATCTCATGAAAAAAGGTTCTCTGTGAGCCGACACATTATGGGTAAATAGTCTGTAATACATTGGAGGCATGCCTTTTTTATTTTATGAGGTATCTATCCTTGAGTAATATTGCCCAGTTGGATTTTGGGTTCATTATCATCTTTGTGGCTTTTTTCACCCATTTTTTCAGTTACCGTATGTTTTTGGCATATGCTGCTCCTTTCACATCTAATGCAGGGCTGCGTTTTGCTTCATTTGCTTTCTATGCATTTTTACCACTAAAAATGCATCAAAATGCACGTGTTTTTGCTCCTATTGATTTTAATGGAAACGAATGTATAAATGCATAAACGTTTTCACAAGAAACGTCTTGCTCTGCTTTTGCAAAAATGCATGCGTTTTTACATGCGTTTCCATTAAAATCAATGGGCACAAAAATGCATGCGTTTTGATGCATTTTTAGCGGTAAAAACGCATAGAAACGCAAATAAAGCAAAACACAGCCCTGTATTAGATGTAAAAGAGGCCATAGTGTTTATTGGGTAGGGTCACATTACAGACATGAATTGCATTCACCGCATCCGGATCCGGATGCGGTGAACGCAATGCCGATCACACACATTTTGTGACCAAAATGTGTGCTGAATACCGCTGTGCAGTAACCGGATGGCTCAGGATGTGTAATCCTGAGCCATCCGGTAACTGCATAGGTTGCTGATCCCGGCTATTGCCGGGATAAGCAAACTGTACTATGAGTATTAAATAGTTAAAATAACTAACCAAAGTAATGTTTCAGGTCTATAGGGGGGTCTTAGACCCCCATATAGACCGGCCGCCCACTCCGGTGGGCTGCTACTACAATATCCCCGATGGCACGGGCTCCTTGGAGCTCCGTGCAAGTTCCCACAACTCCCGCCCCCCGTATCTGTACAGAGGGGTGCCTGCACCCCTCTGTTAGAATTATCCCTAAATGTGGCATACACAGATTAGTTATAGTAATAAAGGTCGATAGTTACGTCATTCTTCATATTTTATCAGCATCCATCTATGGGCGGGGCTTTGTTCTTCTGCCGCCGCCCATGGAATGATGATGGCCGCCTCCTGTGGCCTTCTCCCTGTCTTTTCAGGGCGGCCGCGTCATGAAAGGGGCGGGGCTACGGTCGCGTCATACCGTAGCCCCGCCCCTTTCATGACGCGGCGGCCCTGAAAAGACAGGGAGAAGGCCACAGGAGGCGGCCATCATCATTCCATGGGCGGCGGCAGAAGAACAAAGCCCCGCCCATAGATGGATGCTGAAGAACTATGAAGAATGACGTAACTATTGACCTTTATTACTATAACTAATCTGTGTATGCCACATTTAGGGATAATTCTAACAGAGGGGTGCAGGCACCCCTCTGTACAGATACGGGGGGCGGGAGTTGTGGGAACTTGCACGGAGCTCCAAGGAGCCCGTGCCATCGGGGATATTGTAGTAGCAGCCCACCGGAGTGGGCGGCTGGTCTATAGGGGCGTCTAAGACCCCTCTATAGACCTGAAACATTACTTTGGTTAGTTATTTTAACTATTTAATACTCATAGGACAGTTTGCTGATCCCGGCAATAGCCGGGATCAGCAACCTATGCAGTTACCGGATGGCTCAGGATTACACATCCTGAGCCATCCGGTTACTGCACAGCGGTACAGGGAACCGCTGCGAAAACTGCTGCCTGCATGATTTTTAACGCAGGCAGCAGTGCCGGATCCGGTGTTTTGCATAGGCTCCTATGAGGAGCGTTTCCTGGTCCGGTTTTGAGCTTTTTGAAAGCTCAAAACCGGATCAGGATTTTGTAAAAAAAACGGGAATGTGACCCTACCCATTGTGAATTTTGTCATCTGTACTTTATTGTTTCAATTTTCATTTAAAATTCTCTCTTCTTCATATCTTCTCCCTCTCAATAATTTTTAGGTGCTCAATGTATTTTGTATTATCTATTTTTTATTTTAGAGGTTATGTTTCACCCTATGCTATTATATCATGATGACAATTTATGGTCTACTGATCAGTGAGCCAAGCTGCATCTGATTAACGCAGCTGCTCATGATTGGCTTCTGAAGGTCACTTCATACGCTAGGATATAGGTGAACGATATCATTATCTATGTCACGTGACTGCGATCCTTCCGACATCGTTAGTGCATTGTCACACGCAAGGATATCGTTAACGATCTTAAATTTGGCAATGCTCCAGCTATTTGGAGCAGATCGTTTGAACGATTTTACAAAGCGGCAGGAATAGAGGAAATATGAACGACATTGTCCAAAAAGGTGTCACACTGAACGATGTTGCTGCTTCTCAGGACGTTAATTGGACGATGAATGATAGATTTGAGGTTCGGATCTCAAATTTTGGATGAACGTTCCAACAGTTTTTCCTTCCTACATCGTTTGTTTACACGCAACGACGCACTAACAATATCGTTTGAATGTTCACAAATCTGTGACGTTTCAATGATATTTTTAACGATATCCTACCGTGTGAAGCGGCTTCTAAGGCCGCTTTACACACACCAACTTATCTGTCCAACTTCTGAACAACTTACTCGTTGCAGTGAAATCATGGACACATTGTTCCATTTGTACACAGCCACAAAATGGAGCAATGTGTCCATGATTTCACTGCAACCAGTAAGTTGGTCAGAAGTTGGACAGATAAGTTGGTGTGTGTAAAGTGGCCTTTAGACTTATAAGCACTTGCTGTTACATACACTCTCAGGCTTGAAAAAGCACTTTATTGTCCAAAAGCCGTTGCCAGGCATGGTGCTTCTGCTTTGAACACCTTTGCCTGCATATCCTGCATTACTCATACTGTATACATGGGAACACTGCTGTGGATTGAATAAATAGATTTACATTTATCCTGGAAGCTTGACCTCCCTTATCTTCATTGCATTGCACCTAGGTGGTTTCAGGATGCCCATGAAGGCACACCAGATCCACATGGTGAGCTGATGACTTTCCTTGATTTCTACATCATCTGTACTCAGAGATATCACTGTGTAATCGTGCTGTTACATAGGACTGCAGGTGACATCTACTATAGTATCTGTACTTAAATAGTTATCACTGTGTTATATGTGTGGTTGCCTTTTTTAGTGGGTGGGAAAGCAGTATATAAACCTTGTGGTTTGAGCCACTGACTTTTTTTTTACCTTAACAACACCTCAGTCACAATAACTCCCCAAAATATGAGAAATAAAAAAATGATCAAATCTATTATAATAAAACCCTAAGGCTACTTCGTCAGGATGTAACGGTATGCTACTTCACATCCTGGTGAAGTAGCCTCTACACCCACTGTGGGTGTTCTAATATGGCCGCCCGCACACGCCATATTAGAACACCAAAGTGATGGCATGCTACTATGGCGGCTGCTGCCCGCTGCACACTCTCCCCGGCCGCTGCCAGCAGTCCACCCAGTCCCCCCTCCCACACTCACCAGACGCCGCAAACCCGCCAGCTATCCTCCCCACTGCCGCTCAGCTGAGGCTTGCAGGACCTGAGATGATGTCACTGGTATGGGCGGGGCTATATCACATGACTGTGACATCATCACAGGCACTTTCCAGGTGATTGCTGCAGTGTCAGCATAGGAGACATCATACGAGCGGATCACTGCAGTCGAATCCTGCTTCTGCGCATGCGCGCGTGCGCGCTCCCCACACATCACGTCGCGGCGCTCGACTCTAATTTAGTGCTCGCGCCGGTGGCTGCCTTCCCTGCGCGAGCTTGATTCAGTTGGAAAGCCCACGCCATTCACTCGAAAGCCCGCGCCTTGCTGTTCATAACTGCACATCGCAATTAACCCTTTGAATTGGGGGTGTATGATTAGAGGGGGGGCTGTAAATGATGGGTGAATTATTGGTCTGTATGGGGGTTGTATGGATAGATGGGGGGGTCTTATATACATAGATGGGGGCACAGTCGCAATTAACCCTTTAGGCTTCTGTACTAGGGGGGTTTGTATGGATAGATGGGGGGGTCTGTATATACATAGATGGGGGGCACATCGCAATTAACCCTTTAGGAATTGGGGGGGGTTTGTATGGATAGATGGGGGGTCTGTATATAGATAGATGGGGGGCTTTCTGGGGTAGGGTCCCTTACTTTTTTTTTTATTAGGTCTGGGTCTTACTAGGGGGGGGGGTGTATGGATAGATGGAGGGGTCTGTATATAGATAGACGCGGTGGCTTTCTGGTGTAGGGTGGGCTATGTATGGATAGATGGGGGGTCTTTGTATGGAAACATGGGGGGCTTACTGGGGGGTCTGTGTACGGATAGATGGGGGGCTTACTGGGGGTAGGCTGTACGGATAGATGGGGAGCTTACTGGGGGGTCTCTATTGATAGGTGGGCGGCTTACTGGGGGGCGGTACGGATAGGATGGGGGCTTACTGGGGGGGGCTGTGATAGATAGATGGGGAGCTTAGGAAAGAGGGGGGCTTACTGGGAATCTCTATGGAAAGATGGGGGTCTTACTGGGGGCTGTACGCATAGAAGGGAGCTTACTGGGTGGTCGCTATGGATTGATGGGGCTGTACGCATAGAAGGGAGCTTACTGGGGGGTCGCTATGGATAGATGGGGCTTATTGGGGGGGGTGTACGGATAGATGGGGAGCTTACTGGGGGGTCTCTATGGATAGGTGCGGGGCTTACTGGGGGGGCTGTACGGATAGATAGGGAGCTTACTGGGGGGTCTCTATGGATAGATGGGCGGCTTACTGGGTGGGGGGTGTACGGATAGATGGGGAGCTTACTGGGGGGTTTGTATGGATAGATGGGGGGCTTGCTGGGGGGGCTGTACAGATAGATGGGGGGGCTGTTTGCAGTGATGCCAACACACGTGCTGTAGTCAGTACTTTTTGTTCACCTCTGCTTCGTCTACAACACTGAATCATTCGGGTTCCCCATTACATTTACTACCCAACTATTCTCACGGACTCACGACATCAGTGGCCTTTGTTTGTTGACCAGCACTGAGCGCGGTTCATAAGCTCCCTAAGGGCTCAAACAGACCGCGACTTGATTTCACGCATGAAGTCCCGCTCTGAACTTAGTACCTGAAAAGGAAGCTTCGTACTTACCTATCGGCGCCGCCCCCATAACCCGGCCTGTCCTCGTGCGCTGCCCTCTCCCAAGAGTTCCTGCGCTGAGAGTCCCGTCACGCAGCGCACGAAGACAGGCCTGGTTACGGGGGAGGCGCCGACAGGTAAGTACGAGCTTCCTTTTCAGGTACTAAGTTCAGAGCGGGACTTCATGCGTGAAATCAAGTAGCCGGTCTGTTTGAGCCCTTAGGGAGCTTATGAACCGCGCTCAGTGCTGGTCAACAAACAAAGGCCGCTGACGTCGTGAGTCCGTGAGAATAGTTGGGTAGTAAATGTAATGGGGAACCCGAATGATTCAGTGTTGTAGACGGAAGCAGAGGTTAACAAAAAGTACTGACTACAGCACGTGTGTTGGCATCACTGCAAACAGCCCCCCCATCTATCCGTATAGCCCCCCCAGCAAGCCCCCCATCTATCCATACAGACCCCCCAGTAAGCTCCCTCATCTATCGTACAGCCCCCCATCTATCCATACAGATCCCCCAGTAAGCTTCCCTATCTATCCGTACAGCCCCCATCTATCCATAGAGATCCCCAGTAAGCTCCCCATCTATGCGATCAGGCCCCCATCTATCCATACAGTCCCCGAGTAAGCTCTCCATCTACCCGTACACCCCCCCCAGTAAGGCCTCATCTATCCATAGTGACCCCCCAGTAAGCTGCCTTCTATGCGTACAGCCCCATCTATCCATAGCGACCCCCAGTAAGCTCCCTTCTATGCGTACAGCCCCATCTGTCCATTGCGACCCCCCAGTAAGCTCCCTTCTATGCGTACAGCCCATCTATCCATAGCGACCCCAGTAAGCTCCCTTCTATGCGTACGCCCATTTACCATAGAGACCCCCCAGTAAGCTCCCTATCTATCCATACAGCCCCCCACAGTAAGCCCCGCACCTATCCATAGAGACCCCCCAGTAAGATCCCCATCTATCCGTACAGCCCCCCCCAGTAAGTCCCCATCTATCCAGAGACCCACGCAGTAAGCTCCCCATCTATCTGTACACAGCCCCCCCCCAGTAAGCCCCCCATCTTTCCTAAGCTCCCCCATCTATCTGTACACAGCCCCCCCAGTAAGCTCCCCATCTATCCGTACAGCCTCCCCCCAGTAAGCCCCCCATCTATCCGTACACAGACCCCCCCAGTAGGCCCCCCATGTTTCCATACAAAGACCCCCATTTATCCGTACGTAGCCCACCCTACCCCAGAAAGCCACCGCGTCTATCTATATACAGACCCTCCATCTATCCATACACACCCCCCCCCTAGTAAGACCCAGACCTAATTAAAAAAAAAACGTAAAGGGACCCTACCCCAGAAAGCCCCCCATCTATCTATATACAGACCCCCCATCTATCCATACAAACCCCCCCCCAGTACAGAAGCCTAAAGGGTTAATTGCGATGTGCCCCCCATCTATGTATATACAGACTCCCCCATCTATCCATACAAACCCCCCCCAATTCCTAAAGGGTTAATTGCGATGTGCCCCCCATCTATGTATATACAGACCCCCCATCTATCCATACAAACCCCCCTGTACAGAAGCCTAAAGGGTTAATTGCGATGTGCCCCCCATCTATGTATATACAGACCCCCCATCTATCCATACAACACCCCCCCAGTACAGAAGCATAAAGGGTTAATTGCGATGTGCCCCCCATCTATGTATATACAGACCCCCCCCATCTATCCATACAAACCCCCCCCAGTACAGAAGCCTAAAGGGTTAATTGCGATGTGCCCCCCATCTATGTATATACAGACCCCCCCCATCTATCCATACAAACCCCCCCCCCAATTCCTAAAGGGTTAATTGCGATGTGCAGTTCTGAACAGCAAGGCGCGGGCTTTCCGAGTGAATGGCGCGGGCTTTCCAACTGAATCAAGCTCGTGCAGGGAAGGCAGCCACCGACGCGAGCACTAAATTAGAGTCGAGCGATGTGCGGGGAGCGCGCATGCGCGCATGCGCAAAAGCAGGATTCGACTGCAGTGATCCGCTCGTGACATCATGGAGCTGTCTGACATCAGACTTGTCCTCATCAGTGATTCTCTGGCTCCGGCCTGTGCTGAGATCCTGCGATCACAGGGGAATATAGAAGTGACAGAGGACCCCTGACTGAGCCCCCAGGAGCTGATATCCAGGATACAGGTGAGAGGAGGTTGCACAGGAGCAATGCTCTGCAGAGAGGAGAAGGCTGCATAGGAGCAATGCTTTGCAGAGAGGAGGAGGCTGCACAGGAGCAATGCTTTGCAGAGAGAAGGAGGCTGCACAGGAGCAATGCTCTGCAGAGAGGAGGCTGCACAGGAGCATTGCTCTGCAGAGAGGAGGAGGCTGCACAGGAGCATTGCTCTGCAGAGAGGAGGAGGCTGCACAGGAGCAATGCTCTGCATGAGAGAGGAGGCTGCACAGGAGCATTGCTCTGCAGAGAGGAGGAGGCTGCACAGGAGCATTGCTCTGCAGAGAGGAGGAGGCTGCACAGGAGCATTGCCTGCAGAGAGGAGGAGGCTGCACAGGAGCAATGCTCTGTAGAGAGGGGAGGCTGCACAGGAGCAATGCTCTGCATGAGGGGAGGCTACACAGGAGCAATGCTCTGCATGAGGGAAGGCTGCAGGAGCATGCTGGCTGAGGGGAGGTGCACGGAGCAATGCTGTGCATGAGGGGAGGCTGCACGGGAGCAATGCTGCATGAGGGGAGGCTGCACGGAGCAATGCTGTGCATGAGGGGAGGCTGCACAGGAGCAATGCTGTGAGCAGGTGCAGAGTGCTTGCAGAGGAGAGGCTGCACGGGCATGCGCGGGAGTGCCGGTGTTGATGAGGCAGGAGGCTGCACGGAGCAGTGCTGTGCATGAGGGAGGCTGCACGGGAGCAGTGCTGTGCATGAGGGACGCACGGAGATGCTGTGCAGAGGGAGGCTGCATGGGCATGCTGTGCAGGAGGGGAGGCTGCACGGAGCATGCTGGCAGAGGGGAGGCTGCAGGAGCATGCTGTGCAGAGGGAGGCTGCACGGAGCAGTGCTGTGCATGCGAGGCTGCAGGGAGCAGTGCTGTGCAGCAGGGAGCAGTGCGGATGTGCAGGCAGAGGGAGGCTGCACGGGAGCAGTGCTGTGCAGGAGGGGAGGCTGCACGGGAGCAGTGCTGTGCAGGAGGGGAGGCTGCACAGGAGCAGTGCTGTGCAGGAGGGAGGCTGCACGGGAGCAGTGCTGTGCAGGAGGGGAGGCTGCACGGGAGCAGTGCTGTGCAGGAGGGGAGGCTGCACGGGAGCAGTGCTGTGCAGGAGGGGAGGCTGTACGGGAGCAGTGCTGTGCAAGGATGGGGAGGCTGCATGGAGAGCAGTGCTGTGCAGGAGGGGAGGCTGCAAGGGAGCATTGCTGTGCATGATGGGAGGCTGCACAGGGGCAGTGCTGTGCATGAGGGGAGGCTGTACAGGGGCAATGCTGTGCTTGAGGGGAGGCTGCACAAGGGCAATGCTGTGCTTGAGGGGAGGCTGCACAGGGGCAATGCTGTGCAGAAGGGTTGGTTACACTTTAAAGATGGTTTCTGCAGTCTAAAATCTCCGATCAGACACAGGAGTGATAGTCTCCAGAATGTATGGTTTATTAGTGCACACTGAGCAGTGAGTTGTGTGGATGTGCTGTGTGTGGTGCAATGCTCTGCAGTCACAGGGCCAGCTGATGGGAAAACTCATTCATTGCAAAGTCTGATGCAAGAGAAGCAAAAAGTGTCAGGAGAGAAGGGAGGAGGAAGGACAGAGGTGTCCTCAATAGGAGGAAGGAACACACCGAGAACAAGTTGGTACTGGAGCCCATCCTCTGCCCTGACACACACACTACACTCTGCCACACACTACACTCTGCCACACACTACACACTGCCACATACCTCCATGCACTGTCCGCTATACTTACGACCGGCGCCTGGATCCTCAGTCCTCCGTTCCGCCGACATGTCGCCGCCCCCGGAGGACTGGATCCAATATGGCGTCCGTGAAGTCTTGCGAGAGTTCCCGGACGCCATTTTGGAAGAAACATGTCGCTCGGATGGAGGAGTGGAGCCAAGATGCTGAGGACGGTGGAGCGAAGATGCGGCGGCGGGGAAGACGATGACCCGATGGTAAGTATGACAGGCAGAGTTCCTCCGTCCTCTGCTGACCACTCTGCCCGCCGCACTGCGCTGACCACTCTGCCCGCCGCACTCACTGCTAATCACTGAGCCACCGTACTCACTGCTAAACACTGATCCACCGTACAGTGCTAACCACTGAGCGACCATACTTTGCTAACCACTGAGCCACAGCGCAGTGCGAACCACTGAGCCACAGCTCAGTGCGAACCAGTGAGCTACAGCTCAGTGCGAACCAGTGAGCCACCGCGCAGTGCGGACCACTGAGCCACCGCGCAGTGCGGACCACTGAGCCACCACGCAGTGCGGACCACTGAGCCACCGCGCAGTGCAGACCACTTAGCCACCGCGCAGTGCGGACCACTGAGCCACCGTATACTCTGCTAACCACTGAGCTGCTGTACAGTGCTCCATCCTCCCTCACCCTGCCGCTTTGTCCTCCATCCTCCTCCTCCCACCGCTCTGTGCTCCATCCTCCCCCTGCCTGTGCTGTTCCATCCTCCTCCACCGCTTCCTCCTCTTTCCTTTGTCCTCCTCCCCTCTGCCCCTCCATCCTCCCCCTGCCTGTGCTGCTCCGGCTTCCCCCACCCCACCACTTCGTCCTCCATCCACCTCACCCCCACGACTCTGTGCTCTGGCCCCCCCTGCCGCTTCATCCTCCCCCTGCCTGTGCTGTTCCATCCTCCTCCACCGCTTCCTCCTCCTTCCTTTGTCCTCCTCCCCTCTGCCCCTCCATCCTCCCCCTGCCTGTGCTGCTCCGGCTTCCGCCACCCCACCACTTTGTCCTCCATCCACCTCACCCCACCGCTCTGTGCTCCGTCCTCCCCCTGTCTGTGCTGCTCCATCTTCCTCCACCGCTTCCTCCTCCTTCCTTTGTCCTCCTCTCCGCCACTCCATCCTCCCCTGCCTGTGCTGCTCCATCCTCCCCCACCCCACCGCTTCGTCCTCTGTCCTCCTCCCCCGCCGCTCTGTGCTCCGTCCTCCCCCTGCTGCTCTGTCCTCCCCCTTCTTGTGCCGCTCCATCTTCCCCCACCCCACCGCTTCCTCCTCCTTCCTTTATTCTCCTCCCCCCACCACTCCATCCTCCCCCTGCCTGTCCTGCTCTGGCCTCCCCCACCCCACCGCTTCCTCCTCCTTCCTTTGTCCTCCGCCACTCCATCCTCCGTCCTCCCCCTGCCTGTGCTGTTTCGGCCACCCCCACCCCACTGCTTCGTCCTTCATCCTCCTCTCCCCCGCCGCTCTGTGCTCTGTCCTCCCCCTGCCGCTCTGTCCTCCCCCTGCCGCTCTATCCTCCCCCACCCCACCGCTCCCTCCTCCATCATTTGTCCTCCTCACCTCCGCCATTCTATCCTCCGTCCTCCCCCTGCCTGTGCTGCTCCGTCCTCCCCCACCCCGCCGCTTCATCCTGTCCTCCTCCCCCCGCCGCTCTGTGCTCCATCCTCCCCCTGCTGCTCTGTCCTCCCCCTTCCTGTGCCGCTCCATCTTCCCCCCCACCCTCCTCTTCCTCCTCCTTCCTTTATCTTCCTCCCCCCTGCCACTCTGTCCTCCCCTGCCTGTGCTGCTCTGGCCTCCCCCACCCCACTGCTTCCTCCTCTTTCCTTTGTCCTCCGCCACTCCATCCTCCGTCCTCCCCCTGCCTGTGCTGCTCCAGCCACCCCCACCCCACCACTTCGTCCTTCATCCTCCTCTCCCCCGCCGCTCTGTGCTCTGTCCTCCCCCTGCCGCTCTGTTCTCCCCCTGCCGCTCTGTCCTCCCCCACCCCACTGCTCCCTCCTCCATCATTTGTCCTCCTCACCTCCGCCACTCTATCCTCCGTCCTCCCCCTGCCTGTGCTGCTCCATCCTCCCCCACCCCGCCACTTCATCCTGTCCTCCTCCCTCCCCGCAGCTCTGTGCTTCATCCTCCCCCTGCCGCTCCATCCTCCCCCTGCCTGTGCTGCTACGTCTTCCCACACCCCGCCGCTACCTCCTCTGTCCTCCATCCTCCTCCCCCCTGCTGCTCTGTTCTGCCTCCTCCCCCCTGCCACGCCGTCCTTTCTCTGCCGCTCCTTCTTCAAAGTTCCTCCCCTATGATGATGCCATATGGAGGGGAGGAGTCAGGGGTCACATGATCAGCTCAGGGAGGGATAGGGAATATGATGAAGTTGGTAGGTGGGCCCAGGATGTGCACCTTTCGATCCAAATTGGTCTGAGTGTGATTGGAGTCCTGCTTTGAGGAAATGGCCCTGCATGTCTGTGGTCCCGCTCCCTGCATGCCATGGCTTGCTGGGCTCCTCTGCTTCAGCGTGCTTATCACAGATGTCAAGCCAGTGATCCCCTGATAGTGGCCCTGATCATATATATCAGGATGGTTCCAAGATGATGGCCTTATATACCAGGATAGGGGTATATATACAAGGATGTGGCCAGACTGAGGGTCATATATTCCAGAATGGGAAAAGGGTGAGAACCATATATACCAGATTGGCACCATATCTACAGTGCTGGCCAAAAGTATTGACACCCCTGCAATTCTGGCAGATAATACTCAGTTTCCACTTGAAAATGATTGCAATCACAAATTCTTATGTATTATTATTTTCATTTAATTTGTCTTCAATGAAAAAAACAAAAAGAATTGTCCTAAAGCCAAATTGGATATAGTTCCACACCAAACATAAAAAAGGGGGTGGACAAAAGTATTGGCACTGTTAGAAAAAACATGTGATGCTTCTCTAATTTGTGTCATTAACAGCACCTGTAACTTACCTGTGGTACCTAACAGGTGTTGGCAATAACTAAATCACACTTGCAGCCAGTTGACATGGATTAAAGTTGACTCAACCTCTGTCCTGTGTCCTTGTGTGTACCACATTGAGCATAGAGAAAAGAAAGAAGACCAAAGAACTGTCTGAGGACTTGAGAAACCAAATTGTGAGGAAGCATGAGCAATCTCAAGGCTACAAGTCCATCTCCAAAGACCTGAATGTTCCTGTGTCTACCGTGCGCAGTGTCATCAAGAAGTTTAAAGCCCATGGCACTGTGGCTAATCTCCCTAGATGTGGACAAAAAAGAAAATTTGACAAGAGATTTCAACGCAAGATTGTGCGGATGATGGATACAGAACCTTGACTAACATCCAAACAAGTTCAAGCTGCCCTGCAGTCCGAGGGTACAACAGTGTCAACCCGTACTATCCATCGGCGTCTGAATGAAAAGGGACTGTATGGTAGGAGACACAGGAAGACCGCACTTCTTACCCCGAGACATAAAAAAGCCAGGCTGGAGTTTGCCAAAACTTACCTGAGAAAGCCTAAAACGTTTTGGAAGAATGTTCTCTCTTTTTGGGCAAAGGCATCAACATAGAGTTTAAAGGAGAAAAAAAAGAGGCATTCAAAGAAAAGAACACGGTCCCTACAGTCAAACATGGCGGAGGTTCCCTGATGTTTTGGGTCGCTTTGCTGCCTCTGGCACTGGACTGCTTGACTGTGTGCATGTCTTTATGAAGTCTGAAGACTACCAACAAATTTTGCAGCATAATGTAGGGCCCAGTGTGAGAAAGCTGGGTCTCCCTCAGAGGTCATGGGTCTTCCAGCAGGATAATGACCCAAAGCACACTTCAAAAAGCACTAGAAAATGGTTTGAGAGAAAGCACTGGAGACTTCTAAGGTGGCCAGCAATCAGTCTAGACCTGAATCCCATAGAACACCTGTGGAGAGATCTAAAAATCGCAGTTTGTAGAAGACACCCTTCAAATATCAGGGACCTGGAGCTGTTTGCCAAAGAAGAATGGTCTAAAATTCCAGCAGAGCATTGTAAGAAACTCATTGATGGTTACCGGAAGCGGTTGATCGCAGTTATTTTGGCTAAAGGTTGTGCAACCAAGTATTAGGCTGAGGGTGCCAATACTTTTGTCTGGCCCATTTTTGGAGTTTTGTCTGAAATTATCAATGTTTTGCTTTTTGTTTCATTCTCTTTTGTGTTTTTTCATTGAAGACAAATTAAATGAAGATGATAATACCAAAGAATTTGTGATTGCAATCATTTTCAGGAAGAAACTGAGCATTATCTGACAGAATTGCAGGGGTGTCAATACTTTTGGCCAACTCTGTAGTTGGAAGGAGCCAAGGTTCAGGGACATTAGAAAAAAATTGGGGAACATTACTGCACACCAGTGTGAGAAGCAATTCCCCCATAAAGTGCATCATGATCACATCTTTGGTTTCAAATCTTTTGTTGCTATTTTCTTACTCTAAAACCTAGGTAAGGGTATGTGCACATTGGAAGTTTTGTGAGCTGTTTTTTAGCGTTTTCCGCCGTTTTATGGGTTTTATGTAAATTTATGTTAATCCTAACCAGCAGTTGGATTAACATGCTAGTCTATGGATTTCAGAAAACACTGTTTACATTAGAATGTTTTTTTTTTTCTCCTTTCCACTTTCTTCACCGGTTTTCCACCGGTTTTCAAAGATTGAGCTTGTGACTTCTTTTGAACGTTTAGCCAGCGTATCAGAGCTTACAAGTGCACAAAAAACAGTCTTAAAAACGCCAAGAAAACCGCTGTATAAACGCTAATAAACCGCACACAAAACGTTAAAAAAACGCTAAAAAAACGATGAAGTCTGCTGAGGTCAGGAATTTGAGCTCCTGAAATTCTACACCGGTTTTCTGACGGTCTGCAATGATGCAAAACCGTGCAATGTGCACATACCCTAAGGGTACCTTTACACGCCGCTACTGGCGGGTGGATACAACCAGCTACTTCACGTGCACGAGCACGCACAAACGGTTACCAACGGTAAACGCACCATCTTTACACGCCGCTACAAGGTGCGCTACGCTACGTTACATCTATCTCTGGATACACCGCCGGGTGTCTCAAGTCACCTTCTGTAGCTCATCTTACCTCATTTACACACAGCTACAACAAGCTAATATGGGCGGACCTGGTGCAGCAGGGACAGCACATAGGCGTGCCACAATTGTGGATTACGAGACGTCCGTACGCTGATAGGACAAAGCAAGAAACCCATGATTGGCCAGGCATCGCAGGAGGCTGTTTAATACATGACGCTCGAGCAATTGTGTAATGTGACTGGTCAGCTCCTTAAATATGCCTCCCTATGCAGCGACTACCAATCGTAACGCAGGAGCTTCCACCAATGATCGCTGAAGGGGGGCGGTATCCCGGAGCCTGTGTCACGTCCCAGCTACATACCAGGTACATTGCCTGGTGTCGACACATCCCTTCTGTTCCTTCTTTACACGCCGATACAGCTCGCTACAATCGCCTGTATAGCCACCTGTTTCCGGGCAGTGCTCGGAAACAGATGTATCTGTTGCCGGGTGCCTCCTACCGTCTTCACACGCCGCTACTACGGGGTATATTGCCGCTACAAGCTACATTTGTAGCCTGTAGCTGGTTGTATCCACCCGCCAGTAGCGGCGTGTAAAGGTACCCTTAGTCTTATGGTTAATTGTGTCATATAGTCCAAAACAATACGGTACATATTCCTGAAACTTATAAACAAGTGTTTACCTTCTAATGTATGTGAAGTGCTCTAAAATATTTATTAAGCTCAATCCATTATTTTAACACTTTCACCCTGAGCCTTTTTTGACCCTAATGACAAGACCATTTTTTGCAATTCTGATCATGGTCACTTTATGAGGTAATATCTGTGGAACGCTTTAAAAGATCCCAGTGATTCTGAGCTTTTTTTTCATTACATACTTGAATTCATGTTAGTGGTAAATTTAGGATGATAGTTTTTGTGTTTATTTGTAAAAAAAAAAAAATGGAAATTTGGTGAACATGTTAACAAATTTAGTGATTTTCAAACTTTGAATTTTTATACTGTTTAACAACTTGGGGTCCTTTCACATCAGCGGTTTTGCGCTGATCGCGGCAGTTGCGTTGAAAAAAACGCAACTGCTGCGATTACCGCATAACGGCTGCACTTGCGGTGTACTTGCGGCAAGCCCCATACAATGTATATGCGGGCTTGCGGCAGGTGCGGCAAGTGCGGTATCGGCACTTGCGGCAGGTGCGGCCGCGAAAAAAACCTGGTCAGCCGCGTTTTTTTTCGCTGCCGCAAGTGCCGATACCGCACTTGCCGCACCTGCCGCAAGCCCGCATATACATTGTATAGGACTTGCCGCAAGTACACCGCAAGTGCAGCCGTTATGCGGTAATCGCGGCAGTTGTGTTTTTTTCACCGCAACTGCCGCGATCAGCGCAAAACCGCTGATGTGAAAGGGGCCTTAAACTGGAGAGTTATGTCAAACAAAATAGTTACTAAATAGCATTTCCCACATGTCTACTTTACATCAGCACAATTTTGGAAACTTTTTTTGTTAGGAAGTTAAGGAGGTTTTTAAGTTTATCAGCAATTTCTTATTCTTTCAACAAAATTTACAAAGCCACATTTTTTAGGGAACACATCACATTTGAAGCAATTTTGAACGGCCTATATGACAGAAACTCTCAAAAGTGACACCATTCCAAAAACTGCCCACCCCAAGCTACTCAAATCCACATTCAAGAAGATTATTAACCCTTTAAGTGCTTCACAGGAACTAAAGCAATGTGGAAGGAAAGAAATAACATTCTACCTTTTCCAACAAAAATGTTACTTTAGCGTCAAATATTGCATTTTCACAAAGGTAAAAGCAGAAAATGGGCCCTTAAATGAGTTATGTCGTTTCTCCCAAGTAAGCAGATATCACACTGTTTTGGAGCATGGCAGGGCTTGAAATGGAAGGAGCAGCATTTGACACTTTAAGCCGAAAATTAGCTGGAATCGTTAGCTGACACCATGTCACGTTTGGAGAGCCCTGATGTGCCTAAATCATGGAAAACTCCACAAGTAACCCTATTTTGTAAACAAAACCCCACAAGGAACTTACCTAAATTGGTGGTGAGAACTTTGTACCCCCGGGTGCTTCATAGAATTTTAAAAAGTTGAACAGTGAAAGAGAAAAAGTCTCTTTTTTTTTTTCCACAAAAATGTTCTTTTAGCCTCAATTGTTTTAATTTTTACAGGTGCAAGAGGATAAAATGGATTCCGACATTTGTTGGGCAATTTATCCTGAGTATGCTGATACCTCTTATGTGGTAGAAAACCACTGTTTGGGCGCACAGCAGGGCTTTGAAGGGAGGGAGTGATATTTTGGAACACAGATTTTGATGAAATGGTCTGTGGGTGTCATATCCCGATTGGAGAACTCCTGATGTGCCTAAACAGCGGAAACTCCCCGCAAATGACCCCATTTTGGAAACTAGATGCACATGGAATTTATTTGGATGTGTGGTGAGCACCTTGAATCTCCAGGTACTTCACAGATTTTTATAACGTTGACCTATAAAAATGAAAATATGGAGGCTAAAAGAACATTTTTGTGGGGGAAAAAGGATTTTTTTCATTTTCACACAGGCAACATGATAAAATGGACTCCAAAATATGTTGGGAAAATACTTCTGAGTATGCTGATATTCCATATGTGTTGGGAAAACAATTTTTGGGTGCACTTCCTGGCTCGGAAAGCAAGAAGTAACATTATTGAGTGGGCACCTGGTAAGTGAACTTTAGGCAATTTGCCATCGCTGTGTTTTTCTCTCATTTTTGCAGTGATTTTGGCCTTGTTCACACATACTAATGCGTTTTTTTAACCCTTTGAAAAACTGATCAGTTTTTCTAAGGGTGCCAAATAGGCCATTTCCACACACCTGTGCTCTAAGTATTTAGCGGTTCTGCATACAGGCAGCACTTCATACAGCAGGCTGCCTAGTGTCCACTTTCCCTGAGCGCACAGGGAAACACTGCTAGCAGCGTTTCCCTGTGCGCTCGCCTTAAGCAGACACTAGGCAGCCTGCTGTATGAAGTGGTTACCACGATACACATCGGGTAACCAGGGGCTGCATCTGCTGAAAGCGCCCGCACACATGCACCTGCGCTTCTCTGCAAAAACCTAAGTATTTAGCGCAGAACCGCTAAATACTTAGAGCACAGGTGTGTGGACAAGGCCATGTTAATTCTGTTAGAGTATTTTGTTGAGATTTTCACCCATAGAATTTAATGTCAGCATGGAGACATGGGGATAAGTGGGTGCTTTCGTCCGCTGGCCAGGCCACCTTTAGACCAAGGCTCATCCCAACTGAACTCCCTAACTCCTTAATCATGGGGGGAACACTACTCAGACAGCATAGGCTGAGGGAATGACAATATCAAGACTTTATTGGATCCCCAACCGTCACAGGTGTATAAAACATAACCAAGCAAAATATAAAACGTAACAGGCAATAGAGTCTCACCCTTCTGCTGGCTCACTAGGGATTAGAATGTTCATTACTCGGGGATTCCAGGGCCACGTACTCCAATCCAGAAGCACGCAGGTTTTTCATCACAGCTCCAAAATACTCTGCAAATTCACAGCACCGTTCACACAGTAAGTATTTGTTGTGTATTTTGTGTGGATTTTGCACTGATGAAGTGGGTCTCCGCTGTATTTTTGGTCACCAGCACAGGTACAGCTGGCAGGTACGGGCTGTTACTTAACCCCAGCTGCCTAGTTTTACACAGCTTTTAAATAAAAATACAGTGAAATCCTTTTTTAAAAAAATATTTCTCTAAATAATGAAAAAAAATTGTGACTTTGCTGTATTTTTGGTTGCCAGGTAGGTATAAGTAGTCAGCTATGGGCTGTTGCCCACCCCCAGGTGCATAGTTATACCTGGCTGGTAATAAATATACAGCGGAGTCCTTTTTTAAAATATCTCTTGAAATAATTTAAAAAAAATGACATGGGGTTTCGCTATCTTTCTTACCCCCACTTACCTTCTGACATAATTCACAGTGGTCCCACGTCACTCAGTCACCTCTACTACATCCATAGACTGAGGCAAGGGAGCAAGTGTCCTCTTAGTGCTGTTTCTGGGGTCACACTGATACTGCACAGTATGGCAGTGATCTGATTGCCATGCAGTGCAACTGTCAGTGCTGCAGACCCAAGTCCCAGAGATCACATGATCTCTCAGGCTTGAGTCAGGTGACCATATGTTGCCATGGTAACCAGATGTTGCATGGCAACCTGATGATTGGCCAATTGCAATTACTTTATAATATGCCGATCACCATAGGGAGAGGTGAGTTTTCGTGTACTCGTCTCCCCAGACCCTAAGTGCTGTGATAAGAAAAAAATCGCAGCACATAGGGGATGACAGGGATCACACAGCGGAAAGCGATCGCTGTCCCTGCCTGTCACATCACTCAGCCTCGTCTCTTCCATGCAGGGAATGAGGCTGGGGAGGAGCAGGCGGAATGAGGCTTATTGGCAGCAGGCACAGGTGGCATGTGGTCAAAGTACTGGGTTGGCAGCAGACTCAGTCAGTTATAGATAATCACACCCAGTGGTATTATTTATGTGACTGAGTCTAATTTACTTTTTCATATTTTAAGAGGAATACGGCAGTGTAGTTAATGCATAACGAGTGATTGTTTCTTTATCAACTTATTCATGTGATGTACCAAGAGGCATTGATAAGAATTTATTTTTACCGACCATCTACCTCAGATGTTCCCTTTTCTTTCCTTCTTCCTTCTTTTAGTTTTGTATCCCTTCTCTCCTCCCGTTATTCTTACTACGGATTCTGCTATTCTATTTTTTGGTAACCTTATTTTATTATACATGTAGCCAAGACGCCGTTTCTTATTTCACTTATTTTTTTTCACCCAGAACGCACTCGTTGATAACCGCATGTTCCGGTATATACTTCCATGTTTTCCCCTTAAAGCACTTTGTTAGGTATGGAGGTTTGGTATCTTTTATTTTAACCAGAGTTTGGACTCTTCTGTTACATTTGAATTTGATTAATAATACTTGTAAAGAAAAGGACGGTATCTTTCTAAATTGTTCTGTTATGTCTAGATATACTATATTTTGTAAACCACTTCTGTAAAGTAACGAAATTTGTTTTTTCTATTGTATATAGAATAATACATTGCTGAAGAAGGCTTGTATGCCGAAACGTTCAATATATTGTCTGACCCGTGCTTCTGACTGCTGAACAAATAAAGAGATACTGAAATTCAAAAAAAAATTTTTCATGAGTCTCGTATGAGTGCGGAGGTTTATATAGAATAACAGTCAGTGGACAGTCACAGGACTGGAGGGGTATCAGACAAAGACAGCAGGCACAGGACTGGAGGGCCGGCGGGCACAGGAGACACGTGGGCATAGGAGGTGGGATGAGGCAGAGAGGCGGCGGGATCGCAGAGGCAATGATAAGTTGGAGAGTAATTTCATTGCCTGCTTATTACAATCACTGAGATTGGCTGTTCAAAATTGAACAGCTAATCACAGCAATCGTGGATGCATGTTGGGGAATCCATCCCCCCAGGAGGATGAGCTGTGGTATCCTCTGTATAGAATCACAAGATATCACAGCTCGATTCCCGATAGCGCGGCCATGGTGCTACATTTTCACAGTGAGGAACCCGTACGTCGCTGATCGGGAACAACTTGGCTCTTTGATGTACGGGTTCGTCTCCGGTCAGGAATGAGTTAGCGGTCTATGTCTAGACATATACACAAGTTAGGCTATGTTCACCTGTTATCATTTCTGTTTTAGCATCCATTTGTAAAATGCAAATACGTATCTGTTAATGGATCTATTGACTAAAATGTTGATGGATCTGTTCAAATTTGACATCTGTTATTGCCAAATCTATCAAACATATGTTTTTTTCTGATGCACAAGTATTCCGGCCTCCAGGAGTATTCTTGTGTAGATTCAGAAGGCATAATGGGAGTCTATAGGCAACAGATCTGTTAGCAAAGCATTCATTATGGATCTGTTAAACTACACTGCACATGCATGGAAACCATAAAACCATAAAAGATGTGCAAAGACTGATAAATGATGATAGAAAGATAGATGATAGTTATATAGAGAGATAGAAAGATAGAATAGATTGAGAGATAGATATATATATAGAAAGAATTGTAGATAGATTGATGGATACATGTAGATAAATACATGTCAAATTTAGATGCAAGTAGCAGCAACGTCTACAGTATGCTTACCATGATGGACCAGATGTTTTTTTTTTAATCATTGTGATAACCTGACACACTTCAGCAGAGAAACCTCCTGATCAGCCAGGTCCAGTTGTAATAATGTTTTCTTTATCAGGCAAATATCAAAAAATCCAATTCAAATTTTATGAATGTCTAAATAAAAAACTTGGACAAGAGGCAAAATGTAGCCCAGTTTACAATGTGAGTACTGTCATGTACAGCCTCTAATATCATGTCCACTGACTTGTCCTGCGGCCGCCAGTTTTAATGGACCACACTTTGCTGGTATCTACTTCTAGTCCATTATGTAGTTTAATTGTACTGCAACTAAGAGCAACTAAGGAGTTGTTCTGTGAGAAGAATTTCAAAGTCCTGGAGCAGCTCAGCCAGTCTGAACCCAACAGAATATCTTAGGAGACAGCTGAAATTCAATTTTTCTTAGTGACGGCACTGAAACTTCAAAGATCTGGAGAAATCTGTTTGGAAGAGTGGGCCAAAATCCAGCTACAGTGTGTCTAAGCTTGGACAAGAACTAAATGAAACATCAGACTCTGTAATTTCAAACAAAATTTTCTGTACCAAATATTAAATTCGGTTTTTCTATTATATCATTTACTGTATTTTTTGGACCATAAGACACACTTTTTTTCCCTAAATTGTGGGGGGAAAGTGGGTGTGCATCTTATGGTCCGAATATACGCCTATGCAGCTTAGAGGCTGTGCTGTACTGTCCTGTGCTGAAGGTGGGGGGCTTGGGAGCAGCTGGAGGAGGCTGGCGCAGGAAGCAGAAGCAGGCGGTGGTCACGTGCCCCCATTTCTACTGTAATATTCACTGCATCCCACTCTCCATCACCTCTCAGTACTGAAGCTGAGTGGTGGCAGAGGGTGGTGCACATTACAGTAGACTACGTGTACTGATTCCCCCATCCTATATATGTCACCCTATGCTGCCGCACACACTAAAATAATAAACAGTGTATAATACCTGTTCGACGCTCCCCTCATCTCTTCCTCTGCAACATCGATGTCTTGCTGTGTGAGCCAGTATCTAATCATGTGACCAGCACAGCACAGTGATGTCGTCGCTGCACATCCTGGTAACACGATCAGATGCCAGCACACACAAGAGGAGATCAATGCCACAGAGGTAGAAATGAGGGGAGCATCAGACAGGTAAGTTACACTGTTTATTATTTTAATGTGTGTAGCAGCTTGGGGACCTTATACAGTGATGGGAGATGCAATATCTAGCTAGCATCGCCGCCCCTGCAGCCGCAAGTGAGGACCGGGGGGGTTGCTATCTGCGCCACCGCCGCGCCACAGGTCTGTCTATGCAGCAGAGGGAGAGGCTGTGTCTTACCGCAGCCGGCGGCGCTCGTTGGGCAGGAAGACGCTGTATGGATATGGCGCCGCCCCCTTCTGCACAGCTTCTCTCCCTGCCAGCTTGCCGCCTGAGTTAAAGGGCTCACACTGTCCAATGGACGGTGCGGCCCTGGACATTATTCACATAACAGTGTCAGCAACAGATTTGCCCCCATAGCAGTTAATTAAAACCACATTTTTTACTTAATTTTTTTCCCCCTATTTTCCTCTAAAATCTGGTAGTGTCTTATAATCAGATGCTTCTTATAGTTCAAAAGATATGGTACTTTTCTCATTCAATAAAATGCAAATTAATTACAAAGAAAGCATACTATTTGATTTTCTGAGAGTTGTTTTCTTCATATTCTGTCACTCAAGGTACCTTTACACGCCGCTACAGCAGGGTGTAAACAACCGGGTGTTTCACGTGCACGAGCACGTACCAACGGTTACAAACGGTACCCGATACCGCCTTTACACGCCGCTACAAGGTGCTCTACAGAAGGTTTAATCTATCTCTGGATGCACCGCCGGGTGCCTCAAGTTACCTTCTGCAGAGCACCTTACCTCATTTACACGCCACTACAGAAGGTAATATGGGAGGACCTGGTGCATCAGGGACAACACATAGGCGTGCCAGAATTGTGGATTACGAGACGCTCGTACGATGATTGGACAATGCAATAGTATCATGATTGGCCAGCCAGCGCAGGAAGGCTGGCTAATACATGACGCTATTGCAAATGTGTAGTGTGAGTGGTCAGCTCCTTAAATATGCTGCCCTATGCAGCGACTACCAATCGTAACGCAGGAGCTTCCTCCAATGATCGCTGAAGGGGGGCGGTTGCACGGAGGTTGTGTCACGCCCCAGGGAGTTAACTCGGTGACGAAACAACCTTACCCTACCTTATTTAGACGCCACTACCATCGGGTTGAAATCAACCTGTTTTAGAGCACTGCTCTGAAACAGGTGTCGCAAGTGACGGGTGGCAACAACCTACTTTACACGCCGCTACCTCGGGTTGATTTGACGGTGCAAGATACATTTGTCTCATAAACCCGGTTGTTTCCACCCTGCTGTAGCGGCGTGTAAAGGTACCTTCACAGTTGCATTGTACCTATGAAAAAAATTACAGACCTCTCCATTTTTTGTAGGTGGGAAAACCTGCAAAATCAGCAGTACCAGTGAATTAAATAATTATTTTCCCAACTGTAGGTTTTAATTTATTCTAAAAGAACTCTTCAGATTTGTCAATATTATTTTTGTTTAATAATGAAAAGTTAAAAGGATGAAGAAATTAAATGTTAGATGCAGTAAATATAGATTAACACAGGATATCCTGTTTTTTTTGGTTTTCTACTATTTTACTATTGATAAGATGAAACATTTGTAATTACTTAATGCGGGAGTTATGTAACATAAGAAACATATTGTATGATGAAGTCTCTTGGTGTATTCGGTTTATGTCTTGATTGAATTTGTCCTTTTGCAGCTTTTAGAATAGCTTTCAAATTCCATATCTTTATTTTCTCTGTCCTTCTCTCTCATTGTGTAATGCTCTGCACTATACCAGTAATTGGAAAATGGAACAGAAAAGAAATCGAGGTAGACAACAAAGTATATACCTAAGTTAAAAAGTTTAATATAATTTCACCTTGAAAGTCTTTTTTAAAAAGTTAGGGAGGAGAAGAAAAAAAGTAACTAAAGTTTGTCATAGAAATGCTATTTGTAATAAAATATCCCAAAATTAAGACTCATTGTTGTAAAAAGTAACAAAATGTGACAATACTACTTGATTACTAAATTACTAAATGAGGTTACATTGTACGACATGTAACCCGAAAGAAAATTCTTTTTGAGTCTCAATGAGCTGAGACTTTGAAATGTTAGTTATTTTATTGATATAATGTATAATTACTCTGTACCTCCATCCCGAAATTGGACATACCCTATACATTCTGATTGCCGAAATGTTCTCGACCATGGATGTACGGGGTATGGAGTATGTCCTGGTGGTTTTGAGAGTACATAATCTGTGTTTGCATGATTGCTGCCAAGTATTTGGCTTATGTGAATACGAAAACCCATCTCTCTGCAGTCGTGTGCGATACAAACGCTGCCTTAGACTTTTTATCCCCTTAAATGCTGTCATCAATAGTGATTGTAGCATCTATGAGGCTGGGAAAGGAGTGTGTTCCTCTCCCAAATGATCGAGAGCCACACAATGTGATCACGGGGGCCTGATTGCTTCCTTGGCAACCCAAGGTTGTCGTCATGATGACCTCTGGGTCACCTAACTATGGAAAGCTTCTTATATAATGCAAGGAGGATGGTGTAAGAGGCGCTCGGTAAATGCAGCACTGACAGTTACAATGGCATGCATAAGATTGGACATCCCTCGTCAAAATTAATGTTATTGTGAAAAGTTAAGCAAGTTGAAGATGTAATTATCTCTATCCCATGCACTGCAGTGATGAGGGGCAATCACCCCAAAATGCACCGCCGGCCAAATGGGGCTCTGAACTGGTACAGTCATAATAAAAGGTTTAAAGGACTGTAGATATAATTCGAGGTTCCAGAGAAAAGCAATGGCTCGAGGTGGAGGAAGCGCTTGCCCCTCTTCCTCTCAGATACCTCTTCTTAATTCAGGCGGGTTTACGTCCTGGCGATCTCATATTAAACTCGCACACGAAAATTACGCTTAAAATATGGCAAGACTAGGTTAGTACTTTGGCCCCCCCTTGTCTCCACTAATTAAGCTTTCAGACATTCTCGCTCACTCTATGCCACACTCAGGACAGTTTGGGGGAGACCTAAAGTATTCCAACATCTCTGTGGATCAACTGGTGCAGGAGGGAGCGCTTCTCCCATTGTCCCAGCTACAACACATTCCGGGCTTGTCATCCTTAAATTTTGTTCATTACGGCTCCATTAATGCACTCTTAAAACGTCATAGTAAAAATACTAACTTATTCAGAAATTTAACAACTTATGAAATTCTTTGTGCCAAGACCTCTAGACCCAAGAAAATTTTTTCCACTATTTATCAAGTTTTAATCTCCTCTGACTGTAGTCTAAAAAGAGCGTATATCTCACATTGGGAGAGAGACTTGGGTTATGAATTCACGCCGGCCCAGATTCTTTACATATGTAAGCACTCCCATGGTTACTCTATGCAATAAGCTCTATCAAAGAGTATAGCAATAAAAAAAGATGCAGGTGATGGTATAAGATGAATAGAAATGGCTTGGCAGATGCTGGGGCAGCGGTGCTTTTGAGCATAGGGATAAAAATAACTTTTTTCTCCCTTTATTTTTTGTTCCTCTACAGTTCATAAAAATGGTAGTCAACTGACTACCATTTTGTTGTATTTTTGAAGAGTGATTTGTAAAACATTCACATACAGGAGTATCGAAAGTTTTCTAAAATGTAATTGTTTAATTCTATGGTAACAAATTTGCATATCTCCATAGGTGAGTATAAGGCCCCCTTCACACTGCATTTTTTGCACATCAGTGTAGATCCTTGAATTTCAAGGACCAGAATTACGGGCACTGATCTGTCCCAAAGGATGACAACTGATGTCTACGAATCAGTGTTATTCACTGATCCATCATCAGTACCAGAGATAGGGTTGGGAGAAGCTTTACCTTGCTTCTGAGCATGCTCAGTTTTACAGATCCATTTTTTTCACGGATCCGTCTCCATAGACCCACATGTTATTTCACACCGACAGATCCGTGTCTGTCCGCTTGAGTCCACTTTTTCAAAGCAGCCCAAAATTGCAACAGTCTCCGATTCTGGATACATGAAAAAAACTGACACAAACTGATCAGTGACACAACTGACACACACGGATGGCAATATAGGAACAATCTCTGCCCATAGGGATACATGGAAGGCTAAAACTGATCAGTGGTTATCAGTTTAAAAACGGATAGACACGGATCACAAAAAATGCAGTGTGAAGGCAGCCTAAGATTTTTTTTACCTAATCCTACCCCATTTAAATTCTTATTCATTTTTTTATTTACCGAAATGATAACATTTTGGGTGATTAGCTCAGCTTTTCATAAACTGTGAAATGATGATGTATTGACAATATTGTTGTTTTTGTTAATTATTATACCACTTATATGCTACTTTCTGTAATGATAACATATAAGTCAATGTTGTGTATTGTGCATTACAAAACTCTGAATTAGATTTCAATTGAGAAGGACTGGAAAAGAATATATTCATGTGAATTTAAAAACTATTAGATACTCATTTATCAACTTATCAACTAAACAACTAAAATGTAAATTATTATTGTTATTAGTATTAGTTTTCTACTAAGATATATAGTATTTTTAATTGATTTCTTTAATTGTTTTCAATTAACATTACATCTTTTATTATAGCAATGTAGCTGATTAATTTAATTCTCAGGCTATATCATGTCTGTCCAGATCTTGTCAAAACACTACACTCATCATGTCTTAGAGGCTTTCCTTGTCCCCAATGACCTTTTGTTCTATAATGTTTGAAAAATGTTCCGAGCTCACAATTTAAAAATGTTTTGTTTTTAATGTACTTGATTATTTTCCTCCAAAAAAGTCCCCTTCTATTAACTGCAAGGAGTAAACAATTATGTTGCATTTAGAATGTCTGCATTCAAAATATACAGGGTGGGCCATTTATATGGATGCACCTACACAAAATGGGAATGGTTGGTAATATCAACTTCCCTTTACCGGAACAATATACCCCCTGGACCAACAGGTGTTCTCAAAGAGTGCTTCTGCTCCCAACCTTTTTTATAACTTCCTGTTGGTGGCACATTAGTATTTGAGAGGGGGAAAAGTTTTCCAGTTGGGTGATGACCATGGCGGCCATTTTGAAGTTGGCCATTTTGGATTCAACTTAATTTTTTTCAATGGAAAGTGGGTCATGTGACACATAAACTTTATTGAGAATTTCATAAGAAAAACAATGGTATGCTTGGTTTTAACGTAACTTTATTCTTTCATGAGTTATTTACAAGTTTATGACCATTTATAAAATGTGTTCAAAGTTCACATCATTGTGTTGGATTGTCAATGCAACCCTCTTCTCACACTCTTGACATACTGATATCAAGACCACAGAAGAAATGCTAGCACAGTTAATAAACAAAACCACCGCTATTGGTCTAACACCAACCCACAGTGGATAGATCACTCCAAGACTGTTGGAACACAAAAAGTGATGGTATGATGTGGTATATGCGGTACAAAGATAGTTGGGCCTTTCTTTCTTAATGCCACTGAGTATCTGAAATTGCTGCATGATTCAGGCATCCAGTGGCATTGAGGTTTCCATTGATGAAGAATGGTCCCTCTATATTTGTACCCCATATACGACACCATAGCATCAATTTTTGTGTTCCAACAGTCTTAGAGGGATCCATCCACTGTGGGATAATGTCAGGCCAATAGCGGGTGGTTTTGTTTGTTAACTTTACAGTTTACAAGAAAATGTTTGCCTCATCACTCATGAAGGCAATTATCTATGCTGTTAAGATGCAAGATGGGCAGCATCTGAAACTATGAATACTGGAAGCCTGTGCTAGCATTTCTTCTGCGGAATTACTATCAGTGTGTCAAGAGTGGGAGCAGAGGGTTGCATTGACAATCCAACACAATGGGCAGCACTTTGAAAACATTTTAAAAGTGGTCATAAACTTGTAAATAACTCATGAAAGAAATGTAATACTATTGTATAGGGTTTGAGGAGTCTGATCGCTTAAGGGCAATGAAGAGCAGAGACAGGTTCTTAGGTGCAAGGTATTTATATATACACAGCAAAACAATGTGAATGCAGTACACAGCCAAAGCACATAACATAACACGACCCCAATATATATATGTATCGTTGAGCACAGTCCTTTAAGGAAACAGTCCAAAAAACCAATAGTCCAAAGCAAGCAAAACCGGATGCCTGCAGTCCGTAGCACGGGTCCTGGTACTGGAACGACCGGAAGATATAGTCCGTGGCAAAAGGTCCCCACACCCAGATGACCGGGTAACAAGTCCAAACAAAGTTCCAAGGAGATAAAGTAACACAAGTTCCAAAAGCACACAGTACATAGAGTAAGACCGAGTAGTTGCTTACACACTTGAATGTCCGAGCCTGAAGGTAGAAGCAGCGGCACCAGAAGCACGATGCAGGAAGCTGTAAGGTGAACCAGGATCTCACAGAGCTCCAGAGAAGTGAGTGGAATAAGGAGAACAGGTGAGCAGGAGCAACCAGGAAGCAGTATACTCAAGCAATGAATGCTCACCTGAGCCAGGTCTTTATGTAAACGAGACAGGAAGAAGGGCAAACAAAACAATGATCTCCATGCTGACTGAGGGCAAAATGGTCAAACGGCAGGCTGGAAAACCTGGAACACTGACAAGAAGTTATGTTAAAACCAAGCTCACTATTGTTTTTCTTATGAAATTCTCAATATGTTTGATGTGTCACATGTCTCTCTTCCCATTGAAAAAAATAAACTTGGATCCAAAATGGTTGACTTCAAAATGGCCACTATGGTCACCACCCATCTGGAAAAGTTTTCCCCCTCCCATATACTAATGTGCCACAAACAGGAAGTTGATATCACCAACCATTCCCATTTTATTTTGGTGCATCCATATAAATGGCCCACCCTGTATTTTTCTCTGTTATCTCTCGAGCTGTGAACCCAACAAATCTTTTGCTATAGACTAACTTTGACTTTTCAAGTTTTTTTACTTTAAAATAAAATCTCAGCATATTATGATATTTTGAAGATGCAACTGGCAATGGTACCTTAAATTAGTGTGTAATAAAGCCTGCTTGCTGTCAAATTATACAATTAAAGAAATTGAGGCAGTGCTTTCAGAACTAGCCTAATAGTAACCCAAGCAAATTTACCTAGTGAGAGGAGGATGTCCTAGTTCACTGAACTTTGGCCAACACCGCTAGGGACCATATTCACTTTCATATACAGTACAGACCAAAAGTTTGAACATACCTTCTCATTCAAAGAGTTTTCTTTATTTTCATGACTATGAAAATTGTAGATTCACACTGAAGGCATCAAAACTGAATGAACACATGTGGAATAATATACTTAACAAAAAAGTGTGAAACAACTGAAAATATGTCTTATATTCTAGGTTCTTCAAAGTAGCCACCTTTTGCTTTGATTACTGCTTTTCACACTCTTGGCATTCTCTTGATGAGCTTCAAGAGGTAGTCACTGGAAATGGTCTTCCAACAGTCTTGAAGGAGTTCATAGAGAAGCTTATCACTTGTTGGGCCTTTTGATTTCACTCTGCGGTTCAGCTCACCCCAAACCATCTCGATTGGGTTTAGGTCTGGTGACTGTGGAGACCAGGTCATCTGGCGTAGCACCCCATCACTCTCCTTCTTGGTCAAATAGCCCTTACACAGCCTGCAGGTGTGTTTGGGGTCATTATCCTGTTGAAAAATAAATGATGGTCCAACTAAACAGAATCCAGATGGAATAGCATGCAGCTGCAAGATGCTGTGGTAGCCATGCTGGCTTAGTATGCCTTCAATTTTGGATAAATCCCCAACAGTATCATTAGCAAAGCGCCCCCACACTATAACACCTCCTCCTCTATACTTCACGGTAGGAACCATGCATGTAGAGTCCATCCGTTCACCTTTTCTGCGTCGCACAAAGACATGGTGATTGGAACCAAAGATCTCAAATTTGGACTCATCAGACGAAAGCACAGATTCCCACTGGTTTAATGTCCATTCCTTGTGTTCTTTAGCACAAACAAGTCTCTTCTGGTTGTTGCCTGTCCTTAGCAGTGGTTTCCTAGCAGCTATTCTACCATGAAGGCCTGCTGCACAAAGTCTCCTCTTAACAGTCGTTGCAGAGATGTGAATCCTGCTAGAACTCTGTGTGGCAGTGACCAGGTCTATCTGAGCTGCTGTTAACCTGCGATTTCTGAGGCTGGTGACTCAGATGAACTTATCCTCTGCAGCAGAGGTGACTCTTAGTCTTCCTTTCCTGGGGCGGTTCTCATGTGAGCCAGTTTCTTTGTAGCGTTTGATGGTTTTTGCAACTGCACTTGTGGACACTTTCAAAGTTTAACCAATCTTTCGAACTGACTGACCTTCATTTCTTAAAGTAATGATGGCCACTCGTTTTTCTTTGCTTACCTGCTTTCTTCTTGCCATAATACACATTTTAACAGTCTATTCAGTAGGACTATCAGCTATGTATCCACCAGACTTCTGAACAACACAACTGATGATCCCATGCACATTTATAAGGCAAGAAATCCCACTTATTAAACCTGACAGGGCACACCTGTGAAGTGAAAACCATTTCCGGTGCCTACCTCTTGAAGCTCGCCAAGAGTGTGCAAAGCAATAATCAAAGCAAAAGGTGGCTACTTTGAAGAACCTAGAATATAAGACATACTAGCTGTACTACCTGGCTACGCCCGGGTTAATAAAGAACTGCTGTTAGCTATAAGAAAATAGAATTTGAATATGTCATATTAATGACCTGTAGGAAAATAGAAGCTGACCTGTGATTGGTTGCTATAGGCAGCCTAATAAATCTCCAGCCAACAGTAAACCCTCCCCCTGGCCGGGCAGTATATATTACCTCACACATACACATAAAAGACAGCTCATATGACTGACATTTGCCTTAATTCCCTATATGGCATATGTGTTGCACATTGGCTGTTTTTAATCAGATGTTTATTCTTGGAAATTAAAGATACCAGACCTATGAGGCGAGTTGTGTGAGGCGATTTGTGCACATCTGTGTCTGTGTGGTGTGTGTGTCCCTGGGGTGTGTGTGTGTCCCAGTGGTGTGCGTGTGTCCCTGTGGGGGGGTCCCTGTGGTGTGTGTCCTTTTGGGGGGAGGGGTGTCTCTGTGGTGTGTGCCCATCCCTATGGGGTCTGTGTGTTACTGTGGGGGAGTGTGTGTGTCTCTGTGTCCCTGTGGGGTGTGTATGTCCCTGTGGTGTGTGTGTCCCTGTGGGGTGAGTGCATGTGTCCCTATAGGGTGTGTATGTGTGTGTGTCCTTGTGGGGGGGTGTCTGTGTGGTGTGTGTCCCTGTGTTTTGTATGTCTCTTTGTGGTGTGTATGTTTGTGTTCGGGTGCGTGGTGAGTATCCAATGTTGGGTCTCCACCTTAGCTGTTACTCTTTGTGTGGGGTTAAAATTTCGCCTCACAACATAGCCTATGATGCTCTTGAGATCCAGACGTGTGACTGTGCAAAATGTTGTGGCTGTAGTTGCGATGGTATAGATGCCAATCCCGGACATACACACACACACACACACACACACACACAGACATACATTCAGCTTTATATATTAGGTATGGTACATTTGTTTCTCTTGTAGTTTTGCTACTTATTAATCAGATTTATATTTTTGAAGGATAATACCAGACTTGTGTGTGTTTTAGGGCGATTATGTGGCAAGGTTAGTGTATGTGTGTTGAAATGTGTGCTGAGGGTGGTATATGTGTTCAAGCACGTGGTAGTGTGTGGAGCATTTTGTGTGTGTGTTCATATCCCCGTGTTTTGTGAGTATCCTATGTCGGGGCCCCACCTTAGCAACTGTATGGTATATACTCTTTGGCGCCATCGCTCTCATTCTTTAAGTCCCCCTTTTTCACATCTGGCAGCTGTTAATTTGCCTCCAACACTTTTCCTTTCACTTTTTCCCCATTATGTAGATTGGGGCAAAATAGTTTGGTGAATTGGAACATGCGGGGTTAAAATTATGCCTTACATCATAGCCTATGATGCTGTCGGGGTCCAGACGTGTGACTGCAAAATTTTGTGGCTGTAGCTGGCAGCTGTCGATTTTCCTCCAACACTTTTCCTTTCACTTTTTCCCCATTGTGTAGATAGGGGCCAAACTGTTTTGTGAACTGGAACGCGCAGGATTAAAATTTCGCCTCACAACATAGCCTCTCGGGGTCCAGACGTGTGACTGTGCCAAATTTTTGTGGCTGTAGTTGCGACGGTGTAGATGCCAATCTCGGACATACATACACACATTCAGCTTTATATATTAGATTTTCAGTTGATTCACACTTTTTTGTTAAGTATATAAGTCCACATGTGTTAATTCAATTAATTCATAGTTTTGATTCCTTCAGTGTGAATCTACTATATTCATAGTCATGAAAATACAGAAAACTCTTTGAATGAGAAGGTGTGTCCAAACTTTTGGTCTGTACTGTACCATGACACAATCTATCCCTCTTCAAGGAACATCTTAGGCTGGGGTCACACTTGCGTTTTTTTCATGCATTTTTGTACACCTGCGTTTTCAAAAACGCATGGAAAAACGCACCCATAGGCCCCCATGTTAAAAAACGCATGCCCTAATAGCAAAAACGCATGTGTGACAGTACCATGCGTTTTTGTGTGCGTTTTTTTTGATCCGCACCTAAAAATAGTACATGCTGCGTTTTTTGGTGCATTTCCAAAAATGCATGCGTTTTTATAATATGGGGTCCTATGGGAAACGCATGCAAAAACGCATGTGTCCAACAGACACATTAAAAAGCGCATGCGTTTTTGGAAAATGTTTTTTTTCAGTGGGGAAAATGCAAATCAGGCACATCTGAGCAATCAAGTCCATAAATAGGGGTAAGGGCATGAGGCAGAACATCCACCCATGTGGTCAGTACAGCTGTACACCAGCATCCTCCAAGGTATGAACACAGGTTTGAAATACATGCCTCTATGTTTTTATATTTGTTGTGGGATTGTTGTCCAAATATCTTTATTAAAATTTCAAGGGAGGGGGGAGGGGAGGGAATTAGATACATAAATAAAGAGGGAGGGGGAGGGGGGAGGGGAAGGGTAATAAACGTAACAAGTAAACAAACCAACAAATAACATGAACGGTACAAGTCGTAAGTACATATGCAAATTCAAATACAGCGCTCGTACAAAAAGAGAGAAAATTGGAAAGGTACAAATGAATATCCGAATACTGAATAGTCCAAACACACTCTGTGCATTTTGTCGCAAATCGTAATGCAAGCTTGAAAGCATTGTGGGGAAGAAACAGTCAAATCATCAATTTTTACGTCAGCGGCCTATTGCAGGAGGGATGGGGAAAAAATTGTCAACCATGTCTCCCAACGCCCTATGAATTTTGGGAACCTGTTTGCGCGTATAGCGAAGTTGTACTCGAAAGTACAGTGAGTCGACACTCTTTCAATCAGGTCATCCACTGTGGGGGGTTCTGGTTTGTTCCACCTCGAGGCTATCAGGACTCTAGCAGTCAAAATAATGTGGGATGTTAAGAAGCGTATGTGGTGAGGGAGGTCCTCTGTGCCAATCAGTAGTAATATTAATTCTGGGGTGAAGTTTATTTGAATCCCAGTGACGTTTGTAATTAGAGATTTGACATCTCTCCAATAATTGGTCAGGACAGGACAGTGCCAGAAAATATGTGAGAGGGTTCCCAGGTTTCCACAGCCTCTCCAGCAAGATGGGTCGTGATTGGGGTTCATATGATATAGTTTGATAGGGGTATAGTACCATCGTGAGAGGACCTTATAGTAAGACTCGTGAAGGGTGGCACAAGATGAGCTGGAATACACTGTCTTAATAGTTTTAGCCATTTTCCCCAGGTCCACGCGGATACCCAACTCCTCCTCCCAAGCTCCAAAGAATGAGAGGTTTAGTAATTCGACTTCTTCGTTGAAGATTCTATAGAGAGAGCTCGTTTCCCAAAGGGAGGCTTTCCGCGGGGTGTTTATAAGTTCATCAATTACTTGCGGAGCTGTGAGTTTGAGATTGTGAGTGCTGAGGTAATTGGCTATGACTCTCCAGTTAGTTGGAGGATGTGGAAGGGGATGATAGAGTTTCCTGAAAAAAGGAATTTTGTTGTGGGATTGTGTGCTATGGCAAACATGTTCACAGAATGTTTAAACATATGTTGTTTAGATGACGTCAAAGTCTGAATCTCTGGAGATGGTGAGCCTGGAGGACCCTATAACATGTTCTGCCTCTACTGTGAGTTGCTTATACACACATATATGTCCTTAACCCTGATGCCAATCACATTTATGCGAAAGCATGTTGTGTTTAACGTGTTTATGTCTCAATGTCACTCATGTATGCCACACATCTCTGCAGTGGCCCATATGTGATATTGCCCAAAATGTACGTCAAATTTGACAGTGTGAGATGTATTTGCAGCCATATGCACATACTCTTACACTGTAAGGATGTTTTAGGACAATAGTATCCTATTTGTGGTTTGCATGTGTTTTACCCTCAAGCAGCTGCCATGTGGCCTGTGACACGTTCGTGTCCCTAATTATTCTTTGTGTGGCAAATTTCAATGTGTAATGCTGTGGACACCTTGTGTGACTTGAGTCCTTAACTAAAGTGTTTGTGCATGTGGACATGTTCACACACCTGCACTCTAAGTATGTTGCGGAGCACCACTAAATACTTAAGGGTACCTTTACACGCGGCTACATTTCTAGGGTAGCTACAGGTAACTCACTGGTTGCAGTGAAATCATGGAGAGATTATTCCATTTGTACACAGCAACAAGATAGAACCTTGTCTCCATGATTTCACTGCAACCAGTGAGTTACCTGTAGCCACCCTAGAAATGTAGCCGCGTGTAAAGGTACCCTAAGAGTGCACGTGTGTGGACATGGTGTATGCCAGTTTGCTTGCCCTTGCCTTATGTGTCCCCAAATGTTGTGCTGCATATGAGCACATGCGTATGTAATGTTGCTCCATTTCTCTTGTTTCACAGAGCTCTTCATCCAGCTTGTCCTCATCTGAGCCGCCAGCCAAACGGGTAAGTGTACTAAGCAACTTTTTTTTTTTTTAAATGTTTTCACTTGGCAAGGTGTCAGTGAAATGTCGTGCATAATGTAACATGGCCACATGTGTTGGTAACGTCACAGGTCATGGGTCATATCTGTCCCTGGTTACATGTGTTGTGTGTTGTTTTTCGTACGCCGCTTTCCATCATTCCAGCCCGTTTGTTGGGAATCTTGCCTTCAGACAGTGGCCACATAACTTATTTTACAATGTAACATGTTGCTAACGTGTTATACTGTGTAGTAATATATGGTAAAATTAAGTTTCGTCCTTTTTGTTATTGTAGCACACCAAGTCTGGGTCGGTCTAAAGAGGTCGCCAAAAAAACAGCCCAAAAAAAAAGAAAAACAAACATGCACATCATAAGGGAGGCAGCTACCCGCTGACTCATGTGTGGCCATGTTCACACACCTGCAGTGAAATTTTTTTATTTGGTCCGCTACATACTGGGTTATGCACAGAGAAGGGCAGGTATGTGTGTGCGTGCACTTTCTGACGACGCTGCCCCTGGTAACCCAATGTGTATTGGGGTAAACATTTCACACAAAAAGGATGCAAAGTGTCCCTTCCCTTAGTGAACAAAAGAAAAAAACCCAGCAGCGATTCCATTGTGCCTGTGAAAGAGCACAATACCCACCCTTTGTCTGTGAACTGGTTAGCCCCGATACACATTTGGCCCAAACCCGGGGGCTGCCTCATAAAGCGGCCACACACACACGCACATGCCTTCTCTTTTTAAAACCCAAGTATTTACCCGGGACAAACGCAACATACTTTTAGCGCAGGTGTGGGGACATGGCCTGTTTTAATGTTGATTTTTTAAAACTTTACACATCAAAACACATTTCTTTTCTAATAGTGTTATCGGATGGGGGTTGCAGCCAAAAAACCATGGCCACTTAGTTTAGAATTGGTCACGCTACACCTTTTAACCCTTTTTTTTTAAATAAACATAGAAGGGCTAAACAAGGGGGATATAACTACAGCCCCAATGCCACACACAGCCCAAATCGTCCATGTCCACAGACCTCTGTTTATTACCCTCATCCCCAGTATGAAGCAGAACATGTAAAATCATAACCCCGGGAGCTGTGTGGCCTTTCCCATGGTCTTAAACCCCCCCCTTGCCTTTGACTTTTGATGAGGGAAATAAAGAAAACAGGCAAACTGCCCCCGGCCAAAACAAAATCAGGCACTGTGTGGGGCACCCGACCATGCTCTTTCAACCCCTGTGGTAAACAAAAACCGAAAACCATTTTGTCCAGCAAAAGTTTATGTGTGATGTACCCTTAACGCTGAACACACATGCCACAAACATGTATCTCCTGCCAGACTTTTGGGTTGCATCTCCCCCCCTTTGCCCAGCAAACAAACCAGTGTCAGGACAAACTGCCCGTCGGCTTCAAAAGGGGGTACATGAGGGGACACCTTATCCCAAAATTTTAGCAGCACGTATGTACTGACATGTGTTCAAAGTGGCAGTTTGGAGGCTTGCTTCCAAGTTGTCATATTAAATTTGTTTGGCACTTGGCCCATAAAACACACCCATGTGTTTGTTTTCTATGGGGTGGGTGATTGTGTTGATGTTCCCCTCATGTAGGTGCCGCAACCAGTCGCCGACTGGGGTCAAGGGGGGAAAAACCCCCCGAAAACCCCAACGAAGATATGCTCTTATAAAAATTAAAGCAGCATCATGAGGCGCTGTTGGGGCCCAGGTCAACCCACCATGACAATTTTTTGAAAACGGCGCGATGCTTGGGAAACACATTTTTCCACTTTTCCGCAGTGACTATATAGACATGACCAGAGATGGAGCAGGATTTGATGGGAGGGTTTCCCCTAAACATTGGACATGTCCCCCACCGTTACTGGACAAGTGGGAACAATACTTTTGTAGTATGAGTGCCGCCAATGTAATGTGGGTTTGTTTCTCTTTTGTTTTTAAGTGCGAGAAGATTAAGGGGGCGTTGGTGACAAAAAATTTAAAAACACCTAAAAAAAAGGAAGTGAAGCACTGGGCCATGTATCGGAGTGGGGGAGCGGCCAAGCCCACGGGCACATACAAATAAATCACCCAAAGCTGGGCTTTCCTCAA